>JAHTLZ010000225.1:1568299-1589517 GCA_023846285.1 Phrynocephalus versicolor | reverse complement strand
TGAAAAATAGATGCCCTAAACACATTCAATCTTGCCTGATTTCGGAAACCACACACACACACACACACACACACACACACACACACACACACACACGTGTGCTACAGAAAGGAATTCTGAAGTGATCTCATCTGATTCAGTATTAATCTCCGTTCTGCAAATAGAATTTGCTTCAACTACTGCAAATATCCACATTTCCTAATATTTTATATTATTAAGTTATTCCATGCTTGCTGGAACATATGGGGCAAGAGGAGAGGAAATCAGTTCTGGATATGTTTAGGTCTCTGAGTTCACTGATTTAAATTACCTATTGATTTGGGAGAATGGTCCATATAAAATTTGTTGCTGTTATACAGTATGTGTGCTGAAAAGCTTCAGCATCACAGTGCTGCTTCAATGCTCATTATTCTTGTTATTTGTAACTTTATTAAATAATCATGGGATACATTGTAAATATATGGGCTGTTTAATATCTTTTTTCAGATTGTTTTTGCAAAATCCATTAGATAACAATACTTTCCCTCCCATTTGCAGGTTGCAGCAACTTTAAATAACCTTGCAGTGCTTTATGGGAAAAGAGGAAAATACAAGGAAGCTGAGCCTTTATGCAAGAGAGCTTTGGAAATCAGAGAGAAAGTAATTCAAATGACTTCTTTTTTGCTGATGTGCAATTTTAAATGAAAGCTCAGAATTGCAATGATTTTTGCTATGTGTGCTGTATAGAGATTATGTGGAATAGAGACTGTGCACTGCATTCAGGACTTCTGAAATAATAATTTATCTTGAAATCCTTTAGATGTATTAGAAAGTTTTTCACAACTTACTGTAAAAGGGCAGAAGAAAAAAAAATCTACTGTAATAATAAGACAGACAGGTCAGATAGCAGAGTGCATTTTGAAGTTTCTGAAATTTTTGAACCAAGTGTACTGGGTAAACTTATATTTAAAGATAGTAGTGTGTACTATAGGGAAAAACTGCTCTAGAAGTTCAGTATCTTGTTTGCTCATTTTATTTTTGCACTGATGCTAGGGTGCACCTTTCTAGGGTGTACAAATTGTGCTGCACCTTGGAATTGAAACAAAAAAAAATATAATACATACCCCCAACAGATTTAGAAGATAAAAACATTGCATAAAACAAATAGGTGCCTAAATCTGTTTTCAAAAACAGTTGGCACATTGATAAGTTTAAATATCATGTATATTTAATGAAAAAGCACCAGTGTTTTGTATTTCCAAGGAATCTCCCTTGAAGCACAATAATTCTGACATTAAAAAGATAAAGTATAGGTAGAGAGGCTGCTCCTATTTTGAGGCCACCAGGTATAGCAACAAGGTCCATGATAGTTGGAGAAAGAAGAAATAGAGCAAATTAGTAACCACAGTTGCAAGACTTCTTAGTTAGCCAGGAAGGCGAGGAGATCTTACTGCAAGGTACCCCAAGCTATTCCTTTCAATCAGAATGAACCTGCTTTATTTCTGAGAATGAGGAAGCAATAAAATGAGCCTCTTAAAATGAAAGGAAGGGGTGACTAAGGAGATATATGATTTGTTGATGTATGTAGGAAAGGGTAACCACAGAATCTGTATCTATGATTCATTTGGAATGATCCCAAAATTTCAAGGATGAGTTAATGTTGGCTGAGTTATGCGATCCTGCATTTTAGATATACTGTACAAATGTACCTCGGTTGATGAACACCTCTGTTTATGTAATTTTCGTTTCACGAAAGGAAATCCGGAGCCATAAACACCTCTGTTTATGACCCCCCCCCCGCAATACCTCAGTTTATGTAAGGCACTGCAGAAAAAAAGTACCCAGAATGCATTGTGCCCCTTGCGTTTCTGCTTTACAAATTTTTCAGAATACAAAATGTCCCGGAGAATGGATTAACTTCATCAACCAAGGAACACCTGTATACTTTTATAAACAAGCACATGAAATAGTGAGTGGAGGTCTTTATAATGAAGATTGTGATTGGAAATGTGTCTTAATGTCCACATTATATATATATATATGAATAATTCTAGTTGAAGTTTGAGTAATACAGTGGCAGAAAGTTTGTTACTTAGCATAGAAAATTGCACTAGAGTAGGCCTGCTGAACTTTAGCATAAGTTGAAGTTGGCCCATTTGAATCAGTGGAACGTATGGAAAAGTTGATTCACCAAATCCCCCACTGATTCAGTCGGCCTACTCTAATGTAGCATATTTAATGCTACTGTTGTGTTTGGAGTTAACAGATGCATGAACATTAGCACAAATAGTATGATGGGATCCTTTTAAAACAATGAATGTCAGTTAGAGGTGATGTTAATGTAATGTACCTTTATTTCTAGGTACTTGGAAAAGATCATCCTGATGTTGCCAAACAATTAAACAATCTGGCCTTACTATGTCAGAATCAGGGTAAATATGAAGAAGTAGAATATTACTACCAACGAGCACTTGAGATCTACCAAACTAAACTGGGACCAGACGATCCAAATGTAGCAAAGACAAAGAATAATTTGGTACGTCTGAACAGAGAGGAAACAATGAGAAATTATTAGCTCTCTATATATTTCTGTGGAAAATACAGAACTGGGTTTTAAAGAACTGTGACTGAAACAAATGTTGTTGCCTGTACTTTGTACTAAGCCTGCTAGCAAGCCTGCTGGTCTGTATAGTGATGTAAAATTTCTGGAAGTGTGGAAGCCAAGGAGAAAAAATGGAGAAAAACGGTAAAATTTGAGAAAAAAACAATTTTCTTACTGTTTTCCCCCTAAAGTGTCTGGAAATTTAACATTTATAGGTCTGTAGAATGTCTGTAAAATTTGTAAACACAAAGGTTCCAACTGTTTTTGGCAGGAAGTTGTTGGCCTCTGCTTCTTTATATCCTTACACTTACACATGTTTTCACACACGGAGACAAGCATGTGCAAATGAGGCCCCATTTTGAGCAGTCCTCTGTTACTCACATTCCAAATACAGCAGATGGAGCTGACACTTTGAAACTGGGGAAGGCTTGAAGCCCCGTGGCACAGTGGTTAAATGCCTGTACTGCAGGTAAAACTGTGCTCACAACCTGGGATTCAATCCCAGGTAGCAGGCTCAAGGTTCGCTCAGCCTTCCATCCTTCTGAGGTTGGTAAAATGAGTACCCAGCTTGCTGGGGGGGGGCAATGTGTAGCCTGCATATTTTAATTAAAAACTGTAAAGTGTCCAGAGACTACTTGAAGTGGTATGGGGCAATATATAAGCAGAACATTTTTTAGCGGGCAAGGTGAAGAGATCTGGCTAGCCATACTAGAACCATGAATTCTTGATGCTTCCTTGGTAGACATGGGCATTTCGTTTCAGAAGGGGACTGGTTTCGAAACGAAACACGTCAGCCCAGCTGTCACTTTGAACATAGTCCAAACCTCTGGAACAAAATCAGCCACTCTCTTACCTTGCTTTATTTCACACTGGGTGAAATTCCAACCAGGAAGCAGCCTCCAGTGTGTCATCTTTCCCTCGCCCTGGCGCTGGCCAATCAGGAGCTGTGCAAGGACAGGGAGAGGGAAAGATGACGCATTGGAGGTTGCTTCCGGGTTGGAATTTTGCCCAGCAACGAGGTAAAGCAAGGTAAGACAGTGGTTGGTTTTGTTCCGAAGGGTGGAACCGTGGAACTGGATTTGAACGCCAGCTATGCTGGTGCGTTTCATTTCGGAAGCACACTCGTTCCAAAATGAAACACCCATCTCTATTCTTTGGTGTAGACCAGGCATGTCCAAACTTCGGCCCTCCTGATGTTTTGGACCATAACTCCCAGAATTCTAAGCTTAGAATTCCAATGGCAAAGGACTGTGGGAGTTGCAGTCCAAAACATCTGGAGGGCCGAAGTTTGGACATGCCTGGTGTAGACTGTGGTGAGCTTGTTGTATGGGAGCTTCTGGTAAGTGAAAGAAGCATTTGGACTCAAGTATATTTAAATCATTCCATTGTTTTGTGTTAATCAAATGACACTGAGATGCATTTTATATATCTGAATATTTAAAAATCAGTTTAAAACATACAGTGCTCATGTCATCTCTTTCAGGCATCCTGCTACCTGAAGCAAGGCAAATTTAAGCAAGCAGAAACTTTATACAAAGAGATCCTTACTCGTGCCCATGAAAGGGAATTTGGTTCTGTGGACGGTAAATGTTTGTTTCATGAAGAAAAATTACTTAGAGCCTGAGCTAACAAAGATCACATTTTATTGGTTGATTCAATGTAGATGCTACCATTAGAAGGGAAGGAATATCACATGTTTAAAATGATTTAATAGTATTCATAATGTGCCCCCTTACTAATTACTTAGTTAGCCATACTAGAAATAACCACAAATGATGCTTATGTACCTGTATAATCCTTATGCTTCTCATTTTTCTGTGCTGCATGTCAAACCACTATTTAGATCTGAGGGAAATTATCTGAAACTTGATAATTCATAGGATACTTGTGTGTGTGTGTGTGTGTGTGTGTGTGTGTGTGAGAGAGAGAGAGAGAGAGAGAGAGAGAGAGAGAGAGAGAGCTTGCTGTGTACATTTTAAAAAAGTCAAATCCCATTGGACATGCTTAATGCAGCAATTTCCCTTTAGACCTAGTTTTGCCAGTCATTGCAGAGCACTGCACAATCTTGTATATGATGGCAACTGAAAAAAAAATCACAAATGAAACACGATGCATGATCTTCAGTTATACAATTTGTTGGGCTGTTCTTTTACCTAGTAGAACGTGATTTCTCCACAGACGTTGTAGTGCAGTGCCTCTGTTTAGAAGGCTTCATTATGTAAGCAACATGCATGAGATGTCAAGCATATTGTTGTGATAAAAGCAAAATATGTATATCATCTAGCAAGCTGCTGAGTTTCTGTCAGCGTTTGCTACTTGTTGAGTGGTTGACATCAAAATGCAGTTGAAAGAGTATTTTAGCAAAAATAGTGTCTTATAAATGGGAAAATATGCTATGTGTCTTGCTTCTGATGACCTTCTACTGTGTTCAGCTTGTTTCAGAAAATTTAGAATTCTTAATCCATTTTAGGGACTAAGATTTGGATGGCTGTTGATGAGTGAGCAGTTCGCCTTAGAACCATAGCCTTTGGGAGCGCGTAAAAGTGCACATTTCTGCAGCCCATCTTCTTAAGCATTCTTCTGGAATCCCGGTCTAGATAAATATGGCATTATTTTATTTCACATTGTATCCAACATCTTGTTTTTACATAGATGAAAACAAACCCATCTGGATGCATGCTGAAGAGAGAGAAGAATGCAAAGTAAGAACATGTTGCAGAGTGTAATTTCGTTTTTGGTTTTTTAATGGCATTAAAGACACACTTCAACATCATGTTCTCAATCTTAGGGAAAGCAAAAAGATGGCACATCTTTCGGAGAGTATGGAGGATGGTATAAAGCTTGCAAAGTTGATAGGTAAGTATAGTTGTTTAAATGTTAACCCGGGAGTGCATAGAATTCTGAAATTTAGGAAAAATCTTTACAACAAAAATATGTAAATTATTTTAACAGCTCTGCGTCGTGACATCATTTTGAGGAACATTAATATGTTTATAAAATAGGGGCGGTTTTGCTAACTGACATAACATCTGCAACATAGGTGTTAGTCTTTCTCTAATCTTGGTTGCAGATGTTAGAACGGTGTCATTGTGCTTTATGGAGAGAATTGGGCTTCATTAGGTTTCTTGAAAGAAGAGTTGGAAACAACTACAAAAATGACTGGAATTTTATGCATCGAGTACTTCTGAGGTCCTTCCTCAAAGCCCGCTGGTGGGAGGCTTGATGCTTTCTAATGATAGGCATAAGTAGTTGAGAGTTTTACTTCGGGTACTTGGATCTTTGGTGGCTATTATTCCTTAAGATAGTGTTTTCATGTGGTCACTGTCTATAAGATACACCTGGGCTTCCGAGTGTCTTCAGCATAATGGGGTTACAGTAGGATTAGAGGTGCAGTGGTGAAACAGCTGCACTGCAGCTAAAACTGCTCACAACCTGGGGTTCAAACCCAGGTAGCAGGTTCATGGTTGACTCAGCCTTCCATCCTTCTGAGGTCGGCAAAATGAGTACCTAGCTTGCTGGGGGGGGGGTGCTGGTAGTGTGTAGCCTGCATACTGTAATTGAAACTGTAAACCATATGGGGTGGTATATAAGCAGATCACTTTGCTTTTAGATTATGCTGTTCCCCAAAATGGGTTAAAATAGCGCACTGGCATTTGAAAACGATAGCATGGCGACACCTTGATGCATAGAGAAGACCTGTCCTCAATAAGAGAATAAGGAATATTCTTAAAAATAATCTTGCTTGCTGTGTCTTTTGTTCCTGCTGGTTTAAATGTGTGGTGTTGTAACTGGCCTGGATTTTAAAATATAGCGTATTTAAGATTTTGTCCACTTTGACCTAGAATGCAAATAGAGATTTCAGGCTCATTACTAGAGGATGGGATGTATACTACAGAATCATGTATCACACTCAGTTTCATTTAACAGGTTTTTGTGTAATCTTTGTGGGCTAGAAAGCTGAGCAGGGCTGATAAGCAGAAATTAAATGAGTGGTCCTGCCGTATCTTTGAAAGTTCCAGTTCCAGGAATTAGCCTGGTTATGTAACGGATAGGAATAGCTGCAAAAACACTTTGGACTGCTTAGCAATTTCTTTTTCTGGAACCTACTATTAATATTGATGCAAAGTGGTTATGTGGCAGGCTTTTTATCGTGCCTGTGTTTAACTGTCAGCAGTAGTGATATCTCACCCCAGAAAACAAGGTGTGAAGTTTGCAGGTAGAGTAGGACCCCGGTATCCGCTGGGGATTGGTTCCAGAACTTCCCATGGATAATGAAAACCGTGGATAAGAGAGAATGCCATCGCCCCGAACTTTTGTATTGTGACAGGTGCTTGTGACCTGGGGTTCACTCCCAGGTAGCAGGCTCAAGGTTGACTCAGCCTTCCATCCTTCCGAGGTCAGTAAAATGATTACCCAGCTTGCTGGAGGGGGGCAATGTGTAGCCTGTACACTGTAATTAAAATTGTAAACCACCCAGAGAATACTTGAAGTGTTATGAGACAGTATATAAGCAGAACACTTTGCTTTTGCTTTGCTTTATGACTGCTGTTTGTGACAGTAGCTTGCTTTGCGGCTGCTGAATTATTTATTTAATTTTTCCTCTGCCAACCGTGGATAACTTAATCAGTGGATAATGAATAAGTGGATACGGGGGTCCTACTGTACTCAGACATGACCTTGTACACCTTTCAAATGAGAAAAATAAGAATTTGCAGAGCTATTAGGATTAGGGCCTCATGTAAAGGACCATTTCATAGATTCATGCTTAGCTTAAGCATGTTTTATTTTACTATACAAATAAAAAAGATTAATATTTCAGTTTCCAGAGTCTCTACAGGCAGAAATTAATTTTAACTTGCAATATTGTAGCCCAACAGTCACAACTACCTTAAAGAATCTCGGGGCACTTTACAGACGTCAAGGCAAATTTGAAGCGGCTGAAACATTAGAAGAGGCAGCAATGAGGTCCCGCAAACAGGCAAGTAACAATTCTCTGACATTTTCCTCATCATTTTAGTGATTTCCGCAGAAGATGTGATATTTGGAAAATAACCCCAGTTCACAGAACAACCACACTATAGTAGAAATGTGGGGTATAAGTGTAACGACAACATACAGGATAGAAGATGGAATTCCATCACTAAGCAACCTCAAAAGTACAAAATTTGGAAAACACCAAAATTTCGCATAAGAAAGTAAAAAGAATGTGGAAGCAAGCTCAATTTTTGTGTAGCTTGCATGATTAAATTGTAAACCGCCCAGGGAGCGCCTGAAGCGCTATGGGGCAGTATATAAGCAGAACACTTACTTTTCACTAATGGTACTGATTTTGGCAACTGGAATCATTTCAAAATCTTTGGCTACCATTTTTAAATAGTTGCCAATGACTGCTAATTTGTTTCCTGAAATTCAAAAAAAAAAAAAGGTAATTCTGCAAACATGTAGTCCTTAACTGCATATTTCTAGGTTGTTTATTTTAAAATTTATTTAAGGTTTGACTCTGATGCTGGTGCAGAGGCCAGTGAAGGTGAATTAAAAACAAACACTCTTTTGTTCTTTCACTGTCTTTTGATCCTTGACAGAATTTGGAACTTTTGAAGAAATACAAACACAATGTGTACATATTATTGCTAATTGATAATCACATCTAAAGCAATGTGTGAGGCATATCTTGGAGAATAGCTTAAAGTTAGTGAGAGGGAGTCTTTTTAGGTACGTCACACAGCTTAAAACAGAAATGTTAAGATTTTTTATATTTGGTATCTTAACACTAAAGATGAAGTTTGGTTAATTAGAATTGCAGTGCTAGGGACCGTTGATTGAGTGGGTCTGTCGTAATTAGGGTAATAACTTGATTATTCCTAAGTTGTCTACACGTATATCTAAATTAAGATAGATACAAGAATGTGGGTCATCTGTTAGTGTTTGCTGGACTAGATGTTTATTGTTGTTCAGAGCTATTGGATTCAAAATTATGCAAGGACAGTGGCAATAATGTATCTAACATATAGCGATGATTTCTAAAGGTACTAAAGTTTAGAAATCCCCCAATATGCCTTTTTTGGAGCAGTGGTTTATAACAAGAGAGAGGTAACTGTAGGATCCACACATCTGCTTGTAGCCCACCTTTATCTCAGATCTGGGAATCAAGGTAACTCACAAGATTAGCTTTTAAAAAGAAGTGATAAAATAACAAAAATCATAATTTCAAAACATAGCCAGACAATGTTAATGTGGAAATTCAACTAAATTGTTTTCCTTTCCCACAGTAGCACTTTTTGCCACGTTGACTCTTGAATTAGTTGGCGTCATTTAAGAAAAACCTAAAGACTCTTCTTTTTCGGGACGCCTTTGGCGATGTCTAGGGATCCAGTTCAATTTTTATTTCCCTTTCTTTTCTTGGTGCCACGGCCCGCTAATCTAATCTTGGATGTCACTGTTTTAGCTGTTTTATTGATGTACCTGTTTTATTTTCTCTGTTGTAAACCGCCCTGAGTCCCCTATGTGGGAAATAGGTGCGGTATATAAGTGTGAAAATAAATAAATAAATATAATATATTAAGTAAAGGAATCTTTGACCTTCAGGACCATCTTTGTAGCACATGTGGAAGTTGCAAGAGGAGGAGGGCGCCTCAGCAATCCTGGTTTCCACATAATTTAGGGGACAATTTCGATCATTGTATTACAGGATAATAAGCTGAAAAATGAAGAAGGCTTGCTGCATCCCCAGTTTATTTTATCTTTATTTTTATTTTATTTTTTGCTCCTCCTTTCATGCTGGGCAAAGACAAACCAGGAAGCCATCGGTTAATTGTGGTTAACAGCCTCAAAACAAGCCATGATATTAAACCAGCATCAAGCCATGGTTTAATGTCTTGACTAAATCTTGAAAGTGCTTCCCATGTTTGCAGTTTCAGGATTTACTAGGGTAAAGTGAAGGAAAAAGGAGAGAGCAGTATCCGTCCGTTCACATCCCATGTTCTTTAAAATAAGATGTTGCCAAAATAGGGTCCCTATCTATCCCTCCAGTTAGCGGCTTAAATTTAAAAATTGACATACCTAACTAAACAACAGCAGGAAGGAATCCCTTTAGATAAAATGGTACAAGTCCGACTAGAACAGCAAGTCTCGTGGAGTAAATAATACAGAACACTAGGCTGCTATTGAACACGCATTTGGAATGTATTTTGTGTTATGTTTCTGCCTTATATATGCATACTGTAAATTCTTTTCTAGAACTTATAATGATTTGATGATAGTTTTTTCATACGCAGCATTGCCAAGTGAGATGAGATGTCTATTTTCTTTTTACTTCACGTTCGCTCACAGGGCCTTGACAATGTTCACAAACAGAGAGTTGCTGAAATCCTTAATGATCCAGAAAGTATAGAGAGACGGCGAAGCCGGGAGAGTCTCAATGTTGATGTGGTAAAGTATGAGAGCGGCCCCGATGGAGGCGAGGAAGTGAGTATGAGCGTAGAGTGGAATGGGGTAAGTACAGTACACAGTGTGACCAGATAGTTTAGCTTGGTATGCCATCAGAGCAGTTGGCTTGTCATCCTGTTGTGTGTTCAAAGATATCCTTAGCTCATTTCCATCTACGGATCTGAAATGAGAGCAAAAAAATAATAATAATTTAGCTTTCTTGAAGAAGTTCATTGATTGGGTAATAGTTCACATTAAATGAGGATGAGCATCAATGCTCCTGTGAATTAAAATTTGATGGAATGCTGATTGAATGTCCTGGTTTGCATCTAGGACTTAATCCTAACGAGTGGCTTGTTTCTTAGCAAAAGCAATAGGATGGCAAAAGGTTCACTTTGCTTGTTCATTTTACATTACCTTTATTCATCTCAAAAGGTTTCCTTTTCTTTGGTTTGGCGGCTAGCATATCTTTGCAAATAAAATGGAATTAGTGTGGAAGAATAAACTGAAAACTCTAAATTAAATACTCCTTCTATTTAATGGCATCATGATGATGCAGTAATGAAATCCACCTACTTGCAAAGGATAAATTATTGTTCTTATTGCCAATAGAAGACGGTCAGGTCCACAATTAGGACAAGAACTTTTCCACATTGTGACATTGAGTTCTGCTGCTTTTTGTAGCGTGGGTACGTGCTGCAATAACAAAAGCTGTTGAGAACTGCTATCACTGACTTATAACTGAGCCTGCTTTTTGTTTACTGTCTTAAGTGAAGGTCAGACTTTGGTTACAGTGGGCCTTTGGGGACAAACGTTAGATGTGCTTTTCCTTTTCCTCGTGGTACGGTGGTACCTTGTATAAAGGAATTAATTCATTCCAAATGAAATTATGTTAAGCAAATTTTCTTTTATACAAATTTCCCATAGGAATGCATTGAAAACGAAGTAATCCCATTTTTATGTTGTACAGATTTGCCCCATAGGCAATTATGTTAAGCAAATTGATGTTTTAATTGTTTTTGATTGTGAGCCGCCCAGAGACCTTTGGGTAGTGGGCGGCATACAAGCTAAATAAATAAATAAATAAATAAATAAAATTTCCCCTATCTCTGGAATTTTTTACGTCGTACAAATTTTATGTTATACAAACTGTTATATAAGGGTCCACTGTACTGCTTAGCCAGATGCAGTTCTCACAGGTTTTTCAAAGTTTTTCCTTAATTTTGGATGGTGTCTACACTACCTTCCATATTGAGATGCTTGTCACACCCCTGTTGCTTTGTTACTTGATAGAGCAGTGGTTCCTAACCTCAGTGCCCCAGGATGTTGGACTGAAACTCCCCCAAAGCCTTCACTACGACTTGTACTGGCCAGGATTTCTGGGAGTTATAGTCCAGAAATATCATGGCGCCTGAGGTTGAGAAACACTGAGCTTTGGCCCCCAAAAGCTACTGTAACTGTACATGTGCTCTCTTGCTTTGTTGTTGGGAATCTTTTCTCTGTCTTGTGTTATTGGATTGGCTTTGGTGTTACTAGTACTAAGACAGTCAATCAGCATATATTGCAAACAATCCCACCTTGTTACTGACTTAATTTGCCCCCTTGGCATTCAAACTGTGTACTGTACTCTTCCCTTCATTTTTTCCCCCTTCACTTGGCATGCCTTGACTGTTTCAGGCAGGAGTACAAGAAGCTTTTGATTTTTCCTATTCGTTTCACTTTTAATTAAGAAGCATGCTGGTTTGGGGGCTTAAAGGGCCACTCAAGAAAATAACTAAACAGTATTTCTAGGTCAATGACAGACACATTTATGAAACACTTAGATTTGGAAGTTAACTTTGTCAAGAGTGGAATTGCTTCCTTTATGTGACATTAATGTGTTTTTTTTCCTTCCCACCCTTACTTGGGTACTTTTTTTCTGAAATATCTGTGGAATAATTTTACGTGTGTGTGAAAGTTCTGCTTCAGCTGGTTTGCTTTATTCAGTTCTCCAGTTTACACGGGCATTCTTATTTTTTTTATAAATCCATAGGAGCTTACTTGTGCAAATTTATTTATAATCCTTCCATATCACATGAATTTCAGCTGAGAAGAGAGTGCTACCACTCAACTAATAGGTAGTCAGCATGCTTGTGCATGCAAAGGATGAGCCCCCCACCCCCAGAGATGACTGTGTGTGTGATAGTGACTCGTGCACGAGTGTCATGTCCCCGTATTACTATGCTGGCATCATTTTCTATTCATCGGCCGCAAAGTTGGATACTGGCCAATATGTTTAACTATTTTACACACAGTATATACCAGTGATGGCGAACCTTTTGGAGACCGTGTGCCCAAACTGCAATTCAGAACCCACTAATTTTTTTGCAAAGTGCTAATACAGTAATTTAACCTGACTACAGGTGGCTGTGAAGGGGCGATGTTGGGTGCCCACAGATAGGGCTCCGAGTGCCACCTTTGGCACCCGTGCCATAGGTTCGCCATCACTGGTATATACTGTAAAAGCACATTTAAAATTAACATATAATGCAATTTAAAAAAAACTAGACAAAGCCAAACTCATAGTAGCCTGCATACCCTGCCATTCCTCAAGAAGCTTGTTAGAGTTCTTCAGTTTTATCATGTCAGCGAGGCAGTCTTGGCTAAGATAGGAGTGGCTGGTTCAAGACGTCACTCGGCTGTTACTCGTTCCATCATTGAACTCAAGGATTCCCATCTAGCAAATATTAACTTATCAAAGAATTAACTCCTAATTAAGAACACAAACATTCAACAACCTATGACTGAGAATCAGGATGTATTCCTGATGCATGAAGATAGTTAGGATATCAGTTGACTCAGTTTGGTTTCATCAGTTGCTCTTTGCTGTGGGAACCATTCGATATTGGTGAGACTAGCAATTCCTAGTAGTCTCCGTTATCTACGGTACAATGTCTGATGAAGTGGACTTGTCCTTGAAAGCTCACATTGATATTATCTTTATATAAATAAGATATATTTTATATCTGCTTTACATGTGCCACCACATGTTTGGCTTTTTTTTTTTGCTTTTTTTATTTTCACATCTCTCACAATAGCCATAATTATCTCATATTTTTTTCTTTGTTTGAGTTGTAAAGCTTTAAATCAGGTTTGCCATGGAGTCCACAACATTTACTACCTCTGTGTCCTGCCATAGCAAGGTCAGTCATATGGTCGCAAGGTGTGTTCTGAAAGAGCGTGGTCCAGCAATCTCATTGAAGTCAGGAGAACTGCCTGGGAATCTTGATACAGTATATGCTAGCATTCGTTCTGTGGAAGAAAGGGAGGAATTAAATGGAATATTTCAGCCAAAGTAGGGTGGAAAGGAGAGGGAACAGTCAGCTTTTCCTACCTGCTCACTTGAAAGCAGCCCTTGCTTGCCACAGGTGAAAAATAATATACAGTCCTGGTTTATGCAAGTAAAAATTCCAAGAAAAACATTTTATCTTAAAATTTTTACATGTGTTGTGATGAAGACAGCATCTTTGTTTTCTTGGAAATATATGCTAGAGCAGTGATGGTGAACCTTTTAGAGATCGAGTGCCCAAACTGCAATTCAAAACCCACTAATTTTTTTGCAAAGTGCCAACACAGTAATTTAACCTGTATACAGGTAGCTATGAAGAGGCGATGTTGGGTGTCCACAGAAAAGGCTCCGAGTGCCACCTTTGGCACCTGTACCATAGGTTCACCATCACTGTGCTAGAGGATACTCAGCTTAAAATATAGCTTAAAATAAGTTCTAAATTCTGGTGCTTTGCTTAGCTGGAGACAGCTGTATACTTTTAAAACTATTTTGTCAGTAGAGATGTGTGTTTGTATTTGATGGGGCCAGTGTGGCCCACAGGCCTACAGTGTGGTTTGTGGACATAGAGTTTTGCTGAAATTCAAAATACACTTCACTCATTCCTGTCAATTTGGAAATAAGCTGTTCAGAAATACTGTATTCTTTTAAAATGATATCTTTGCTATACAAAAGTGAAACTGTAGGCATATTTTAAAAGCACACGTGTATGTGCTTCTTAAATGAAAAAGATTATATCCCCCTCCCCCAAAAAGGTTGTGCATTAATGCTCATACTATAAATTTTTCATCCTGTCTTCGCCACATCTAAGACCTTTCATGAGGGATCCATCAGCAAGAACACCTTCAGAAATTCAAGGAATTACAGTGGAATGAAGGGGCTAGAAATTTCTCTTGCACAAGTACAGTACTTGTTTTGGTGCAGTTTATAAGTTACTAAGTAGCGTACAGTCACAATTGGGGCGGGGGGGAGGGATAATTGCTTTAGGAGATTTAATAGTTTATTTAAAAATGCAAAATTCCAAAAAGAAGGCTAATAGTTCTTCTCCTTCCTCTCAGGGCATTTTATTAAATTGCTATTTAACCTACAGCATTAGTGCTTTGATAGCCACTGTGTTGAGTCTACAGTGTGTAGAGAGAAATGCTTTAGCTGTGCAATGTATTCTTGGGATCCTTGCTATGGGTAATAGTTTCATTTCTGGTGCTCATTTTATGATTTCATCCATCCATCCATCCATTCATCCATCTTATTTATAGACCTCTTTTCTCCTTATAAGGGGTCTCAAGGCAGTTCACAGTATCAAAAAGAATACTGTAGAATTAAAAACACAGTAGGATGTACATTAAAACAATTAAACTGCTAAAATGTTAAAAAATGTATTAACTTTTTAAAAAATGGCATTCAGGATCTCAACACATGATTGCTAAAATACTACCTGAAAAGGTAGTTCTTCAGCTGTTGTCAAAGGATAAAAGGGAGGAAGCCAATCTGACCTCTAAGGGAGAATGTTACATACATAACCTGGGAGCAGCTGCAGAGAAGCCCTCATGTCCCCATCAACGGTGCCTACCCTGGCAATGGGAGCTCGAGGAGGGCCTCCTCAGATAATCTTTAAAAGGCTGTATTGGGGCCAGTAGGACTTTATAGATGGTGACCAGCACTTTGAATTGAGCTTGGAAACAGATTGGTAACCAGTGTAGTTGTTTTAGCAAGGGTGTTTCCATACTTAATATAAATGGTCCTGGGCAGTAGTCCGGCTGCTGAATTTTGAACCAGCTGAAGTTTCCAAACCATCGTGAGACTCGGCCCTAGTCCAAGTGGGATGTAACGAAGGCATACATCACTGTAGCCAAATCAGACATCTCAAGGAATTGTTGCATCTGGCATGCCAGTTTTAACTGCACATGCACTCCTGGCTATCACTGAAACCAGAACATCCAGGCTTAGGGATGAATCCAGGAGTAGACCCAAGCTGCAAACCCAAGTTTTCAGTGGGAATGTAACCCCATCCAGCTCAGATTGTATCCCTCCATCATTGCCTTTGGATTTACAGGGAGGACCTCTGCTTGTCTGGATTGAGATTCAGTTTGTTAGCCTTCGTCCAGCCTATTACTGAATTCAGACACTGGCTTGGAACCAGGACACGTTCCTTGGAATCGGATGGAAAGGAGAGATAGAGTTGGGTGCCTCTCTCAGCAGTTTCAAGCCAGCATTAAAAACATGGGGGACAAAACAGAACCCATAGAAACAGGGTTAAAGAGGAGTCCCCTAGAAACACTGTCAAAATTCACCCTTCCAGAAAGGACTGGAGCCACTGTAAGAACATAAGAACATAAGAACATAAGAAGAGCCATGCTGGATCAGGCCAAAGGCCCATCTAGTCCAGCTTTCCTGTATCTCACAGTGGCCCCACCAAATGCGTCTGGGAGTGCACGAGACTAGATATCTGTCTCCTGATACCACTCCCCCTGCATCTGGCCCTTGAAGTACCCTGGTTTTAAGCCTGGAAATTACACATCTCCATCATGGTTTGTAACCTGTGATGGACTTTTCCTCTAAGAATCTGTCCAATCCCCCTCTGAAGGCATCCAGGCCAGATGCCATCACCACCTCCTGTGGCAGGGAGTTCCACAGACTAACAATGCGCTGGGTGAAAAAATATTTTCTTTTGTCTGTTCTTACTCTCCCAGCCCTCAATTTGAGTGTATGTGCTTATTCTTATGCTAAAATGATCCCTCCAAGTTTCATCCCAGAGAAACAGTCCAAGGGGATACCATGATTGATGGTATTGAAAGCTACTGACAGGTCCAGCAGAACCAACAGGACTGCCCGTGTCATGTTCCCAGTAGAGGTCATCCACCAAAGCAATCCAACTGTCCTGTAGCCAGGCCTGAAACCAGATGGATCTAGGTAATTGGTTTCCTCTAGAAATCCTTGGCGCTGAAAAACCATACATACATAACATATTCTGGGATCGGTTTTGACCCAGAAGAAGTCATATTTATAGGATCTTGCTTATGGGAATTTACTATATGATATTGTGGCATGTTTCTATCCACACCACATTTTGACAAGGGGTATTGGGCATGCTGATATTGGTTCGTTAGGGTGGAATACTTTTAGTACTGCAAAGTGAAGTGTTGGTAGTGGCGAGGAAGCTATCTTTTCAGGGAAGTTTATCCACAGTTACTGATTGGCTGATGAGAGAATGCTTATAAGCTTTAAGGGAGAACCGCACTGTTGGTATCACATTTTGAAATTCACACACACACACTGGCCGTAATGATAAAGATTGGTATTATCAGTATGTTACCAGCAGTTTAGTTACGGGACATGTCTTATTTAATGACATTCTTCACAAAAGTTACGGATGATTTCACTTTCATCATTTTAAAAAATCAGAAATTCGCTTGGCAATAGACTTTGCCTTCAGTCAAAACATGTCTATATGTTTTGAGAAGGACTTTTTTTTTTAAAAAAAAATTGTTATTAAGGGAAACTGATTCTTGAGCACTTAAAATCACCAAGCATGCAGTATGGAATATAAAATGTAAGAATATAGGCAAAGAAAACAGAGCTCGCCCAGAAGCCTGCAGTCTAAAATCTCTCGTTGGATTCATTTCATATTGCAAACTCTTGCTCTTGTAAGCTTTGTAAAACATTGAAGATTTGTTAGCCAAAATATGGCTAATTTTGGAAGATTTGTGCATAGCATTCCATATGATTGGCGACACAGCCTTAAGTGTGACCTAGAAATACTGTTAAGACTAACAAGCTCAAAACTGAAAGCTGTCGAACTTCTCCCCACAACAGTTCATCCAGTTTTTTCTCTCTCCATTTCTGTCTGACAGGCCTAGATGCCTTTTCTGATTCTTACACTGTCTCCTGCATGGCGGGCGCGCACCATCTTCAAGCTCTAACTTCTCTCTACTACTGACTGCCGTGTATTTAGCAGACCCTTAATATCCTTGTTAGAGCTCCACTTCCTGTAAAAAAATGGCCATTTCTTCAGTGCTGGTGTCTTTCGTTTGGGATGGGGGCTCTTCCTTTTTCTTGTAGATGTGTAGCTTTGCCATATATGTACCCAGTATTACCCAATGTGGTGTTAAATATCCATTTGCTATGTAACAGATCAGAGTGAACAAAACTAAGAATGAATTAATAAAGTAGCTGTTTCACTAGGATGAAAGGTAGTTAAAAGTATCTTGCAAGGTATGACTAAAATGGCATGATGGTGACTTTTGCAGAATAAACCGTTTAGAAAAAACAAAGTTAAGGCATGTGCTCACAGTACATTAAAGTGTATTTAGAGAATCTATAACATGGTTTTACATCAATATGGAACTCTGGATGTCTTCACTTATGCTGACATTAAAGTAGCAGTGCTGTTTATTCTTCTTATGAAACTTCAGCAAATATGCTTTTCTCTACTAATCTTGATGTTGGGTGACTTTGTGTATTTGTCTTTCTAACTTCTAATAAACTCACTCCAACTGATGTCTGTCTCTGTCTTCTGAGTGTTTCTGCCCTTCTCTATCACTGCTGCAGCACCAATGGAGGAAAGCCAATATTTATTTATTTATTTATTTATACATTTATATACCACCCATCTTCCAAAAGGAACTCTGGGCGGTTTAGAACAATACAATAGAAAGGAATCAGTAGTACAACAAGATATAAAGAATAACATTAAATAACACAATTAAATAAAAACGACATAAAATAGCATGAGCCGACCTGGCAGTCTTATTCTACTGGCCCCAGTAGGCTTTAAATTTAAAAAAAAAGAAACAATAATGCATAATTTGCTTGCATTTTAGTACCTATGTATTGTTTTAAAGAATGAAGATATGTAATCTTCACCTGGGGGTGGGGAAATAAGAGCTAAATAAACTCACAATGTAAGCTTCTCTCTCTGAAGCATTCTTAAATGGAAGCTGCAAGAATCAGTACAGATTATTTTGTGCTAGTACAGTATATCCTGCTCTTGAATAATTTACACATTTTTGCTACATGTTATATGCATTAGATTAAGTGAACTCAAGAAAGTTACTTCTCACTCAGATTCTTTATAATTCTGTTGCCCAGTGTTGGGCAAATACTGTATTTCTGCAATGGCATCGTGGTTAGCATGGATGGTACGATCTGTGTGTGTCATGCCTACAGAATGCATGGAGGTTTTGCAAGGGACTTCTGTCTATAAGGTTTTTATGGACCCATGTTACCTACTCACTTGAATCTACAGTGGACGCCATGTTCTGACCTTTGTAATTGATGGTAAAAACAATTACCATAATTCAACAGAACCTTCTCCTGCTCAAGCACCTTGTCTATCTGGGAACTGTACCGCTTCTTTATGGCAGCAGTCACAGAAGAAGAGCATGTTGAACTGTGGCTATTTGAACCTTGGGAATGATATTGTTAAATCATTCATTGTGTTTGTTACTGATTTATAGTTGATCTCTGAGCTGTTAAGGAGGTTACCGTAACAGTAAATTAACCATTCATCATTATTTTTTAAACCTAGATGATTTTGCCTTGATTGTAGAATATATTTAATATGTCGTTGTAAATAGTTGTGCTCGACTGTGACAGAACCGCAAAAGCCTTTGCAGTTTTAAATGTGCTCATTTTTTTCAGGATGGCACTGGATCTCTAAAGCGCAGTGGTTCCTTTAGCAAACTTCGTGCTTCAATTAGACGCAGCAGTGAGAAGCTGGTTAGAAAGCTGAAGGGAGGAAGTTCACGAGAGAGTGAACCAAAGAATCCTGGGTAATTATTCATTTCTAGATGTGGCGGACCATTTGGGGTAGAGCTGTACACATCATACTGTGAAATAACTTTTTTCTTCTGTAACTTATCTATCAGGTGTGAATTAAAAAAAGTACCACTTTTCACAGAAATGTGAAATAACTTTTTCTTCTGTAACTTATTTATCAGGTGTGAATTAAAAAAAAAGTACCAGTTTTCACAGAAATGTAATGCAGAGGATATTAGTGGTACTTGCTGAAAGCCAGTCCTAACAGTGGTTTTAAAAAGTGATCTCTGTACTTAACAGTTTGATTATAAAAAGTATTGTGGCTTTGTGAGACCAAACTTTTGACAGTCTCTCAAGATTTGAGGGTATGGTCCCAGAATTAGCAGTTATTTCTCCCCCCCCCAAAAAAAAGCCTAATTATTGGTAGCTGAATCTGTGCAGGTTCCGCTCAATAAAATATAAGTAAAATAAATTTTAGGGTACATTTGGTTCAAGGAAAAAAGCATACATTTACAATTGCAGATGTATGAAATGCTGTTCCAGTAGCTTATTAACATTTGCTAGGTAAATTTAGTTGGAGACGCATTTGCTCTTTTTTCATTTAACATATTGTTACCTAATTAACAAGTCCTTCTGCCTATTTTGTATCTACAAATACTATGTTCATGGAGGCAGAACAATGTTCATAAGGCAAGCGTCGCAGTATGAAGGAAATGGGGTTGCTAGAACCAGTAAGACATCCTTCTGAAATCTCTGAACATCCCCATTCATTACCTGAGAGCATACGCAGAAGCTAGTCGCTGGTGTTTCATGGCTTGAAGATACTTTTGAACTTTACTGAGCTTATGCAAGCATCAAAAGTGTCATTGGTGACGAAGTAGTTTTGTTATGTTACCAGGATTAGCTAATCAACTATTTGAAAACAAACGGATGCTCACAATGCAGTGCATAAGTTTCGGAGCTGCATGGAACCCTTTCTGTATGCTTGGGCATTCAGGACAAACCTTATTAAAAAAGGGGGGGAACACATTGAGTTGATCTGTGGCTTTAAATCTGAGTCTGCATTTCTTTCCAGTCTTGTGGTTGGGGGAGACTCTTGCAGGCTTTGTTAGGCTAAATGTCAAGCATCAAATTAATACAGAGACGTGCTGGCGCAAGAGAAGGCTGCCTCCCTTTTAATAAAAAGAAATGAGTAGTGTCAGGTCTGCCACTGAAACTGACTACAATATACAGCCCTGCCTTTTGCAGGGAAGATATTGTAATAACAAAGAATAACACAGCCTTTATATTGGAAAACCTGGTAAACAGGTTTTGGAGTATAATAATAACTAGGCATGTCAAGTCAGTGCAGACTTATGGTGACCCTTCGCAGGATTTGCTGGGTAGAGAGTGCTCAGAAGTGGTTTACTATTGCCTTCACACAGGAACCTGAAAACATGTGCTTAGCAGTCTTCTCTGCTTCCGGGCTTCCCAGCTCTTAATTGGAACAAGGGCTGTCTTCCCATAGGAAGTAGCAGAGGAAGGTTTTAGCGAGCCAGCAAGTCTGCTGCTGCTTTAATCTTCCCCTTTATTGTGGATCTAGATAAGAAAGTATCTCAATATATCACTTTTGCAGAGGAGGAAACTTGAATCTTATGTTCTGCATTGTAAACACTTGATTGTCTTGAGTGTGGCATCGCACTGGCCAGTGACATTGTACACATTGAACTATTATGTTTATTGTCCTCTGAAGAATTGTTTTTAACAGTTTTATAGCCATGCCCAGAAAGGTCACTTAGGTAGTTGTGAAAGCTGTGCATTCTTAGGGTTTCCATATTTGCCTAAATGTACGAGGGTCCAAATAGCTACTTTAAGGGTACCCAAGGATTTGCAGCTTGCCCCATGCATGGTCTTGTTGACTTGAAACAACAGACCTTAAGCCATGTCACAGATTGCTGTTGAAGCACTGGTCTATTCCTCGACTGACACCCCCTCCCCCAATTAGAGGGGCAGCAGTCATAAACAACAAATCAATAGGAGCCTGGTATTGGGAAGAGCCTTTTGATGAAAGTCACGAAGAGTCGGTCACGACTGTAATGACACAACACACACACACACACACACACACACACACACACACACACACACACA
>JAHTLZ010000225.1:1493909-1568289 GCA_023846285.1 Phrynocephalus versicolor | reverse complement strand
ACACACACACACACACACACACACACACACACACACACACACACACATCATTGCAGGGGGAAGGAGACCAAATGTGAGGAGGAGCCCGATTGGCCAATTTCCCCTGTATGTACCCTCTGCTACTCAATTAATTGTAACTACTATCTGTTGTACTGATGGATATTATTTTTCTCATTCACCCAGGCATGTCCAAGCTTCAGCACTCCTGATATTTTGGATCACAACTCCAGAATTCTAAGCTTAGCTTGCCAATGACAAAGGATTGTGGGAATTGTGGTCCAAAACATCTGCAGGGCCGAAGTTTGGACATGCCTGGATTAACCACTACTCTTTAAGCATAAAACTGTAACTGATTTCCTAAGTAGCATTAGAATGATTTCTTCACTGCACTGGCTAGAAAAGAAAGTCAAACTGACTCCATCTAGCGGTCACGGTGGCAGGTTTTCTAGAGAATTTTTTTCCTACCTCATTAATAATATCTCCCTGAGGGAGATTTTACATGCATTACAAGAAAAGTTAACAGTATTAACTGTTTGTAGATTCTGATGAAAGGAAATCTCTGGTAAACCAGCTTTTTGCAGGCTTGCCTCAGACTTGAAAGATGTACAAATGCATTTGCCAAAACATAAATATTTTACTTTTTGTTCCAAACTTCTTAAGTAAGGGGGAAAATGAGCATGACGAAATGTGGTCTTTTTAATTATTATTTAACAGTTCAGCATTGTATCTGTGGATTTTTAATTTAATTTTATCTAGATTTGAGTTATGTGTTTATGTTTGTGGTATGTTAACATAATTTTATATTAACATGTGTATGCTTTACTGTATTTTTTGTATAAATAAATAACACAGGTCCCATCACTGCATGACGTACTGCTTCTTTGCATTGCTAACACTTGTGTTGCTATTTAATATACTGTATGTGCATTGTGGTTTTTTAAAAAAAATGCCCAGTTATAACAATATATCTTGCTTTGGATATTATCTCTGGTTTAATTTCCAAAATCCAAACTTGTTATAATGAAATGTTTAAAAATCATTTTGGATTGTGACCTCAGTGTTGGCTGCACCTAGACTCAAAGAAGCCCTTAGGCATATCCAGGCAGACCTTAAGTATATCCTCCCAAACTCCTCAGGTTAATGTCTCAGTTTTAAGAAGAACTGCTATTTGAATACAGAGACAGCGGGATATAGATGGGCAGAACGTCACTTATGAAGTCTGGCCCTCACCTTTTTGGATAGTCTGGACTGAAAGAATATATGCCTGTGTGACGTCACCCCTTTCAGAGACTTGAGTTTTCAAAGGCACAACCGGGTTTTATTTCGACATCCCACTGCTGTGCCACCAAATTGTGACGACACCTCCCTTTTACACGTGTAATTGTGATGGAAATGGTAATGCTGCCACCTTTTATTCTCTTGGTAATGCTGCCACCTTTTAGATCGTTGCCTTATGAATTGGGACCGACTCAGAGATATATAATATAAAATCAATGACGAAGTTTATTGAGAAAATAATAAATATAACAATATCTGAGGATGGTATGCCTTGCCTTTTACATATAATAGATTTCATCAACTCTTCCAGCCCCCCTCTCTTTAATAACTAGTAAACAGTATAGCCCTCACTGCCTGACAGAACTCTCACAGAGCAGTGCTCTCTCCCAGCACTCACTCTCAAAACCTTCAACTTAACTGAACTCCACTGAACTGCCTCAACTGACTAGGCTCCACCCTTTTTATATCATACCATTCCCCGCCCTCTTGCTGGGACTGGCTGATGATTTGTATATTCATTACTCCTGTTTCCAGGGTTTTGTCACAGCCTGTCTCCTTGAAGTGTACAAGTTCCATTCTCTTTAAGTGTCTGTAAGTTCAGGAAATTTGGATCACCATGCCATAACCCTTCCAGACTGTAGAGGAAAGAGGAAGGACATTACAGTGCAGGTTTTTAGTGGGATAACCTGTCCTACAACATACAGAATAGTCAGCACAAAGACCCTGTGGTGGGCAGTGATTTCCGGTTCACATGTCAGGTTAAGATGCCACTTGTTTCTGTTGCCATAGACCTTCTGAACAGGGCTGAATATTGGGCTTAATGTGCAATTCCTGCAGTTCACTTGTATACAGATATATTCTGCCTTAATGGCCGAGCTTCATGCTACAGATATTGAAGCAAATGGTGGTGATGATGGGGAACTTTTGACTTTCCAATGATTTGGGGTTACATCTCCAACAGTCCTTTACCATGGACCTTGCCCGTGGAGTCTGATTGGTAGTCCAAAATATCTGGAGTATTAGAACCCCACCCCCTACCCCTTAGCATATGTGATCCTCCACAGTAATAAGTTGTAGTAATAATTTTAATGTTAAATAGCACCCAGGAGGGTATTTTCTTAACATCCTTTCCTCTTTTATGAATGTTGAGTACAGTAATTTGGAAAAATTGGAAAAACCACCATGAACACATTATTCCCCTTTATGACACTGTGTTTGTCATAAATTAATACAGTGAGATATTGGCTACCAATAATGTTCTCTGAGTACTGAGAGCTTTGGCTAATGTTAGAATATTAGGTAGTCGCTGCTTTGTATACTGTATATTGCAGTCCACAGTCTGAACAAGCAATAATTATTTGACTCAGGGTCCTTTCACTTATCATGAACTAAGTGACTATTGTTGTTTAGTGCCATCAAGTCATTTCAACTTAGAGTGGCCCTAATAGGATTTTTGAGTTGTTTAAGGAATAGTTTACCATTGCCTCCCCCCTTTGAGTTTCCAGGGCTAGGTGAAGATTTGATCCTAGCTCTTCTGAATTCTAGTCTAATGCTGTATACATTATACTACTCTGGCTTTCTAAACAGTCATATCGAACATCTTATCAAAAGCTTCAGCCCTTCAAAAGGATCTCAGTTAAATGCTACTTAGGAATGTGGTGATGGTTTCTTGTACAGATGTATCTCAGTCACTCGTGGATATTTTTAAGAAAATTTTTATTCTGGAGACTTCAAAATAAGGTTAAACATAGTAATTTGCTGGTAAATTGTCCTTCCACTGTGCAAATGGAATGACATTCAAAGTTTCCTTCACAAGGACAGTCAAACACCAAGTTATCTTCATGACTTATTTTCAGACATTTTCAGGAAAATTAAAAGTATCCAGTCACAAAAATATATTGTATTGCAGTAAAAATCGTGTTATATACCTGTGTTCGAAGCCCTCCATTTTCAGTCCCACTCATTGGTTTATCCTTGCATGTTCACTGTCCAGCATGAAGCGTGCCAGTTCACTGAATGTTCTTAACATGGGTGGCAAGGCAACTGAAGATCACATTCAAGTAAGAAGCCCTATAATATTCTTACGCATGTAGAGATACAGTAGTACTGGGAGCTCTTGAAAAGCTATATGTGCCAATAAATTAGTATTAACTTTGGGGTTATTCTTGGGATCCTGGTTTAAATCATATTCACTTCATTGTGTAGAGGTCACTCTGTAGGCCAGGGTATTTCCCCCAGTATTGTGCAAACTGCTTTAAGTTCTCTGCCACGTAAGAGTGGTCTTTCTGCTTCATTTCTGAAGCATCCACCAATGGCTGCTTGTATCTATGCGCGTGTCCTCTTACATATGTTTACAGATAATTTAAAGCTGTTCTTCATTATAGAGCGGTGTACACATCATACTGTAAACACCAAGTAGGTGGACCCTATCCACAGAGACAGTGGATGAGTACAAAACTATTCCATTGCTGCACACTTCAGACTGTGTTTCCAAATGGCATGGTTTAATAATTGTTGCCATCTGTTTTCCCTGTTCCTGCAAACATCCCAGATAAGTGTTTGCTACACCCAACCCTTTTTATGTGAGAAAATAGGTGGTCCATTTTAGCATGAAATGAACAATGGGAATCAATTTTAGAACACTGAAGTGGCAGCTAACAGCTACATACGATTTCTGTTCTGCTTTGCATAGAGCTGCCCTTTGTATACAGAGGCTGGTATAGATGTGAAACATAGGAACCTGGTTCATTGCAAGTAGAGGTAGGCAGGAAGGTCTACAAGAATTAGAGTCCAGTAATCTGCATATGAAAAAAATTAAGCTCATTGAAGCCTAATTCCTACTTGACTTAACAGATCACCACTCTTCATATTACATTTTAGATCTGCAGGAATTTTAAAATGCTCAGGCTACTGCCTGTGTCTTTAGCTTTTTAATTTCAAAGCCGGGTAATTTTTACTGCTTATGATTTGGGTCTCCATCTCTCTTTCTGAAAAGCTGAGTGGGCACCTTTGAAAAATTGCAAGAATGTCTGAGATCGCTAGGCATTTTATCACTCATGGAAGCTTGGCTATGTTCCTCCGCGTTGTTAAAATGTGAAGCTTGTAACACTTTTCTGGAATTGAGCTAGTGCCGAACTGGACGGGAGAACTTGAGCTTTTCAGGTCAGAATGAGAGAGTTGAACTAAAATGAGTTTTAAACGACAGTGGTTGGAATTCCATGTGGGAATATGCAGTTCCATCTTTCTTTCTGCAGGCTGTAAACAGCACATGGAAACTTGGTGGGATCTCCAAGTCCACATATAATCCGTGATCAGGTGCTGTAGATACAAAGGAATATCAGTACACACCTGAACAAAGAGAGAAAATTATACTGGCAAAGGCCTGAGAAACTCGGTAGTAATCTTAAATAAAGATGCACAGTCAAAGCATACTTCCTGAAGAGGGAACCTTGAACTATTTTATTTAGAGTATTTTTACCCCGCCTTTCTCCTTAGAAAAAGGACCCAAGGCAGCTTACAGTAATGAGGGATAATATACAGTCCAGTACAATTAAGGCATGCTGAAGTATTGAGAACAGGGAACTTAGGGACATCATTAAACAACAACATTGTGTTAAAGCTACAAGAGAATATGAGCAGTTAAAGAGAGAGTAAAAATTCCATGTAAAAGTTATGAGTGATGAAAACTAACATTGAAAACATAGTGTCATTGCAATCACACAAGGTTATAAGTAGTTATGAACACAAAGTCTATGTGATCCTGTAGATTCATATAAAAGACACATAATAGGTAGACTAGGGCTGGAGCACTCCATAGGACTGCCAGTTGAGACCTCAAAAAGCATTGTTTTTATAAAAATATACTTGCCATATGCCATAATCTTGGTCTGTATTTCATGTAACATCTTTACCTAAATTATCAGAGTCCTGTGCCTGTTAACTAACACATAACTACAACTAACTTGTGGAGAAATAGCAAAATTTTCAGTACTAATGTGTTGTATATGTTAACATATTTACACAAGGAAAGCAACCACAGCCTTCATGGAGGCATTCCAGTTGTTTTCTGATATTCTTGCATCAATGTGAGATTCAAAGAAATTATGGTTCTGAATTTCGGTAGTTTATAAGGGCAGTCCAAAAACATTTTTTAAAAAGACAAAAATATTCTGTACTTCACTAGGCTAAACAGACAAAGGACAATAGAATTGTTTAGAGCAGGGGTAGACAGACTTTAGGTTTCTTGAGTAATTCCACTAGGATCCAGAAATCTACCCATCAAAGCCAGGTAGGTACTCAAGCCAGTCTGTTAGATTAAGAGAACAGGGGTGCTTTTGTGCTCATTCTGAACATTAGAATTGGATATTGGTGATAGAGCTGACCTTAACTTGTACCCCTTTCATCTCAAAGTCCATTTCTGGTTACCCCAAGCCACCTTTGTTCTAGCTGCCTGATGGGAGTGGTGGTATCATTTTGTTATTGCTCCTGTCAATCTGCAGGGACTCAAGATGCACAGGATCATAGAATCATAGAGTTGGAAGAGACGTCAAGCGCCATCTAGTCCAACCCCCCGACAGATGGCCATCTAGCCATTGCTTAAAAATCTCCAAAGAAGGAGACTCCACCACCCTCCTTTCCTGATCTACTGCAGTGCACCCAGGGATTAGTTTCCAGTCTACCTTCTGTTCATTCCTGGTCATATATTCCAAATCCATTGAGATGAACAGCCTGGTGGCAAACCTTCGACCCTTCAGATATTTTGGACCACAACCCCCAGAATTCCTAGCCTAGACTGCCAGTGGCAAAGGACTGTAGGAGTTGTGGTCCAAAACATCTGGAGTGCCACCACTAGAAGCTATAATGCCTTCAGTCAGCAGGAACAATCTCTCCCTGCTTAGTTCTTAATAATCTCCACAGCAACATACTTTGGAAACAACGTGAAACACAGCTTTTAGCACTTCCAGAATATGTTTCAACATTGTCCGTTGCAAGATAAAAGTTTATTATGGAAAGAAAAAAATTATAAAACAATGCAATTCTGTATAGTATATTTTCTTTCCTTGTGAAATGATGCCTTGGGCTCCTGTACTCCCTCTCCTCTAGCATAACCTTTGAGAGATTGGAAGCATTTACTTCCTCAGTTTATCATATTTCTACTGGTAAAAAAAAAAGGTTAATTTTCAGTTGGCATGCAGAAATGTTGGCCCTCCAAACTCATTGAGCTTCAACTCACCTAATTTCTTTTCAACAGCCATGTCTGGCAGAGATGATGGGAATACATTCCCAAATATTGGGGGCAGGGGAAACATTCTTCATATTGAATTAGATTCCCAACAGTCATGGTTTTTTATCCTTCGTTCATTCGCATAGCTGTAGCTGAAACAAGAATAGTAGAATCATAACGCTGGAAAGGGCTATCAAGTCCAAACTCCTGCTCCATGCAGGAATATAAATCAAAGGATATCTGCCAGATGGTTGTCCAGATTTCTCTTGAATGCCTCCAGGGTTGGAGCACTCACCTCCTCTTGAGGCCATTGGTTCCTTTGCCCTACTGCTCTAATAGCTAGGAAGTTTTTCTGATATTCAGCCAAAACCTGGGTTCTCTTTACCGTGACCCCATTGTTGGGCGTCCCGTACTCTGGGATGATTGAGAACAGATCCTGCTCCTCCTCTGTATGACAGCCCTTAAAATATTTGAAAAGTTTTATCATATTGCCCCTCCGTCTTCTTAAGGCTAAGCCTTCCCAGTTCTTTAACAATTGAGTCAGAGCAAAACAAAAACAAAATCTTGCAATTAGCTGAAGGTAGAAACAGAAGCTTCTGATCTCTTGGTCTGTCTGTGATGGTGTTACACGGTCATGATAAACAGTGATTTAGTGTTACATCCGGAGTAGGCCAATGAGTGGGTGTGAAGGTCTGTTTGTTCTTTGCATTCCAGTTTATCTGTATTAGGAATATAAAGGTGACAGTCAGAAGAAGAGAGATACTGCCATTGTAAACGACACCAGTGAACAGGAACCATTTAAAAAGCATGGTTACAAACCCTTAAACTAATTCTGGGTGAATGGTACTAGGTTCTGTTTTACTTTTATTCACGATTTGTTGTCTGACTTTATTTTGTTCTTCAGAGTTTCGATATTTAAATGTGGAACTGTGCATAAACTCTTTTCATTCTCTTTCCCCATGCAGGGACGAACTAATTATCTGACAGACTCAAGAGCTCTGAGTGCCAGTCACACTGATTTGGCTCACTGAGGTGGTGGGATTGATGCTAGCTTAAAAAAAAATCCCTTGTGAATTTTGAAGCACTGAGGGTCACAGTTCCCCATCGCTCTCTTTGTAGAACTGTCTTAAGGTAGAGACTTCATTGAATGGACTCGTGTTTCTAGACCTTAAAAGAAGTGACATTTTCAAGAATCCTAGAGATAAGGACTAGCTTCTTTATGAAAAATACACACTGTTGCACCATTGCAAGTTTGTTGGGAATTATGTTACAGATACCTTTATTGAGGCATCCTGAAAGCAGTGGAAGGGGAGCCCACAAAAGAGAATATGTCCTAAAATCTACGAATACGAATGCATTCTGGGACATTTGTTGTTCTAAAAACTGTTACAAGGAGTGTGTGTTAGTAGCTATTTATAAAGTTGGTGGGATGAGATAGGAGCTGTAATGAGTTTATCACTGTATAAAATCAGGATTGTGTAAGGGTGAAGGCTTGTTGGATCATGGACCTTCTTGGGCATAAATTACTAGCCTTTGGGGCTTCATAGCCTTGACACTAGTAACGCAAGACTCTAATACTGTACCTTGGCATGAAATGGCTTAGGCGTCATTTCAGAATGTGGCACTTTGTAACTGATCACTTGTGGTCTTCCAGGGCCTAAAAGTCAATAGGAACAATGCAATCCACTTTAAACTGCGGGAGGGAAGAACACAGGAAGTCTAAAAAGCAACCAGCTTCTAAATATTTTGGTAGTGGCTTAAGCACTCCATTTTCTCTCTATGCTGAAAATGTTGTCACCCCTTGGCCTTGTTCACAGCAAGAGTAAAGCACACTAAGCTTTCGCTTTTGAGGTAGCTACTGGAGTAGGAACTGGCAAACCACTCCAGTATTCCTGCCATGAAAACTCCATGGACATGGAGTCACGAAGAATCGGTCACGACTATAATGACAACACACACACACACACACACACACACACACACACACACACACACACAGAGAGAGAGAGAGAGAGAGAGAGAGAGAGAGAGAGAGAGAGGAAATGTAGTACAAGTGTTAAAATGGCCAATCTGAACCCCTGCTACTGAAAGGTCTTTTCTTAATTAACCACTTGCTTAACATACAGTTGGTTGACCCCTGCCTGTTTTTGGGCAACCAGAGTAAGCGGTTGAGCATTTGGTTTTTCAGTCAGGAATGTAATGCAATTTTCAAATCTGCTCCCATTTTACAAGGCTGCTAATTGCAAGTCATAGTGATTAAGTAGAAGTTAATTTAGTGGCCAGTGGAAGGATAAAGTGCTATTAATCTCATTTATGAGCTAAAAGTGAACAGTTTATTATTAAATTGGGCTACAGGGATTTGACACCACTAAAAGTATTTGCTAGTTTTGCAAAAAAAATTTTTAAAGCAAAGAATTTTTAAACAAAAGGTTCTGACCAGGTTGGTGCATTCAGGTGTACCCGTTGAAACAAAAAGCAGCTTTCTGAAAATGTGAGATAATTATACCTTGCATATTTGTAATTTTGCTCTCAATAATTTTTTGTTAAATTAGGTTCTAAATATAAATTAGCTTTGGGAAGTCAGTGGACTAGAGCAAAAGAAAACAAACTGGATATTGTCTAAGGTACATACACTCCCTGTCCAAATTTTAGGGTACCTAGACAACATCAAATAACATTAACCACAGTTTTTATATCAGCCATATTTTTCATGGTGTCTGCATTTGTCATGCCTGCTGTGAGATGTGACTCTGCCCAAAGACCTTCCAATTCATTTCTTGAAGAAATATTATTATAATCTGGATATGACACTAATCTAGACTCCTGATAGAATTTGACTTCCAAATGTTTCAGGATTTATTGACAAATACGTCACTAAATATCTTACATATAATAAGACTGTTGATCCCTACCAGCATGACAGAATGAAATTTTATTAGGCTAATACAGTACTTTTTACAAGTTGGGCTAGCTATGCGTTAAAGGAATGGAGAAAGTCCCCTTATAAGACTCTACTGTACATCTTGTTTTCTTGCCCATTTAAAACAAAATCTATTTGCAAAAGATTCAGAACTCAATTACAAGTGAAATCATTGTGCTAAGCTGCAAACAGGAATTACTGTGCTGCACATCTGTATATCAGTTTTAAAAATCTTTTTTGTTTTTTTTAATTGCCTTTTAGATTGATACAGATTGTGAGATAGAATCAATTAACATGTCATAAAAGATTTGAAGGAGTTTGGGTGGATTGAGAATATGCATACAGTACTTGCTTTGTGTTTCCATCCTGAGTGCTCTGTTAGCATAACAGAGGAAACTGTGGTGTAATTCAGTGAAGTTACAGAGGCATTACATGGCAAGTCCATCCCACTAGATTGGAAGCACTTCTGTTTTACCTTAAGCATTTAAAACCTTGCCAATGGCTTTTAATGTAGTTGCTCCAAGGTGAGATTTTTTTTCTAAATAAGACCTCTGCTGGATGTGATGCTTTGTAGCAGCATTACCTAAGAGCCTTTTCACACGACCCCTAAGATCCGCTGGCCACTTAAATTCGGACCAGATATCTTAGGGGCTTGTCGCTCTTCCTGTGTCCCCACCCCTCCGCACTGCCTTGCTCCTGTCTGCGTGAGGGGAGGGAGAAAAAAAGGAAGAAAAGAACCTGGCTCACCTCTGTTCTGCCTCTCGCTCTTGCCGCGGCAACATTCCAGTCTCTTAAGTAGCTCTTAAAGGGGCAGGAGCCAAAACAACAACAAACAGAAGCGAGGAGAGTCCCGCACTCACTATCGTTACACCGCATCAAGGAATTTTCACCTCCAGAGAGCAGGTACTTGAAAGGTGCGCTGGGACGCGCTAAAGTGGGCGTGGTCGCACTTAATTTCCTGTAAACTCCGGAGCTGGTGGGGAAACATTTTTAAGCTCCGGAGCTGGGAGCCATTTGCCCCGGAGTTTAGGGGTCCTGTATAAACGCCCTAAGAGTGGCCAGTCACACAAATGCAACTTCATGTCTGTAGTTGTGTTGTTGCACAAATGATCAGGACGTAGGGGAGCTCTTCTCTCATGTACATTGCATAAACAGCCTACTAGGACACTCATTGCTTACAAACACTCATGTGGCTCTATGTATAAAGTACACCCTGTCTGATGCATACTGCTGTAGAAACTCGAGTACATTTTTTAGTGGTCTTGAGCACTTTGTTTTGTAATAAGTGTTCTTGAATAGAAGGTTGTAGAAGAACAGGTTTCTTATTTTGTATAACTGGTTATAGATGGAAGTTTGATGCCTGCCACACATTCCACATATTTTGGTAGCATCTTGCGTACTAGAGTATTCTCAGTTTAATATTGTGCAAGAATCGTACATATTTGGTAGGCTGGGATACTTACCCGTTTGCAGGAGCCTCTCATGATAGCTGACAAATGGTTCACTCATTGGAAACATTACCTCATCACATCCAGGTGTGGCTGCTTTTCCTTCTCCACTAAGCTTCTCATTTTGAGCACCTTTATGGGTCCTAAGGTGATTGAATAATGCCTCTTGAATTAGTGTTATTTCCAGTTAGAATGATAGGAGGAATCCAGCGGTGTCTGCCTGTGGAAAAGAATCTGTCTTCAAAACGACTCCCTCCCTCCCCTCCCCTGGAGCACCTAATTTATTTCCCAAAATGCAGATCATTGTGGAATTGGGAATAGATTCTACTAGTTTCAGCATAGAGGAAGGGAAAATCACTGTGTTTGTATGGAAGGTCCATTTGAATGAGAGTAGACTCTTGTTGCTACCAATCTTAATCTGTATCTAAGGAACTGTGCAAAAGATTGCAATCAACCATGAGTTTTAACCCAAGTAGAGATTTTAATCCCAAAACTTCTTGGGAATTGTAACACCACACATTTTGGGGAGCAAAATCCCCAATACTTGAGGTTTGACAAGGTAAAACTAGAACTGTACTGGTGGTTACTATTGTAAATTGTCTAGCATGGTATTTATGGCTATCCTTTCCAAGGTGTTCTAGATATAGAATATTTAGAAGTGATTTACCTTTCCCTTCTACTGGGTTGCTCATATGTAAACTATATTTGAAAAGGAATGGCACACGGAATGTCATGGGTGGAGAACTTGTTCTGCATTAGCTGTGTCTTGGCAATAAATGAATTAAACACTTGCGTTTGGAACTGTTGGAACAATACTGGGTTTGGGGAGAAAGTTCCTTAAACAGAAGTGAGCAAGGATGGCCAGTGTCTTGTCAGATCCTCCTTTTAAAAACCACAATTACCATGGGCATTTGAAATGTGTTCCTACAAGCACAACACTTGGAAAGGTTGAATTGAAAGCAGATATTAAATAAGAAAGGAAGTCCTAATGCAATCCTGTCGCTGTTTGGACCAACACTGAAGCTGGTAGCGCTGAATTCTGTTGAGGTTGCACTGAATTTCTGCCAACGTTTGGGAAGCATTGTTTGACAAGGGGCTAATTAGAGCACACCGGTATTTAACAGCTAGACGTGTGTTGTATGCAAACAATGAAGCTGGAAAAGTTGAGGGTTGTAGTGAATAAAGCTGTAAGATTCCACTGACTTGGAATATGAAGTACGGTTATATTGCACATTTGAACATAAAATGAATGCGCAGTACTTTTATGAAACTGTTTACATTGTTAAGTTGAAACATACCCATTTGTAAACTAGACCACTTGTGCTTTTTCCCCCCTTTTGAAAGCTCCTATTTTGCATTCAAATAATATGACAAGTGTAATTGATGTGAAGTATCCCGCTAGGTCATAACTTGTATACTTCAATGAAGCCCATAAACATTTCTCTATACCACCACAGAACTTGATTTCATGTCATATCTAAATTCTAATTTTAGATTCTAATTAAGCATCGAGTCCTTGTACTAGAGATGCACTATCAAGAAATGCCAAAAATAGCAGAAAGAATACAGTTGATTTAAGTCAAGGACGATTTGCAAAGTTCTGCCATTTCCAACCCATGCCTCCCCTCCTGCACTAGATATTGCAGGGCACCTGATAGAGCATGATATATTGTCACGAAATCCAGGCAAAGTGTGTTTACAAGAGTTAATGCCTACTAGAGTAGACTCATTGACTCAATGGAAATTTGGTGAGTCAACTCCTCTAAGTTCTCTTGATTCAAATAAGACTGCTTTAGCGGCAACATTAAAGTCGCCAGTTGCAACTAGAGTAGGCGCAGTTGAAACAGTGGAGCTTACAGAATTTCTATTGATTTGGTGAACTTACTCTAGTGTGATGTACTACACTAAGCAACAGGATTTCAGCCATTATGTTGAATACAAACGCTATTTTTCACAGCTTTCTTTAACTCATTTGAGTTCCTTAACTCATTTAAAGCACTGAAGCTGCCCTAATTAGTGAATGTTGATAAGGGAGCAGGATATTTTACTAAGACACATAATCGATAAGATAGCCTGCCATCCATCCTTCAGCTTTAAATTGAAAGTCTCCTAAAAAGGGAAAAATGTTTAAATACTTCAGCATGACTAAGGATTTTATATGTCAATTCTGATCAGTTAATTTTGAGTTAACTGCTTCATTTAAAAAAAAATCCTTTCTTACAGGAAAGTTTTCCACTTTTATAGAGAAGGTCTCTAATTAAGCCATTGACTGGGGGAGATTTATTTTTTTTAAATAGTTTTGGGTTGTTAATACGATTGTCCTTCCAACTTGCCACTTTTGGTCCCAGATAGTTTTAGTCATAACATAGAACAAAATATTGCATAATGCTACTTGTTCAAACAGTAACCTTATTGGAGAAACGCATAGCATGTTTACATTAAATGATTCCTGGGGAGATGGAGATCTGTTACAGACCTGCGGTCTGATGAAAACTCTTAATATGTAGAGCTTCCTTGGCATTTCCAGATTATAAAAATAAAATACTGAAAAAAGCACGCAGCTTTACAGTGTTGTTTCTTTGTGTGTTAGTGCCTCTGTATATGTGTATGGGAAGTGAGTGTGCATTTAGTTAATCCATGGGTGGATAGTTCTGTAACTCAGAAAACCTAAAGGAATCTAAAAGAGAATGCTTCTATGAGTTTATTATGTAAAACTGTCTTTTGAATGAGCAAGTGACATGTGCAGTAGTTTAGCTAGAGCAGAATCCTACTCTGAATTAAAATATTTGCTTCTCATGTTGCAAACTTTAAATTCAGGATCATATGAAACTAGAAAATCGATTTACAGCACTAGATCCCAAGCTAGAGAGTTCTTTAGAGCTCTTAAACTAAAACCTATATTCAGGTGATATCTGTGGGAAATATTTAGGTATATATTTCCTCTCTTTTATCAAGTCATGGGACTACCAAGTGGTTAAATTTGACTGGGTTAAAAATGAGAAAGCCTTGGGTTACTTTCAAGAATAACACGGTTGTGGATTGTAGTCTGCTTTTATACACTAACATGGTTGCGCAGCTGAAAAATTTGGATGGATGATGACTCGTTTCTCCTGTCAATGCAGAAAGGATGTTTCTTAAGTGACTGATTTAAATGGGTCATTTTTCGATTTCCACATAAAGCTTAACCAGTTCTGTGAATGATTATAAATTGAGTATGCTGGATATTCCAGATCCTTCACTAAATTCTATGCTGTCTGCTTAAATTGTTCTAAACCAGGCAATTCTAATCACTTAGTGTGCCAGTTACATTGACAGGCAGAAGGTTCTTCAATTCCACAGGACTACCCGCTGATTCATTCAGCTGTCTTCTTTCTTGCTTTTCAAGCATTTTCCCACACTTGTGAAAATGTCACCTCCCAGTATTAAAACAGTGCATGTGTAAGTGTAAATGAAAGTTCACTATCAAAACAGTTATCTGCCCAGTGCTGCCACTTGATGTGCGTAATGTGCTCATCAAGTGTCAGTGCAGGCCGTGGTGCATGCTGAATGCATCTTAATCATTCAAATTGTTTATACTGTTTTACTGATACTCCTGCCATGAGCTCCAGGTGGCACACATGGCTGTTTTTAGTTCCTGCTTTCTCTTCATCGCCCTTTGTAGTGAGAATGCAGCTCGCCCAAAGTGCCCAGTTGAATTTTATAGCTGAATAGGGATTCATGAACCCAGGTTTGCTGTGTACTGATCCAAACATTCTGCTTGCTACATCACATTGGATTTCGATGGTTAGTGTGAAGTTCAGGCAATCCTGGTGAATCTCCCAACTCCCTCCTCTGATAAAGAAACAGCAGAAGATGACTCTTGCAAAACGTGCCACAGTTGGCTTTTTACAATGAACTGGCTCTCTTTTTTAATAAAATGATTTTTAATAACAATGTCCTTCGTGTCCTTTGGTTCCTCCTGTCAATGTCCATAAAAAATCCCACTGCTGGGGAACCAGCGGTTCAACATTTAACAACAAATCCTCTAACACGGGGGTAGAGGAAACTTGAACATCAGAAGGTGTGCTCACTTATAAAAAGATCAGTCCAGCTCCCTGCGGAATCTTGGTGGTAAAAGAGATTTGTCCCAGGAGTGTTGCTACATGGCTTTGTCACCCAGTAATTATTCTTTGTGGCAAATCTTTTCTCTTTCCTTTCTTCTTTGCTCCTTTTCCTCTGTCTCACCCCAATAAGGTGGCTTTCTGACAGGCTTTTCATTCCATTTTTTTCTTGGCATCTGCTTTAGGAACCTTCAGAATGACCTCGCCCCCAGTCTATGAATCCTTTTGTACTATTTCCACCCACTTCTCTTTCTTTTTTACTTCTTCCGTCCAACACTCCTCTACCTCCTTCTCCTTCCTCACAGCTTCCACACCCTTCATTTGCCTCTTTCACTCCTTCCCCTTCCCCCTCATACTCCTCTCTGCCCACCAAAATTGAATCCTTGGGTGCACTATCCTCTAGTAGCGGCTACCCTTCCAAATCTACCTCTTTGACACCAAAGTCCTCGACCATTCGGTTAATCAGTTCTTTTATTTTAGCACGGGTGATATCTTGGGACTTCCTAGGAGCAGACGGCACACTCCTTTTTCATTGTCACAGTTAGTCAGGAACATACTCTCAGGCTTGTCTTGATCTCAGAATTCCCTTACTGTTGCCTTCAGTTTTAATACGACGGTCCATGTTAGAGGCATATCCGTGTTTTTGATAGCCAGGTATTGCCACACTGGTTTGACACACACTTGCCAACTGGGGGATAGCGAAACCCACAAGGGAGGAAGTAATGTCTATATGCTGATTCGTAGGCAAAAGATGGCACCATGTAATATGCTTATTATCGTGGTGCAGTGGTTAAATGCCTTCACTCCAGCTAAAACTGTGTTCACGACCTGGGGTTCAATCCCAGGTGGCCGGCCCATGGTTGACTCAGACTTCCCTCCTTCTGAGGTCAGTAAAATGAGTACCTGGTTTTCGTGGGGGGGGGGGCAATGTGTAGCCTGCATACTGTAATTAAACTGTAAGCCGCCCAGAGACTACTTAAAGAGGTATGGGGTGGTATATAAGCAGAACACTTTGCTTTTGCTTTTATAAGCGCAAAAAAAGAAGAAAAGACCGGGCCAGTTGCTGGCCCTGTAGATGTTTTTAAACTGTTTTTGCCACAAGCCCTCGCTACTGGCTAGGACTGACAGGAGTGGCAGTCCAGCAACTGGTAGGATCAACGTTGACTCTTTCCCCCAATTAGCCCCATGTTTGGCATGATCTGCTAATACTTCATTTATATCATGTCTCACCAGAGTCCTCCAGCAACCAAAAATAGCCAGCCTTTCACTGAAATTTCCACTGGAGACTGCAGCCAAAAAGTCAAAAGACGGACTCAGAAAGGCAAATACTAGAAAAGATAATTAAATGCAAGGACACGGCATTAAAGACCAAGGTCCAGATCATCCGTACGGTGGTGCTTCTGATTACAAAGCATCTATGTGAAAAGTAGGCAGTGAAGAAAGCGGATAGGAAAAAGGCGATTTCTTTGAAATACATTGGTGAGTTTTACAGATACCATAAGCTGTCAAAAAAAAAAAAAAGATAAATAAAGGGGCTCTTGGCCAAATAAAGCCTGAATTCTCCCTAGATTAAATAATCATTAGAATACAAGGCTCACTAGGAAAGAAAATACTGACAGGAAAAGGGGGGGGAAAAGGATGAGATAGATCAAGAGAAACCACAACCTTGCGTCCGTAATGCCAGATGTTTATGACAGGACCTTTTGAAGATTACTTGTTCAGTCAAAAGGGGCTTGATGGCATGTAAATACATAGCCCCAAACAGTGCTGTGTGGATTTCAGTGTCACGTAACTGACCATCTCCAAGAGAAAATTGGAACAGGAGGGATAGTTGGATGTTTGTGAGCAGCCAAATCATAAGCACCTAATGCCACTTCAAAGGTCTCCGGGTCTTGTACAATCTCCGTGAAGACAGTGCTCATTTGAATTAGGTGTATTTTGTCGGCAGTGAATACATTTGAGTATGAGAATACAGACATTTTTTTGTGGTGCCAGTGAATACAAAGAAAACCCTAAAGGAGATAGCCAGCGACAATAGTGAAATCATCAAAAGCTTGGGTGAATAAGCTACGTGACGCGACGTCATACTAAGATTTGCACACTATTTATTAATACGGTGCAAATCTTGGTAGCAACAAACTCTCCAGCCAGAAGTGCTTGACTGAGGAAGCCTTCTTCATATCAATGTTTCACCTAAAAATAAAAAACACAAAGGTGGGGTTTACTAAAAGGCCCCCAGTCTTCTAACAGGCTCAGACAGACTTTTGTCTTCAAGATTGCTTAGAAGCAATGTGAAATTGGAGGCTTAGCATGTTGCCAGATGTTATAAAGGCAGCATCTACAGTGCAGCATTGAAAACAAAACTGTTAACTGATCTGATCTGTGAGCCAACTTGTTTCTAGAGGGCTGTCAAATCTGACTTCAAGGAGCTCTCGGGGTTTTTTTTCCCCTTGCTGTGAAGATGTTTGCTTACTGCTGTAAACAGTTAACAAAGAGAATTATTTATTTTACTGCATTGTAGAAGGAAGGATCACAAGAGACAGATTAGCTCCAGGCTGTTCCATCCAGATGACAGGCGTTGGTCTTCCTGTCTAGTAACTATTTGTTGCTGTCATTTTCCAAGTTCTGCCATCCAGCTTGCAACGTGAGACCATGTGAACTGAAAGTGATTCCTACTGCAGCAGTGTCACTGTAGTCAAATCAGATGGCACGGTGGCATAAATAATTTCAGATATTTAAAAAAAATCAGATGGTTTTATTTTTTAAAAGAAATGGAAGGCTTACTGCTTCACAGCTGCCTTTATTATCAAATCTGTATGTCTTCATTTATTCCTTTCACACCTTCAGAACTTACTACATAGTAGCAAAAATTCGGGGGTAGGTGAGGGGCAAAAATAACCCTCAAGGTCCGCAATACTTTTCCGCCACTGCTTGGCAGATCCCCATCCGTCTCTAATACATGTACGACACGGCTTACCATCAGTCTCATCAGCAGTTGATTGGTCCAAGCTATTCCGAGGGCAGGCGCAACCATCCTGGCCATGCACCTGAAACACAACATTTGCTTGAACAAATACTGTACACGGTGAACCATCAGTTTAATCGTGAACTGCAGTTTCCGCTGACCAAAAGGTGAGAAAAATCTGCTTCATTTTTTGAGACTTTGGGGAAGAGGTCTAAGAAGTTAGGAAAATGGACCTTTTCTTCTAGTGATAGGTCAGCTTTCCATGTAACATGGTGACATGCAGCTTATGCAGAATTATTCCAACAGGTTGCCTGGTTTATTGGGCTGTGTATCCAGTTTTGGAAGATGAGGCTTGGGAAGGGGTTTCTCTGCCCACAGGCACCGGAGTGGTAGGAGAAGGGTTTTCTGGGTTGATTGGGAAGGAAGGAAGGTCTACTTCAGAAAACCCAACTGCTGCTTTACAGTCATCTTTTGTGGCAGTCAAGGACCAATCTGGGCAGCTTCGGGGTTGCTTGGGAGACTTCCCTTATGAACAGCCCAATTACGCAATGCCTGGCCCCAGAAACTGATGCCAGGCGAGGCCTTGCCCCTAAAAATGCCCCAGCATCATATCGGCATGTGCTTCAACGTAACAAACAGTTTGCATAAGGCAGAATATACAGTAGCTATTTAATTTTGTCAGTGCCATTCAAGACTGAGAACAGGTTTAGAAAACCACTTCCCCTGATGTGGCTCTGTAGTTCCCTGTATTTGGTCCCCAGATGTTCTTGGACTGCAACTCCCAGGACTCTTGGCCAGCACAAGGAGTGGTGGCCAAGAGGACTAAAGCTCTTTTGGGGAGCTTTAGTCCGCAAAACATCTGGGGACCCAGGATTGGGAACCACTGCACTAGAGCACAAATGGCCCTTTCACTTGACTTCATAAAGCAGTGCTCTGCATCTGTACATGTGGAGGCCCACCATATGGGTGTTGCGGCAGTATCGGGGTTAGGCAAAGTGACATCTTTCTTTGAATATTGGGGGAAGGCTGCCCGATGCGCCCCCCCACCCCACCCCAAAATGCATGATGACTGCATTTTTTCTACTAGGAGCCTCGCAGCATAGTGGCTGAAATGCTGAACTGCAGCCAATGCTGTGCTCATGACCTGGGGTTCAATTCCAGGTACCAGGCTCAAGGATCAATCAGCCTTCCATCCTTCTGAGGTTGGTCAAAGGAGTTACCCAGCTTGTTGTGGGCGTGTGGGGTGGGCAATGTGAAGCCTGCTTAATTACTTATATCTGCCCACCGTGCTTTAAACATGAGGAAGCAGTATATAAGCAGAATACTTTGCTTGTTTTGCTTTTTACTACTTACCCAGAACTACAAGGACCAGCACTTCCTCTCCCATCCATTGTGTCAGTTACCTAGATTGCAAGAGAGAGAGAGAGAGAGAGAGAGAGAGAGAGAGATCATTTCATACCTTTTGTGAAAGGGAAGTAACGGAAAGAGATTTACCACAAATCACAGTTCTTGGAGCGGGAGATCTGGCTCTCTTCTTCCGATCCGTGGATGAAGGTGCAGATCTTTGGCCCGAATCCTGTTGTTTCGTTACGCCAGTGCAAGTGTGATGACGTCAACCGCAGCAGTAAATTGCTGTTAGTAAACTGGTTCCCACTTGTATCCTGTCTCCTGCAACAGCTCACATGACTGGCACATTTGGGCTACCGCAGTCTATGCCTGTGGACTTATGCTAGTGCAACTGACCAACAGGATTCTGGCCTTGGCCTTAACACTACTTGGGGAGGGATAGGAGAAGCCAAGCATATCAGGCTGTCTGTCAGAGTATTGAAAACACACTCTTCTCTTCAAAGCAAAAAAAATGTTCTGCTTATATACCGCCCCATACCACTTCAAGTAGTCTCTGGGTGGTTTAGAGTTTAATTACAGTATGCTGGCTACTCATTCCCCCCACCCCCGGAAGCTGGGTACTCATTTTACCGACCTAAGAAGGATGGAAGGCTGAGTCAACCATGAGCCTGCTACCTGGGATTGAACCCCAGATCGTGAGCACAGTTTTAGCTGCGGCACAGGCATCTAACCACTGCTCCACGGGACTCCTTTCATACCCTCAGTGCTCATTCTAGTCAAGATGACCTTCCCCTACCCAGGCTGCTGCCTCTGCCAGATACTTCAAGGGAAAGTGGGGAGATTTCCAGCCCTGATATTGATAAGGTACCTGGAAAACTGTTTCTGCCTTTCCTACAATTCCTTGTTACATCAAGTACTCTGTTTAAATCAGAGATACAACATAAACACTTGAAAAAAGACTTCTTTCTTCACTGCCCCACCCATTCGGAAGACTTGTCAATGAATTTTGACTCCTGTTATGACCTCTGGTCCTCCAGAGAGTATCACTCGGTATCTACTCACAGACTAGTCTACCGAAGTGACGGAACTGGTGCCTCAATACCCGGCTTTTGTGCTATATATCACTTTAAAAACCTATAGGACTAAGTCTGGAGATTAAGCTGCTCCCTGGTTATTTTGTCCCCTCTTTTCTTTTCTATACAGTAGGACCCCAGTATCTGCTGGGGATTGGTTCCAAGCCTTCCCGTGGATAATGAAAACCGTGGATAAGAGAGAATGCCAGAATGTCCCCAAAACTGCTATTTTGTGATAGTACCTTGCTTTACAGCTGCTGTTTTGCAAGAGTACCTTGCTTTACAGCTGCTGTTTGTGACGGTAACTTGCTTTACGGCTGCTGTTTTATGACAGTAGCTTGCTTTACAGCTGTTCTTTGTGACAGTAGCTTCCTTTGCGGCTGCTGAATTATTTATTTATTTCCCCCCCTGCCAACCATGGATAACTGAATCAGTGGATAATGAATCAGTGGATACGAGGGTCCTGCTGTATATCTTTTCATCTTTCTACCTCTCCATTTGATGCTAATTCTGTACTTTTTATTTTGTGCTATTAAATATACTGTGTTTTGAATTTGATTTTGAAATCTGAGCTGGGGAAGGTTACATTTTTAGGCCACAGCCGGTGCCCGTATGCTGTCCAGGGTACCCACCAAGTCGTGATCTTAAAAAAGTTAACCTTTCAAAGCTCTGGTTTAACTCCAAGGTAGCATGTAAGCCAAAAAATTCAGCTTGGTGTCCCATCAGTCTGTTAAAATCAGTGGCCAGTTTCTCAGGCTCAGTCAATTTTGCCCCTTTACCTGATTAATGCAAACGACAGGGGTCCGGAACTTGGTGCTTAATCTGTGTAGTGTTCCTCCAAACATCTGCAAGTATTTGGCTTTCAGGGCAGAATCTTTAGCGCCAAATTCACACCTGAACAAGGCAGCGATGGAATCGATAACAACGAGCCGCACCATGCCTCTCGAGAGCAGGACGTTAATCCTCTTAGTAATGCAGTCCCGGAAAGTGTCCTGCAATAAGAAGAAACCTTGACAAGCAAAAGGAGGAACATAAGAACATAAGAAGAGCCATGCTGGATCAGGCCAAAGGCCCATCTAGTCCAGCTTCCTGTATCTCACAGTGGCCCCACCAGATGCGTCTGGGAGTGGACAAAACTAGATATCTGTCTCCTGATACCACTCCCCTGCATCTGGCCCTTGAAATACCCTGGTTTTAAGCCTGGAGATTACACATCTCCATCATGGTTTGTAACCTGTGATGGACTTTTCCTCCAGGAATCTGTCCAATCCTCTTTTGAAGGCATCCAGGCCAGACAGATGCCATCACCACATCCTGTGGCAGGGAGTTCCACAGACTAACAACGCGCTGGGAGAAAAAATATTTTCTTTTGTCTGTTCTTACTCTCCCAGCCCTCAATTTGAGTGGATGTCCCCTAGTTCTGGTATTTTGTGAGAGGGAGAAGAGCTTCCCTCTATCCACTTTACTCATGCCCTGCATTATTTTGTACGTCTCAATCACATCCCACCTCAGGTGCCTTTTTTTCCAGACTAAAGAGCCCCAAATGTTTTAGCCTTTCCTCATAAGGGAAAGGAACAAGTATAAGAGCTGCACAGCCTGAAGGGCTCCTTCTGTACCCCAAGTCTGCTTTAAGCAACAGTGGTCGTCATCTCAACGTTAAGCAGATTGTGTTTTCCTTTGCCTCTGAGGTCAACAGAACAGCTCACTGGTCTGGTGAGTGACTTATTGGCTCAGCAAACCGAGCAGGGATTAGACTATAATGCCACAAATCCCCTTGCACATTAATTTGGAACTAAGCGCCACTGAACCTCATTGCATGAATAATAGGATTGCACTGCTCAACACATGATTGTGATGAGGGTGCCTACTTTGGATCAAGCTTAATTCCAGCCAGATACCGAGAGGAAAGGACACAGGAAGTTGCCCTTTGCTGAGTTGGACCTAATCTTGTCTACTGTAAGTGTGATTGCATCCATCGCGGCTGTATTTTAGGCAGGGGTCACTTCCCGCCCTGTTGCCTTTTGAGCTGGAAATGCCGGGAGGCTGAAGCTAGCATCGGATCTACACAAATCCTTTGCTGGTCTACTGAGCTACAAATCATCTTGGATCCAGTCCTCAGTTCTAGAGGAAGTGTGGATGGGAGCCCACACTCCATCCATCTCTACAGCATTTTTAACCTGCTCTTCAGTTCTTAGAACAGGTCATGTTAGGTCAATAGTAAGACAGACACAAAGATGAGCAAACCAAAAGGTTCCAAACAAAAGGCAGAAAAGGATGAGAGGTGAAGCAAAAAGGAAAATAAGAAAATGTAATCTTTAGTTTCTCAAAGGATAACAGCAGTGGTTAAGTGCCTGTACTGCAGGTAAAACTGTGCTGAAGACCTGGGGTTCAATCCCAGGGAGCAGGCTTGAGGTTCACTCAGCCTTCCATCCTTCCGAGGTCGGTAAAATGAGTGCCCAGCTTGCTGGGGAGTGGGGGCAATGTGTAGCCTGCATACTGTAATTAAACTGTAAACTGCCCAGACACTACTTGAAGTGGTATGGGGCGGTTTATACACTTTATAAATGCAGCTCATTTATCCAAACCATGACATCTCAAAATGAAGAAAAGCAGCTTTCATTTGGGCACAGAGAAATTTCACGTCCTAGCGAACAGTGAAGATAATTATTTGCTTTCCAATAGCTGGACAGGAGAGCTTCCCTGTGAATCTAGATCCTGCTGTGGTCCCAAAATCATCGCCTGTGTCCTGATCAGGTGGCAGAGAGCAGCTGCAAGTTACCAGAAGGCTAACTGCCCACTTGGAACCCACAAAGATTTAAACCTTCAGCCCCAATTTCACTAAATTATCCATAGCCTAATAAAACCAACTGAAAACCATGGGAGCTTGGGTTAATATTGACTAGCAAATTTAACTAAAATCACAAATACTGTAGTATGTGTTCATATAGTACAAAGAGAATTAAGGAAACTAAGTGTGTTTCCCTGTGGTTCATGTCTTTCTCTTAAGACTGGTGTGATATGCTTTCTTTTCTTAGTTGATTAAATAAGCGAAACTAAATACACTGAATAATGCAATTACCTCTTGCCAGAAAGAACAGTTTTGTCATTTTTAGCTCTTTCTTGCAAGTCTGAACATGAGCTTGGGTTCTACAACAATCCCTCCACCCCAAAAACTTGCCTGCCTGTTTGCATTCTTAGAATCATGACGTGGGAAGGGACACTGAGTCTAATTCCCTGCTCAAATACAAACAAATACAGTGGTACCCCGACTTAAGAGCAATTCGACTTAAGAGTGGAAACTGTTGGCATTTTAACTGCTGCCTTACAAATTTTAGGTATGGTCTGCTCGACTTACAAATATTTGTTTTCATTTTTTTTATTTTTTAACTTATTTGTTTCAATTTTTTAGATAGGTACCCTGACTTAAGAGTAGTTCGACTTAAGAGGATGCATTCAGAACGGATTAAATTCGTAAGTCGAGGTACCAATGTATTTGAAAAGTGCTACCATATCTCCCTTTAGTCTCCTTTTCTAAAATCTAAACAGGCCCAGTGCTTTCAATCTTTCCTCATAGGACTTGGTTTCCACTGATAATCCTAGTTGCCCTCCTCTGAATGTGTTCCAGTTTCTCAGAATCCTCCTTGAAGTGTGATGTCCATTCTTCTTTAGTGACCCGTTTTCTTCCATTTCATGCATATTCTCTTTTCAAATATCATTTCATTTGAAAGCTCCTTATGCCATCCAGGATTGTTTGCATGGCCCCCACTTTTCCTAGCCACTGGAACTGTTCACAATTGTGCTTTCAGTATGTCATCTTTAAGAAGGCTTCACCCTTATGAACTCCCTATTCCAGTGGCGGCGAATCTTTGGCACTGAAGATGTTTTGGACCAGAACTCCCACAGTCCTTTGTCATTGGCAATCGAGGCTTGGAATTCTGGGAGTTGTGGTCCAAAACATCTGGAGTGCTGAAGGTTCGCCACCACTGCCCTAGTCTTTTTAGCATTTGTGACCACAGAATGATATCCAATGGATGTAAACTTGTCACTTAGTGTTGTTGGTCACAACAGAGTAGGCCCATATAATTAGTAGGGATTTGGTGAGTCACCTGCTCCATAGTTTCATTGATACATCCATTCTAGTTGTAACTTACTTTAGCCTGGTAGGTTGTAAGATGAACAGGTTTATTTCATTTAAAGACCCCAATCACTACATTCCCACTGGATCTACTGCAGTGTGATTTACTACACTAAGCGACAGTTCAGACAGTATTTCTTTAAGCAAGTTGAAATCATTTATTTATTTATTTGACACATTTATATACCGCTACCATTTTCCGTACCGGAACTCAGGGTGGTTCACAATAAAATAGCTAAAACCATGACAAACAATTAAAACAGCAAGCGCGGAAAAGAAAGCAAGATAAAAGATCAATGTTCTTAGTGCAGAATGCGAATGGCACTATCCTCTCCATGATTTTCCTGTATCTTAATATGAGAAAAAATTACTAAATTCAAAGTGTGTGTGTGTGTGTGTGTGTTACTTCCAGGATAATGGGGAGAGGAAACTTCTTTGGCATCCACAATTTCAACACTACAGGCAAATCTTACCACCTTGAGTGCTAGAAGCTTCTCTTTTTGAAAAGGGGACCTGGACAGTCATTCAGAAGTTGAGTCATGGCAACTGGACTTATTTTCTTTTGAGATCAAAACATTTTGCTACTCATCCAAGTAGCTTCTTCAGTCTGAGGAACTACTTGGATGGGCAGCGAAACGTTTCAATCTCAGTCTAAATCCATTACTCAAGTTCCAGATACTTACCTGGATGACTGAGAATCTTCACAGACATCTTGAAAGCCATGGTTCACAGGATGCCAAGTTCCAAACCACCCTGCATTTTGTATTCTTACAAACATGTGAAGTACTACCACATCTGAAACACCCTGTATTGCCAAGTGTTACCTCCAACATGCCGCTGTTTGAAAGGCACTGGGTTTCCCCCCCTGTATTGGGTTCATAGCCAAAGCAAAAAGCAAAGTGTTCTGCTTATATATATACTGCCCCACAGTGCTTACAGCACTCTCTGGGCGGTTCACCATTTAATTTTGCAGGCTACAAATTCTGTTCTGTGTATACTGTTGGCCTTTCACATCAAAGTACAATTTCAAAGAAAAGGCTAATTTGACACTTTTTGCAACAACCTCCCTGTCATTTCCAATGACATGTGTTGTGATGATGTACGTATTTATGGAGATAGATCAGCCAACTGGAGGTTAAGTATAAGGGCTCTTTTCATTATTTACAGCCTTTTCATCCCTTGGCATTTTCACCGTCTATTTAGACTTATTTAAGCTGTATTTTTATTCCCAAGTAACTTCAACATGCCCATCGGTTCTGCAACTCACCAAGTCTGCTGCATGCTCAATGAAAACACCATTTCCAAATTTTATCTTCTGCACCACGTCAGGGGGAACATCATCTCGCAGCTTGCACTGCTGCTCAATCAATTGCTGTAGGCGTTTATTTGGGAAAACGTCTTCTGTGCAGATATAGACAGCGCCTGCAATAAAGGAAAGCATATATTCCCGTTCGTTGGATTTTACCCATATCCTTGCACAGACTAATACAGCTACCTCTTCTACAGCTTCAGCGGTAGCTTTTATAGGATAGCTTCAGGAGGATTCCATAATAGGTGTGCCATGTGCAAACAAAGGGATTTTATATTTTGCTCCCACCAGGAGCTTTGTGGCGCAGTGGTTAAATGCCTGTACTGCAGGTTAAAATGTGCTCACGACTTGGGGTTCAATCCCAGGTAGCAGGCTCATGGTTGACTCAGCCTTCCATCCTTCCAAGGTCGGTAAAATGAGTACCCAGCTTGCCGGGGGGGGGGCAATGTGTAGCCTGCATACTGTAATTAAACTGTACACTGCCCAGAGACTACTTGAAGTGGTATGGGGTGGCAGTATATAAGCAAACCATCTACTAGGCTGCAGGGCCACCCAAGCTGTTTGGATGAGCAGCGAAACATTTCAGTCTCTCAAGAAAAGAAGTTCACTTGCCATGACTCAACATCCAGATAAACTCACCCAGATGACTGGGAATCTTCACAAACATCTTTAAATACCTTTATATTTTACTGGCTACTACTTAGGTATTGTTTTAGCCTCTGCTCCTTTAAGGGTTTGTGGGTTTTTTTATTGTTTCAAGTTCTTTGCTGTTTGTTAGTCAATCTTTTGAGAAAAGGCGGGGGGAAAACAGCAGTGCTTTAACTTAAGAAAGAAGGATCAAGTAGAAGAGGGTGGAACAGATCTTAGAATGATACTGCTGAGTGGACAACTCTGAGCAATTTACACAAGAATGTCTGGTGCCGACCTAAAACATTAGAACATCTTATTTCAACGTTATGTGCTGGCAAGTCGACTCTGACTGGTGGCAACACTATGAATTCCAGTAACCTCCAAATTTCCCATCATTAACCACTCTAAGCAGCTCTTCCAAATTCAAGGCTTCCTTTACTGACTCAGTCCATCATATATTGGGTCTTCCTCATTTCCCACAGCCTTGCTGTCTTTTCTACTGTATCTTCTCTTCCCATGATGCGCTCAAAGTGCACTACTCTCTCTTGACTCATTTTTGCCATATATTTGAACAGCTGCTCTTAAATGGACCTGCCCTTAAATATTGTCAGGAAGCATCACGACTTTCCTCCAAATCTGTGGTCCCGGATGAAGAACTCACCTTCCCGAGATTCCTAGTTTTATTTTCCTAAGAAAGTGTTTAGCCTTCTGGTCACAAAGATAGGCTTAAAAGGAATCTTGGCGATAACTGCCTGAAATCACAATACAGTGGTGCCTTGTATAAAGGAATTAATTTGTTCCCATTGAAATTATGTTAAGCAAATTTTCCTTTATACAAATTTCCCATCAGGAAATTCGCCCCATAGACGATTCTGTTAAGCAAATTTCCACTACCTCTGGAATTTTTTATGCTGTACAGATTTTATGTTATACAAACCATTTGTTATACGAGGGTCCACTGTACCTCTCCTGCAAAAGCAGAGAAGATTTTCAAGAATTGGGGAGTTATCGTTTAGCAGACCACTTAGTTCATATCACTTCCCAACAATAAATAAAAGCAGAGAAAAACTATGGCATAATATAAACAGAAATGAAATCACTCCCAGATCTACCCAGACAAGTAGGATGCAATATTTCTTACCAGATTCTAGTCCGCCATATTGATATGGGTATTGCACAGTAAGGCACAGCTGTAGACCAATTTGGGTCTTCCCAGCTGAACTTTCGCCAGCAATTTCAGTAATCCCAGTGAGAGGGATACCACCTCGGAGCAAGGCGTCTAGGACTGGGCACCCTAGGCTTAATCGCAGGCACTGGGAAGTCCTGTGGTTTTTGTCCTGGAAGAGCTGAAGAGCTAAAATAATAATTCAGAAGAGAAAAACAGCCATGACAGCCTATCTGCAAGAGAGCAATCTGTTGTATGCCAACTCTCTTTCGGGGGGGAGTTAGCATCTATAATATTTTCTAGACATTTTGTGACCAAGTTCTATTCCCTACATATGAATCAGAAAGGGAATAGTACATTTTCTTGAACATTCAGGCCAGTCGAAGGGATTCAACAAATACAAACTGTATAAGGACCATGTAAAGTGGAATTTTTAAAGGTTTTTTAAAAGGGCTGTTATCCCGAGATACCTGTTTCTTTCCTCAAAATAACAAGTTCTTGATTGTTTTTTATTTCAGTGGTTGGAATCCCACTGATCTTTGTGCCAGAGTGTAAAACAAATCTGTATAAATTGCTGCAACTAATTGATAAGGTGCCAGGTGTGTATTGGTTGTGCATGCAGACACTTAATCAGGCATCCCATCAATTAGCTGTAGTAACTCACACAATTAGCTGTAGTAAGTCATGCACATCTTACATCAACATTGCTAGGATTCTGGCCAATGTTGTTACACCTCTTTTTAAAGATTTGACTATACTCAGAGAAAGATACAACACACAGCATCAACAAAGCAGCAACTAGAAAATACACTTTGAGACTTTGCTACAATGTGGATTTGATTTAACTCCCGATTTAAATCACTAGTCAAGTAAGGCTCAATTTAAATCATGATTTTCTACATAAAAACTCATTTTTGCTGGAGTTGTTTTAATCTTAATATTTGCAACCAGGTGAAGGATTCATGTTTAGAATAATAACTTTTCAGATTAGTTTTACAGTTATATCAGAAAATTACTGATTTGGGGCTATATACCATTAAAAATTCATAGATAGATAATTATGAAATTATTGCAAGGTGAACTATCTCCAGTTTCATCATTCATATTTGGACAACTGTTGTGTTGTACTTTATTGCAAGGAGAAAAATAATCATTACCTTATTAATAACAATTTAAATAGTTTTATTTAACCAAAACAATAACATTATATAATATTATGTATGCTTGCATTGGCTTAAACATCCATGTTTGTTAACTGATGTGGTGAAAGTATTTTTTTAAAAAAAACTGTGACAGTCTAGATACAGTGGTACCTCAACCTATGAATTTAATCCGTTCCAAATGCATGCTCTTAAGTCGAACTACTCTTAAGTCGGGGTACCAATCTAAAAAATTGAAAAAATAAGTTAAAAAATGAAAAAATGAAAAAAAAAATTGTAAGTCAAGCAGACCATATCTAAAATTTGTAAGGCGGCAGTTAAAACGCCAATCGTTTTCCACTCTTAAGTCGAAATGCTCTTATGTCAAGCTGCTCTTCAGTCGGGGTACTACTGTATTCCCAAACTGGGTCTCTTTTACGGCCTGCCTGCCATTACAGTTTTTTCTCCTCAAGGGAGAGAGTGAGAATAATATGATAACCCTCAGGATGCTAACGATCTCAAGATGTGGAGTACTGTGCTCAAAAAGTTTCACTTTCATTTTACTCTTGCCCCTCCCTCCTCAAACTTTGCTCCTTGTGCAGACCTATTCCATTCCAAACAATATTCTATTCAATGAATGTCTTCAAATGTAGCACTCTTAAGAGGTAAGGGGGTTGATTCTGGGTACATAGATTTGTGGAGGAACAATGGGATTAAGTCTCTTTCTCAATTCTGATGTTTATTTTATAACAGTTTTTGCTATGAAGGAGGCATGTTATCGTTACAGACCCAAATGCACAGTTTTGCAAATAGTAAAACCAAGCATCTTTGATAATATCTTCTAGATAGAAAAAAATGCCCCAAATAATCAGAAACCTCTGGGAGAGCATGTCATTGTGAATGGATTAATACAGCCTCATGATACATAATTAAAAACTAATTTTATGATAAATAACCTTTGGACTATAATGTATCTAACACAATCTTTAGAGACATTTCTCCTCCAAAAGCATTTAAATTTTAAAAAAATCCGATTTAAATTTAAAAATTGATTTAAATAAAAAATCCGATTTAAATTTTAAAAATATGATTTATTTTATTTTATTTTTTAAAAAATCATTGATTTTTATCCACCTTGCTTTGCTAAAATTAGTGTTGAAACAAAATATAGGTTAGAAAAGCCTCAGAAGTGGAATTAAATTATAAACAAGTTTGTACCTAACGTTTGTAAACTGCTTTCAGACTTACTGCTTTTCAGAATTAGTGTTGTTTCAGACAAGCCTTGTCTTCTTGTGATGTGTGCAAAATACAACAGCCTCAGTTTAGCTGACCACTTCAGTAAAGCAGGGAAACACTGGCTCATCACTTACAAGTAACAAATGTTTCCATCCTCTAACTCTCGCTACAAATTACAGACCTTCCATTCATGGTTTGTTTGTTGCGACAACAAAATCTGGAAAGCCCTTTGCTTTTGCTTTCCTCTAAACAAGGAGTATATCGACCAGTTGTTTTTCAGATTCCATCCTCAATCGGCTTTTAGCTCCACTCGTTACTCACATGTGCCTCATCCCCAAAATGAACAAAACTTTTGTGAACAAAAAGGAAGCCCCAGAGAAGGAAAATAACCTTACCTCCAGGGACCTAAACTGAAATTATAGATCAGGGGTGTCCAAACTTCAGCCCTCCAGATGCTTTGGACCATAACTCCCACAGTCTTTTGTCATTGGCATTACAGGCTTGGAATTTTGGGTTGTGGTCCAAAACATCTGGAGGGCTGAAGTTTGGACACCCCTGACCTACTACTTTTCAACGGCTTTTATTCCAAAGTACCTTTTAAAGAGAACCTTGTTGTTTTTTTAGAAAGCTCTGCAAGTTCTCATATCATGTCGTCTGGACTACATACTGACAGTGCCTTATAAACCAACATCATAAACCAACAACAACTTGTGCAGCCATTTACCTGTACGGACGGGACCTTTCCTTAATGCACTAGAAATTGTTCTTAGCAGGTACTGGACATCGACACTGGACAGTTTTGTCAGTCTCCGCAGATCTGCTTGTGAAAGACTGAAAATCTCTTTGACTGACTTGATCTTTGCTGAAGGGGTGGGGGGAGTAAATAAAGATAACAAGCCTGATATTATTCAAGGGGAAAAAATAGTCACAGCAGAACATCAAGGAATAAGCATCTCATGTTAAAATCTCGCATCTGTTTACCTGGAAATGAGTTCTGCTGGTATTACTACTTCTGAGTAAGAAATGCTCTGCCTGTTCTGAGGTAAAGTTGCTCTATTTAGCCCTTGCCTTGCTCTTCTACATCAACCAAGGCACCTCTCCAAATGTTGGTGGAACACTTCTTCCCAGATTGGCAGCGAACCTTCGGCCCTCCAGATGTTTTGGACCACAACTCCCACAGTCCTTTGTCATTGACATTCTAGGCTCGGAATTCTGGGAGTTGTGGTGCAAAACATCTGGAGGGCCGAAGGTTCGCCACCACTGCACTAGGCCCAGTGCTGCAAAGGCATGGAGTTACAGCCCTAGTTTCTTTACAGAGAAGCTCGTTCAAATCCACTACACCTACAGTGAGGTCTCTTCCAACTCTATGATTCTATGAGCGTAACAATATGTCCAGACTTAAGGGTTATATACAGTTGTCCCCCGCCCTTTTGCACTTCATATACTATGGTCCTGGTATATCACAGGTCCGCAGTATATGAAAAAAGGCCCCCCTGGAGTAAGGAGGAAAGGCCTTCCCAGGCCTGTTGGAGGCCCCAAAAGCGCTTTCCTGCAAACCGGAAGTGACTTCCGATAAACCAGAAGTGACCTCCAGATCACTAGAAAGCACTTTTGGGGCCTCTGGGGGACTAGAAAGCCCCTTGCAGGCCCGTTTGGGGCAGCGCCAGGCCTGGGGGGTAAATACAAGAGCCCTCAGAGAGCCCACCCAGTCCCAGCATCCTTATATTGCAGATTTTCAATTATTCGGGGTCGGGTCGGGTCCCTAACCCCTGCGATAGGTGGGGGTTTACTGTATGTCCTTTTGCAGTCAGTGGAACATTTCTAAGTAAACACTGATGTAAATGTACATTTAAATGGTGGCATCAATGGCCTATCCAATCTGATGACAATGCCTCAAACCAAACGTTTGTTGTTATGTGCTCTCAAGTTGTCTGTGATTTATGGTGGCCTGAGGAGTGATCTCCATTCCTCAACTGTCCTACTCAGCTCTTGCAAACTCAAGCCTGTGGCTTCCTTTTGGGTGTCAGTCCATCTGATATTTGATCTTCCTCTCTTGCTGCTGCCTTCCACCTTTCCCATCGCTACTGTCCTTTCCAGAGCACCTTGTTTTCTCATAGTGTGCTAAAAGTATGACAGCCTCCGTTTCAGCCTTTTCACTTCTTGAGAGAGTTCAGGCTGATTTGATCCACTTGTTTGTCTTTTTGGTAGTCCAGGGTATCCACAAAGCTCTCCTCCAGCACCACTTTTCAAGCAAAGCATGGACACATTGTGTACCACTACCAAGCTAAAATAATTGTGTGTTGTATAAACACAAGCACAGTATAGGGGTACACAGAGAGCCACATTACCTTTCTTAATAGCTGCAATCACTCTAGGGTTCATGTCAAGCTGATCCCACTCCATTTCTTGAACAAACAATTAACCACCAAATAGCCTGTAACACAGAAAAAAATGACAAACATTGGCAATAACCTCAGAAAAGATGCTTCCAAAAGAACTGGCAAGAGAGTGAATTTATTTTATTCCTAGTCCCTACCCCTCACCTCCATGCAGAAGTTTCCCTGAGCTGTACATATCCTCTTATCTCAGATCACAGAACAGAGATAAGAATAATTTAATCTGGCAGGTCTAATTGAGATCAGCTAGAGTGAGGAAAATTCAGCCTAGGGCCACATTCTCCAGCAGGGGCATACTTATTCCTCGCAGTTAAATGCTTTTAAAAATTCTAACAAAAATTGGGACTTCTTATTCCAGAAAAGTCTCCAGGTGTGGCTTTTTTTGGCTCAGACAGATAGAGATTGAAGGCCACAACAGGTGCTTCCGAGTTGAATTTTTTAAAAAAGTAAACACTGTAATTATCACATTGTGAGACTGAGGAACCAGCCAGTGACACTGAGTGAGGTAGATCATCCAGAGACCCCAAAAGAATAGAGGAGCCACCTTTAATTTTTCTAGGCCATGAAATGGAAGCACTGTACTGAATCTGAAGTCAGAAGACGCAAAAGACTTGGGAAAGGGGAAGCTATAAAAGCAAAAGGGAAAGAAGGTGTGAGGGGAATTTCTCCGAAGGAGGGAGAGGAACCCCTGCACCCCGTGAAACGGAGAAGGACGAGTGGCTGGAGAAGCAGAAGAGAAGGGAGAAAGACAGAGCTACATCTACCCTGGAGGCTGGGGAGAGAGCGATGTTGTGGCAACAGTTTAATGACTCTGTTAAGATTTTAGAGGAGGAGAAGAGAGAGAGAGAAGGCAAAAACCCTGTTAGGGCAGAGAAAGGGGTTGAGGAAACGGTGGGAAGGTCCCACCAATCAGAGGTGGTGGAGGTGGGGTTTGGAGACTGTAAAAAGGGGAAACCACGTGACCTTCCCCCAGACTGGGAGTGGGTATGGATGGAGGACCCATGGACGGGAAAGTGGGAGAGGATGATGATGCCTAAGAAGGAGGCCGAAAGTTATAAGCGCAGAGTGCACAAGCAAGGTTGCTCTTACTGGGGAGAGAGGGAGGCTCGCTCGAGAGTACAATCGGAAGAGGAAGGAGATAAGACAGCAGTTGGCACTGGAGCAATGGCTGGCCAAGATCCGAGCAGAGGCGAAGGCTGGGAAGCTGAACGTCTCAACGGACTTGACCCAAAGAGAAGACTATCTATCCCTTTCGTTCCCACCAGCAGAGATGCCTTGGACCCAAAACCACCTCCGAGGTTGGGGTACAGGTGGGGGAACCGCGTCTCTCCGCGAAGGAGGAGGGGACCAGTGGTGGAGCCAGCTCTCCCCAGGTGGAGATGGAGGACTTGATTTCTCTATAAGAACTCCCAACTATGACTTTAAGAATAACCCCTTTGTTACCGAAGTTAAAGATGTTGACACTGTTCTAAGGAAAAGAACCTCTGTGGTAGTAGAAGAACCAAATAAAAGTTCTGTTTATTCATTTCAAGACATGCCTTCTTTGAAGTTGGAAGGGCGGGACGCCTGGGCAAAGAGTGAACCCTCACAGAAGGAATGGGGGAACTGGGAGAAAATGGGTCAAGAGACAGCTGTTGGAGCAAAGTGGCAGGCAAGAGTAAGAAGGGCTGTCTAGTGATCATCAAAGAGGACACCGGACAGGCCAGTGGGTGGACCTGGAAGTTCCTAAGAGGCTCCCCAAAAGGAATCAATTTAAAAGGTTTACAGAACCCCACTAAATTGGGGACAGACAGAGGACAGAGCTTAGTGCACGAGTGTGTGAGAGTTGGAGAGCCAGAGGAGCAAACAACCAGGAAAACAAAACATGTCCAGAGTGCCTTCAGAAATCTCCTGGGAAGAATCCTTTCAAATCCAAAGTCCGTTCAAACCCCAGGATGAAGGTATCAGTATACTTTTGTTGGATATTCTAACCTCCCCTCGGGGGACCAGTGGTTCTCAACCTATGAGTTCCCAGATGTTCCTGGACTGCAACTCCCAGAAACCCCTTTCAGCACAGCGAGTGGTGGAGGCTTCTGGGAATTGCAGTTCAGGAACTCTGGGGACCCACAGGTTGAGAATCACTGCATTAGACAAATCCAAAGAAGGCCTGGTTCCAAGTGGGTTAGTTAACAGTACCGAGTCCTACTCCCATGCCTGTTGCTGGGAATTTGATTTGGGCAGATGGCTCTGAAGGAAGAAGCCATTGACTTTACACAACCTATTGTTACTACTCCTTTGGAAATAACAGACTTAGTTAGCTTTGTTTAATGATGGAGAATCTGCCTCTCCTATGGTGGGGAAAATGAAGCGAGAGGACGAGGGTTGCCCAAGGGATGACACATATTTGTATATCCCATAATGAGGATCTACAACATGATCCTATGTGAGTTTATTCAAATGTAAGCCCCGCTAGCATTCGATGGGGCCTTGTTTCCTAAGTAAGATTTTCTTAAAACTGTAGGAATGCCACAGGTTAAACAGCTGGACATGCTACCTGTGGAGCTTCCTTTGACTCTCTCACCTTTGTTTTCACCACCCCACTTTAAAAAAAATAATATTGTGGCAGACATTTGACATCCTATACTGAGTTTTACAGTTAGCCTTTTTGTTTCACACACAGAACCTGCCTCTAGTCTGTTGCTCATTTTTGTTGTTCATTTGTTGAAATTTGCTCATTGATAACTAGCTAAATAAATAAGAAATTCTCTCTAACATTATCTCTAGCTAATTTGAACAGGATCCACCACCAAATTAGGCTGCATTCATAAGAAGTAGGATTGTTTTAAACTGCTTTAATTACATTACCTCTGCCCTCTGATATAAGCCATCTCATCATTTTACTATAGGAAGCAGTTCTGAAGTACAGGAAATAGATCAGCAAGCAAATCAGCACTTGATTTGTTCTCCTGAACATATAAGTAATCTGCACCCAGCTAGGCAATCTGAAGATTACAGTCTCAGAACTACAGCAGTAGACAGCAAAAACAGCTACTGTATTTAGAAATGCTCAAATTTCTAGTTAGAGTGATCAAATTTCTGCCCAGTCAGGAAATTCACTGCAGGATAGCAATACCTAACCACATTTTCAGTATCTCACATGACTCAAACCCCCTATTAGGGCTCACCAGGACGTCATAGTAGGACATCAAGTTTTCAACATCTGATTTCAGATCACGAGATACTGAAAGGACTTTTTTTTAAAGCATGCAGTTAAACAAAAAATGTGCAGTTTGGGGGAAAACATGCAGTTGGAAACGGACAAATCTGTCATTAGAGAAATAAAAGAATAGGTGGTTGATTAAGAACATCAACGACAGGCCGGATCACGTGACGCAACTTCCAGCCGCACAAATTTGTGTCCAGTTGCACGTTAAAAAAAAGTGGGGAGGGGGAGAACGAAACCCAGGTCCTACCAGTAGAACTGGAAGAAGCTTAACGCTTGTCATCAAATTATTAATTAACAACATATATGAAATAATATTACAAAGTAAATAAATGAAACAATACTGTCATTTGAACAAGTGAAATAATATTACAAAGTAAATAAATGAAACAATACTGTCATTTGAACAAATGAAATGATATCACAAATGAAAAAATATCCGTATCTTATTTTTCAGCACCTACCTAGTTGCAATTTGTCACCGAGAGCGTCCTAGTATGGGTCCAGTCCCGCAAACGCATCGCATCCCCAAAGCTCGTCTCCCGCCAAACTAATACTCAGCATCCCTGGGTCGAGGACCCCCCACCACCACTGAGCCCGCGTAAGGCATGCAGCCAATCACGGGGCGCTCGGGAGATTTGTCAGCCAATCAGAGCCACGGCGGGCGTGTCCCCGGGAATCTCTCTCTCTCTCTCTCTCTCTCTCTCTCTCTCTCTCTCTCTCTCTCCTCGTCTTCCGCCCTATCCAAGAGAACCAGCGTCCCCCAGGAGGGGGTGGAGATAGGAGGGAGTGTCCCACCACGAACCGGCGCATGCGGACTTGGGCGCTCCTCTTCCCTTCCACGCCCGCTCGGCCCCTCGACGGGATTGGTCGAGCCACATCGGCGTCGAGTGGCAGGGGTGGGCGGGGCAGCCGAGGAAGTCCAGCCCGGCCCTATGCCCAAACCCGAGGGAAACGCCCGCTCGCCCGCTCGCCCGCCCGCCCCGCTTGGCCCATTGGCGGAGAGGCGCGTCCGTCTGCCGCCGAGGGAGGCGCCGATTGGGTGGCTCCGCGGGGGGTGGGGTGGGGTGGGGGTGCTGGCAAGCCTTGGCGCGTCGCCGTGTGGCGGCGGCGGCGGCGGCGGCGGGCGGTGTCGTTTCAGAGGGGAAAATGTCGGCCCTCGACGGCAAGAAGTTGGTCCGCTCGCCCAGCGGGCTCCGGATGGTGCCCGAGAGCCGGGCTGCTCGGAGCCCCTTCGGGTTGGAGGAGCCGCCCTGGGTGCCCGATAAGGAGGTAACGGCGGCCGAGCAGCAGCAGCAGGCAAAGGGTCTCTCGTCCTTCTCTCCTCGCCGCCCCCTCCAGAAGGAGCCCAAATGAGGGGGGGTCTCCCGCCTCAGCCCCCCTCGGGCTCGGGGTGGGGGTTTTTCCGTGGGGTGGGTGGGTTTTTTATCTTTCCACCCTTTTCCCCGCTTGGGACCCCGAAGGCTGCCCAGCAGGAGGTGGGGGGACCTGCCAGAGCCCCGTTTCGAATATAGTGTTACCTTGTGTAAAGGAATTAATTCGTTCCAAATGAAATTATGTTAAGCAAATTTTCCTTTATACAAATTTCCCATAGGAATGCATTGAAAATGGAGTAATCCCATTTTTATGTTGTACAGATTTGCCCCATAGGCAATTCTTTTAAGCAAATTTCCCCTATCTCCGGAACATTTTATGTTGTACAAATTTTATGTTATACAAACTGATTATTATACAAGGGTCCACTGTATTCTCCTTTACAGCGGACCTTTGTATAACAAACGGTTTGTATAGCATGAAACTGGTACCACATAAGACATTCCGGAGATAGGGGGAAATTTGCTTAACAGAATCGCCTAGGGCAGGCATGTCCAAACTTCAGCCCTCCAGATGTTTCGGACCACAACTCCCACAGTCCTTTGCCATTGGAAATACCGGCTTGGAATTCTGGGAGTTGTGGTCCAAAAGATCAGGAGGGCTGAAGTTTGGACACGCCTGGCCTACGTGGGCAAATCTGTACAACATAAAAATGGGATCACTCTGTTTTCAATGCCTTCCTATGGGAAATTTGCATCAAGGAAAATTTGCTGAACATAATTTCATTTGGAACGAATTAATTCCTTTATACAGGGTACCACTGTATTTATTTATCTAAGGCAGGCAGCGTGTTAAGCCCACCTCAGCAGCAGCAGCAGCAATAGCACAGCACCTTTTTAAGACGAAGGCATTTACCTTTCTTGGCCGACCTGCCATGAGGATCCCTTTTTCTGATGCCAAACAAAGTTGAGGAGCCTTGTGGTCATCATAAGAACCAAATGCAAAAGTAGAACAGGTGGTACTTTTAGGCGACTAGAAAAAAATAACCCAAAAAGTTGCTGATATTTCAAGGGCAAAACCCTCTTCCTCAGAGGGGAAGCCTATTCAGGCCATTCTTCCGTCTTATGAGCCTGTTTCAGGCCAGGGTGGCAAGAGGTCAAAGCGGACTATAAGATAGAGGACTTGCAACTAGCTCCAGTGGTGTCCAAACTTCGGCCCTCCAGATGTTTTGGACCACAACTCCCACAGTCCTTTGTCATTTGCAACCTGGGCTTGGAATTCTGGGAGTTGTGGTCCAAAACATCTGGAGGGCAAAAGTTTGGAGACCTCTGATTCAGACTGATGAAGCGGTTTGGATGAGCAGTGAAAAGTTTCTATCTCTCAAGAAAAAGAAGTCCAGTTGCCAAGATTCAACTTGCAGACTTGCTCAGAGCTGTACCAAAAGGTAGAAACATGGCAAAAGATGGAGTTGCCAGGAGTTATTTCTTAAGAGATGTAAAGTCCTTGGCAAGATGGAAAATATGCCAGGTACAGTGGTATCTTGTATAAAGGAATTAATTAGTTCGAAATGAAATTATGCTAAGCAAATTTTCCTTTATACAAATTTCCCATAGGAATGCATTGAAAACAGAGTAATCCCTAATTTCCCCTATCTCCTGAATTTTTTATGTTGTACAGATTTTATGTTATACAAACTGGTTGTTCTTTGAGGGTCCATTGTAGTTTTTTAGTTGAGGCCCTGAGCTTCTGAAGGACTGGATTGTCAATCTGCAAAAGGTCACACTGGAAGTAAATGTTTTCATTCTAAAGGTGCCACAATGTTGTTTGTTTGGCTTCCATTGGGGTGGTTGTTTCATTGTTGTTGTTGTTGGTTTTTCCCCCCTGCCTTTGAAAGGATCTCCCTGCAGGTAATGAATTAGCACAGAGCTCCCAGCGTTGCTGCAACTTGATAGCCTACTTTTCTGCTTGCAGGGAGAAGGTTCTTCATATTTAAGCTTTTGTTGGGGTAGTTCACACTTGGTCATCTTCAGTAGAGCAATATAGGCTACATTACAAGATAAGAGAGTTTGGTGTTTGTCACATCCCTTCTGTAATGTAGATTCCAACTTTGAAGTGCTGTCCATTACTTAAACCACTTATTAGGGGGGAAAAGATATCCTATGATCTATATGTGGTGATGAATTTTGATATTGAGTGGGTTCACTGGCTCAGATGGACAACTCAGTGAGTTGGACCACAAGACTTAGGTGTTTGATACTTCTGCTTTGATGTGGAAGAGAAAGGCAACCTGTGTGGCTTTGAGGGAGCTGTGTGATCCCAGGATGCCCCCACAAAAAGGGAATAGCAGGCCACTTCTGCATAGACTATGCCTAGAAGAAAAGGGCTCCATGAATCTGAATCAACTTTAGTGCCTGTAACTGTTATTACAGTAATACCATGGTTTACGAGCATAATTTGTTACAGAAACATGCTTATAAACCAAAACACTCATCTCAAAGCAAATTTCCCCATAAGAAATAATGGAAACTTAGATGATTCATTCTGGGGTCCCATAGGCCTCATACTGTGCACACAAAGTGCCAAAACACACAAAAGAAGATGGCTAGAAGTCTACGTCCACATCATGGTTTAGGTACATGACTGAGGAATCTACTCTGCTTGGGACTAACAACTGGATTTTATTCTGTGTTTTTAATGTGACAATAATAATGTGAAATTTGTAGCCCTATACACACTTTGGCTGGTTAACCCATGACTAGCGATGGTTTTAAAAAATAATGTTGAAAACAAATTAAATAAAAATATAAATATAAAGAAAAATAAAACCCTAACCTGCACATCTCCTTTGAGACATTACTGGCTGGTGCAAAAGAGACCTCTAATCCTCTCTGCTACCTCTGTTTTGGAGGCTGCCTGAGATGGAACATTCCAGACAATCCCCCGCAACCCAGCAGGGAGAAACAAGAGAGCGAGTGACCATTGGCTTACTTGTGATCATGTGACCTGCTCCAGTACTTGTATATCAAGACATTGCTTGTTGATCAAGGCAAAGTTTAGAAGAAATGTTTGCTTTTCTTTCAAAACACTCTTAAACAAAATTACTCTTAAACACTGACAGCTTTGTCAGAAGCGGAATCTGCAAATGTCATCTTGCCCAACCAGTAGTCTGCATTCAAGAACAATGGGTGTTACACTTGGCCATATTTTGGGCCTCCGTCCTTCATTATTCTCAAATTTTACACCATATAGTCTAAGGAAGACTTACGGGGAATTTGAAAGCTCAACTTCTTTGTGACTTTTTAGTGATCCAATAAAGGTATTACTCAACCCAGTTTGCAGTCTGATCTGTATCTTCCACACATCTTTTCTCAGTTCCCAGTGGAGCCATTGTTGCATTTGAGGGCTGCATATTTAGAATCTTTCTTCACCTGGCTGTTAGGGCTACGCCCTAGTTACCACTTAGTCTCAGTAAGCACCTCTTGCAGTGTCTGGAGCCAAAGATAATGCCAGAACATTGTGGGGAAATACAGGGACCTCAAGAAAGCTGGATGAGAATACTCTGAGAAAATATTTTGTGGTGGGTATGTGAAGAAAGAGAAGAAAAATTTTAGGGAGTTTTTGCAGAGAAAGACTGTCTTATGAGAAACATCCTTTCATATCTGTAACAGCCAAGACCGCTCCTTATCTGAATACCTATACAGTATATCGTTTTGCATTCCAACGTCTTTCTTATTCATCCAAGCAAAGTAGTTGTTTTGTTGCATGCTGCTCTTTAATACCTTGGATGATTTTCCACTGTGGAATTCGGAACATGGTTATGAATGAAAGCACAAGGAATAAACTACTCAGTGAATAGTACTGGTAATAATGCAGCACCATCAGTGTTCATGGCATTGTTTAAAATAGCAGTTGAAGAATGAACTTATGGGTTAAAACCTGATACTGGAGGTTAGAGGCAACAAAGAGGTGGCAGAATGAGACAATTAAAGCTTTATTTTAGTAGGAAGTGAAAGCTATGGGGTTAAGATAATGGTTGCAAAAAAAGTATATTTGGAGGGATGTGAGCCAAATACTGTATACATACAGCATCACAGATGGGGATGAACTTGAAGGGAGGCAATGGAAAATGTATGAGATCGTTGAGGAGGGGCCCTCGAGATTTCTGAAAGTGTTGTACATGGAGGAACCTAAGGTATAAATAGTCACACGGGTAGAGGAAGGTTAAGGGAGATGATTGGGTAGTAAGGATGGGTGTCACCTGATGTAAACATAACAGAAATGCATTGTTTTGGCAGCCCAGTTCTGAACACAGCACAGTTTTGTGCTTTTAAAAAAGGAGCAGGAAGAGAGCTAGAGGGGGCAGTTGCCTTTTACAGGATTGGACTTGGCTTGAGTTGAAACTGGTTTTCATCAAAGATGAGTCGCCATGTTTTATTGACTTGTGAGCAAGTCAAGACTTGAGAGAAAAAAGTTGGATTGAAAATAGAAGTTGCAGAGTCTCAGGCAGAGGAGCTCAATCGTTCGAACCCCGAGGGCCATATCTGAAGTTTATCTGGGGACCTTCTGCACACACACCCCTATCACGAATACAATGTGTAGTTCAATTTTGTACATTCCTGCTCAGACATAAAACCTAATAACAGTAGCTTTCAGGTATACAAAGCAAAGACCATTTCTTCATGCGGCTGCTATATTTAAAGCATATACTATAATACAGAGGGGGGAAACTTAACAGATTTTAAAAATACAAACTTGCTGTTTTCTCCTCCCAAAACCTGTTTAAATGCTTCTGCGCTGTGAAGAGGCCATTTACAAATTAAATGCCTTCACATTGTTGTTATCTGTGATCAGAGAGAAGGAAGTGAGTGCTGCTTAGTGCTGAAGAAAGCTTCCCCTCACTTGACCCCAATTGGGATTCTGCACATTTCTCCCTGGAAATGCAGCCCAGAGAGGATTTGGTCACTCTGCTGGATTGAATGGACTTGGGCACAGTATGGAGAGAATGCACTCTCTTAACAGTAGAAGGCACTTTCTCTCTCCAGTCTTCTGTGTTTCTCTCCAAGGGAATAAATAATACTGTACACAACAACTATGATGTTTTATTTAGCTAAAATACACTAAAGCAAAGCAAAGTGTTCTGCTTATATACCGCCCCATACCACTACAAGTAGTCTCTGGGCAGTTTACAATTTTTAATTACAGTGTGCAGGCTACACATTGCCCCCCCCCAGCAAGCTGGGTACTCATTTTACCGACCTTGGAAGGATGGAAGGCTGAATGAACCTTGAGCCTGCTACCGGGGATTGAACCCAGGTCATGAGCACAGTTTTACCTGCAGTACAGGCATTTAACCACTGCGCCACGAGGCCACCAGTGTAATATATGGGTGTGTGGCTTGCAGTACAGTAACAAATATCTGACAGTGCCTCTTTTTCTGTGCAAGTGCATGCTGTAATTGGTATTAGTCCCCCTGCAACAGACCATGGTGAAATAGAGCAATGAGCAGAAAAATGTTTCGCTCTAACTTTATTTAGTTTTTCTTGTTGCTGCATCTTTTTAAAAATATCTTTTTAGTGCCACATACGTCAGATGAATGCAGTGTGCCCTCTCAGTGTTTGGTGATACTTATTGAAATGGTGCTTGGTGCTGCAAAAGGATCCTTCAATTCTGGCTGAAATCTTGTTGCTTAGTATAGAAAGTCTCAACTAGAGTGGGGCCATTGAATTAGTGGGGATTTTTGGTGATTCACTCTTCAGTAATTTTCATTGATAAAATGGTGTCCAACATGATTTTGCCAGGATTTGGGCCACTATCTAAAAGTATTTTGTTAAGGAATAATTTCTTAATGAACGCTTTAGTGATCCAAAATTCAAAACAATCATTTGTTGAAGCCAAAGCTACTGAGACTTCCAAATGGCTCTGACTTTGTGATTTAGATGTACTCCAAAAGGTTGGTTTCTTTTTAGCACATCTAAATCACAAGTCAGAGAGCCACTTAGAAGAAAATTATTTACAGTGAAACAATTTGCATAGGATAAAATATAAAATACAATTGCTTGGGATATGAAAGAATTAATGAAATGTTCTACAAGGTAGAGTCCTGTAATACACAATGTATAAGTCTTCGACATATAGGAAAGTTTTATCAATGTTTTGTCTTGATTACCTTTCTAGTGTCCTAGATGCATGCAGTGCAATACAAAATTTGACTTCATAACCAGAAAGGTAAGAGGTTGAATGCAACACATGCACAGACATATTAATCTTTCTGAAGCAACTAAAGTGTTGTTTGCAATGTGCCTGGTGTGGTGCTAGTTTTTAATGAGTACACCCAATAGGTAATGATGCAATCTTCTCTTTAAATTAATTTTCAGAGAGCTATCTATGTGAGTCACCTGGCACAATATTGTGGCAGTTTTGTGTTTCACAGATTCATTTCAGTGCTACGGTTTGCTTCTTTAGATACATGGTATAAACTCCATGGACATGGGGTCATGAAGAGTTGGTCACGACTGTAACGACACAGCAACAACTGTCAGATATTAGTTAATAATAAAAAAAGGTAAATGTTCCCCCCACACATGCGTGCTAGTTGTGTCCGACTCTAGGGGCAGTGCTCATCTCCGTATTCAAGCCAAAGAGCCAGTGTTGTGCAAGTCCATGGCCACATGGCCGGCATGGCTGCAAGGAAAGTGTTTTACCTTCCCGCTTTTTTATGGCGGTACCTATTTATCTACTTGCATTTACATGCTTTCAGACTGCTAGATTGGCAGGAACTGGGGTTATCAGCGGAAGCTCTCTCCGTTGCGTGGCACCCGGGATTCGAACTGCCGAGCTGCCAACTTTGCAGCCGACAGTTTTCTGAGCCTTAGCCCACTGAGCCACCACACCCCTTTAGTTAATAATATGTGACAGTTAATATCAACATAATATTTAGGCCCCAGGTACTTGCACAGTGTACTTGGTTGCAGGGGAGAGGAATATGTACAATGAGATTTAGGCAGAAACCATGCAGGCATACAGTACTGCCTATATTAAAACAAAACACATAAAATAAAATGTATATTTCTTTCTGGCGTTCCGTTTGAAAGCCACCCTGTCAGTTCAACACACATTTCCGAGTTCTCTGACCCTACCCTAGTCCTATATTTAACAGCCCTGTTCCATAGCACTAGTCATGTGAGGGTATTTCTAACACAAAAGCTCTGACTTTGCTGAATTGTTTCTCTCTTTCTCTGACCCTCCCCCTGCCAATCCAGCACCACTGCAGGAGATGCGGAAAGTGCTTCTGTGACAAATGCTGCAGCAAGAAAGTGCCTCTGCCTCGTATGTGCTTTGTTGACCCTGTGCGTCAGTGTGCCGAATGTGCTCTCGTTTCTCAAAAAGAAACAGAGTTCTATGACAAGCAGCTCAAAGTGCTCATGAATGGTATGTATGGAGCATGGGGCGCCTGTGGATCGGGTCCTTGCTGTGGCTACCATGTGGAAACATGATCTGACTTTAGTCTTATATATTAATTCCGGCATGAGAAGTGGCAATGTTCTTTGCTGCTTGACTCTAGAATTCTTGTCTGACTAATGGAAATCCATATATAAACTTTTGAGTTGGATAATAATATTTTCCCCTAAGGATTCCATAGAGGAGAGTGAAAAAAGTGATGGAATGGAATGGAATGCAATGCAATTTATTGTCATTGTATAAATACAACGAGATTAAAAGTGCCATCCAGTCAGTCATTCACACAACCCAGCATAAAAATCCAAGACGTAAAATCTACGATTTAAGAACAAACCATCTATACACATACTCCAACATTCACATGCCGAACATCATTTACACTCATTTAAAACTGACATAAAAACCAAACATACACACACAGCCCTACATTCTTTCACCTGGCAACATTCATATCCAATCCATAAAAACTACAATTTAAAAAACAACAACAGCCATACACAATCCCCCATACAATATATGTGTAACACATTCAACACTAATATTACCCGTCAACTTAATTTTTAATAGAATTTAGCATGGTTACTGCTATTGGGTAAAAACTATTTCTGAATCTTTCTGTCCTTGTTCTAATAGATCTATACCTTCTGCCTGATGGTAATGGTTAGTTTGGTAAATGCTAGATATATTTATTATTTTATTATTTTATTTATTTTATTTTTATACCTCCCGTCTTCTCCACTTTGGAATCCTCCTGTGATGCTCTTTTATAAATGTTAAATGGCAAAGCTCAACCCTTTATAATTGGAAGCTGCTATGATATGCCAAAATTGTTTTTCCGAATACATATAAAGCAAAGCAACGTGTTCTGCTTATATACCGCCCCATACCACTTTAAGTAGTCTCTTGGTGGTTTGCAGTTTAATTATGCAGGCTACACATTGCCCCCCAGCAAGCTGGGTACTCATTTTACTGACCTTAGAAGGATGGAAAGCTGAGTCAACTATGAGCCGGCTACCTAGGACTGAACCCCAGGTCATGAGCACTGTTTTAGCTGCAATACAGGCATTTAACCACTGCGCCACAAGGCTCTTGCAATGTGCCTGGTGTGGTGTATCCTTTGTTACTCTTTTTATTCCTGTTTCATGTGTTCAACTTAATTTGACATTCATAACAAACACAGATTGCTATATACTGTACAGGGTACATCTATGGGACTTTGTTCGGTGACAGAGGAATTGAAAGATGAGTTAATAATAGCTTTTAAGGAAACTCAAATTCTGAACACTTCTTGTTCATACAAATTTTATTTCAGAACATCTGGACTAATCATTATAAACTTTAAACATAAACTGAGCAAGCAGTTTCCTGTCTTGAGTTCTAAAATTCTTCTAGAAGGCATTCTTAGTGAAAAATTGAGAATATTTTCTCAGCTTTAAAAAAGCTGCTGGTACTTCTGGTTAGTTTGGTAAATGCAAAAATGAGCTCATATCAGCATGGTTCCTTGACTTTTTGATAGATAATCAATCATATATGTGGGATACGTTTTGAAATAAGAAAGTTGTGAGTCTGATGGTCTAAGGGAAGCTGTTACAACTGATGTTAATATTTGTAGGATGTTTACAGTTTTGCCTAAGTGATAGCAAAGTAAAAATTGATACTGTTTTGATGCTACCTTTACAAGATGGCAACTACTTTGAGAGAGATTTGTGCATCTCCTAGTATGATTCTTGAAATAACCATGTTTTTGTATGTAGTATGAAGCTGGAGCAGTTTGATTCATAACTGTTACATAGCATCAGAGTTCTCTTCCTGTCAGAGTTAAAGTTGTTCCTGGTTGTCATGTCTTGACAGGAGCCAGGGTGGATTTGATGTAAGTTAAACTCATTTAAATCACAATTTAAATATAAAAAATAGATTTTTTTTTAAATTTAAATAATGACTTAAATAAAATTGATTCTGAAAAATCATTGATTTTTATCCACCCTGACGGGAGCTTTCCGCAATCATAGCAAGTCATACTAGAGTAGGATCATTGGAATGGAGTGGGTTTGGTGAGTTATTTCCTTCATAAGTTTAATTGATTCAGTCGGCCTGTGGAACTTACTATGTTCAGCAACAGGATTTCAGCCATTAAGTACGCTTGTACCTTTCCTGTGTTGTAGGAAGAAACTCAGTCTAAAGATTTAAGAAATATACTGTGCCTGGAAATGAAGTCAGAAGGCTAGTATTCAGCTGCAGGGCCCTTATCTGTTAATAGAATGATTATAAACTCGAGGCATTCTCAATCTCAATATATGTTTTTCCTCTTCTTTCCCCCTTTCTGAATATTAAGGTGCTACATTCTACGTAACTGCAGGCACGTCAGAAAAGGCGGAGATGATGGTTTGTCGACTCTCAAACAACCAGAGGTAAGATGTCTACCCTGTTAGTCGATGTTGCAGATACAGTAGTCCTCGTTTATGACTTTGTTATATCATGTTGGTTTGCTAGAATTTGCTCATGTTGGGTTGTGACGTCAGCATGTTTTTGTGGGGGGACCCCCCCCCCCACCCCCATTGAGAGAACATTCCATCATGACACTCCTTCCTGCATTTGTGGTTTGAAGCATTCTAGGTCATGCTTAGGTCACTACTAGCATAACAGGTCAGTGTAAATATGCTGAGCCTTTTATGACATGTCATCATTTTTCAGAAATCAAGGGAGCTGCATTGGTAAAGCAAGTGTCTTCTTTTGAGGGTGGATACTACAAGGCTTGCAAACTGTCATATGTGAAGGAAGTTGTGTTTGCTTCTTTTTGTGTAGATACCTGTTTCTGGACGGAGAAAGCCATTACGAAATTGAAATTGCACAGATCTCAACAGTCCAGATACTTACTGAGGGATTTACTCCTGGAGGTAATTCTCAGTTAATCAGTTGTTCTGTATGTAGCAGTTGGAACTATTCCCACGTACAGGCTTATCTTGGTTCTTCTCTTCTGCCTTTGTTTCAACTTGCGTTGGCTTGAACTGTGCGACCTGTCTAAGAATTATCCAGAAACATCTGAAAGCAGTATATTTCTTTCTATGTACCAATACAATATCTTTTTTATTTTATTTTTTATTTTGCCTTGCCAAATAAACACCACCATCTTGCATACTTCTTGCAGAAACCCCCTGTAAAAAAAAACCAACTGTATATTTTAAGCAGCAAAAGTTCACTGCTCCTTAGCTTCAGATCTCGGGGGATAGTGGAAGGTAAAGGCTGATTAGTCAGCATTCCATCAGCAAAGGCAATGAGAATTTACAACAGTGTTTCTGAAAAGGTGTGTTTGTTTTAATAAATATGGCAAAATAAAGGCATTCTCTATAGTAAAGATCTAATAATTCAGTCTAAAACGAATTGAACATTTAAGGTAACTTAAAATGAAATGGATAAGTCTTGAGTCTCGTGTTGTGGAATGTGCTACAGAGCAAGGCTCTGACTCACTATCTGGGTGCCTAGGGACACCCTCCAGTTGCCACTAGCAACTGCAAGTCACTTATATGGCTTCCCTAATGTTAATATGTTGGTCACATACACTCCACCGCACAAAATATTTCTATTTTGGTGGGTCTTGTGCTCAACGGATTCTAGATTGAACATGGTATTGAACATGTCAAACACGTTAGCAAGCTCTGAATGTAAGCTGCTCATTGCTCCTCTTTCTGGAGATGTGTTTAGTCTAGACCAGTGGTTCTCAACCGGTGGGTCCCCAGATGTTCCTGGACTGCAGCTCCCAGAAGTCTTTATCACTAGCTGAGCTGGCCAGGATTGCTGGGAGTTGCAGTCCAGGAACATCTGGGGACCCACAGGTTGAGAATGACTGGTCTAGACAGCCACTCAGCAGGGAAATGTGCCATGGTGACATATGCCTTAGTTGCATCCTGCTTGGGATTACTGTTAACACCTCTGAATGGGGTTGCCTTAGGAATTCACAGAAACCCAAATGCTGTAGCCCTGGTTTTAATGCCAACAGGGAAGGCTTTTCCCAAGTTCAGTTACTCCCACAGATGTGTTTGGTGGAGAGACAGGCCTTGTCTGTTGCTACTTTTGAATCTGTGGAACTCCTTCCTGCAGGAGACCAGCCTGGCTCCCTCTTAAAGATGTAAAGTTTCTGGAAATTTTGATGCCATGGGGAAGGGACTTTGGAAAAATTGGGAAATAAACAGAGTCCCCCTCCCAAAAGAAATATTTTTGGAAATTTGACATCTTTAGCCCCTCTTTCTCTTCAGGCAGGATTTTTTTTTTTTGGCACTAACAGGCTACGTATGGGGGCTTTCTTAATGCACTTTAAAATGTTTAATGTACTACTTTTACTAGAATACTTCCTGCTTTAATTGGTTTTCAATATTGTAGCAATCTATTGTATTTTCTAGGTTTTAAAACGCCTGGATAGCGTGATCTCTCTTGAGTCCTCTTGGAGAGAAAGATGGGTGTACCGATAATAAAAATGAAATGAAATGAAAGTTACCATATAGTTTGGTGGGAAATGTGTCTCGTGGGAAATGTTTTGTTGGGAAATTTTGTTGCATGAAAATGGGGGATGGAGAACAAAGGAACAAAATTGTCTTGGAATCTGGAATCAGAACGTTTCTCTGGTGTGATAATGGCCGCATTCATGGACATTTCTAGCCTGCGGCATGCAGCATCTCTCTTCCAAGTGCCTTCATCTTCTCTGTTCCCCAGTCTTAAAACACCTGGGTGGCTGTATAGTGAATTCTCATTTTAAAAATGCAGCTTTTTCTTATTCATTTCTTTTGACTGCTCTTTCCTCCTCATTGCTTGCCTGCCACCTTGATGTAGAAAAAGACATTCATACTTACACCAGCCTTTTGGAAAGTGAACACATTACAGAAGGTTAGCAATGCAGCTCCATTCTCCTAAGCATGTTGGGGTGGTTTTTTTTTTTTTGGTTGTGCTACTTCAAGTTTTCATTTTGTTGGCTTCTAGTTAATAATCCTATGCATGCTGCCTCGTGAAGGCTGTAGTGCAAACTTGTTGCGGGGGCGGGGGGATGGCTTAGCTTGGCCGCTTAATTTAAGTTCTTGTGTGGTTTTCTGTATTGCAACTTGGGAAGGATGTGTACTATTTTGTGTTAAATTTGGATTTAGTTAACAGTGCAAAAGCCAGCTGCCAGCGGAAAGGGTGCATTGCACTAGCCTTTCCACTACCTGCTGCTTCTTTGATGCTCCACTTGCAAAGGTCGTGGCAGGAGGGGAATTGAATGTCTTATATATGATGGACATACTGTACAGTATTATGAGAAGACAGGACTGACTCATTGGGGGGAAAACAATAATGGTAAGAAAAGGCCGTAGGGCAAGATGACTGTAAGATGAATTAGCGTAACATAAATAGAACAAATTACAGCCTTTAATTGGCAAGACCTGAGGAGGGCTATCAATGGCAGGAGGTTTTGAGGGATATTAATTTGCAGTTGCCGTAAATTAAAAGCAAATTGACCATACATTACGAAAAACAACCATCTTGATGGGGTGAGGCATATGTGGATGGCCCTGGGGGCCTTATTACAATGAGCCACAGAAGCTTGATGCATATTAAGGAATTTGGGACTGCTCCATCTTTCCTGGAAGAAATCTGAACATGTGTGTGTGTTTTGAAGGTACTGTATTTGCCAAAATCCAGTTAGGTAAAAGACTTAAGTTTTAGTGACCAATTAGCATACTTTAAGAAATCTCCATTGGCATTACAGTGGTCTTTCGCAGTTCATATACTGCGGTCCCGCTATATCGCGGGACCACAGTATGTGAAAAAAGCCCCCCCCCCCGGGGAAAGGGGGAAAGGCCTATTTCAGGCCTCCCCTACTTACTCCAGGACTGGTGCTGCTCCAAACGGGCCTGCGAGGACCTTCCTGGGCCTTCTGGAGGCCCCCAAAGGGCCTCCCTGCTTCCGGATCGCCAAAAATCATTTCTGAGGCCTCTGAGGGCCTTTCTAGGCCTGTCAGAGGCCTCAGAATTGATTTTAGGCTATCCGGAAGTCACTTCTGGTTTGCAGGAAGGCCCTTTTGGGGCCTCCAGAAGACCCTTGCAGGCCCATTCAGGGCAGTGCCAGGTTGGGGGTAAATACAAGAGCCCCCATCTAGGACTCCCAGGCCTGGCCTGACCTGCATCCGCATATCAGGGATTTTCAATTATTGCAGGTTGGGTTGGGTCCCTAACCCCCGCGATAGGCGGGGGGGGATCACTGTATTTGTTGCAAGCACGGTATGCAACCAATAATGCCTATGGGGATTTCTTAACTTAAAATAATTTATTGTTAAAAGTTGCATGTTTTGCTTAACTGTACAATAGGATTTTGGCCATTGTTTTCCCACCTTGGATGTGTATTTGTTTAGATTATCTTTTGTTTTCTTACTTCCTATCTGAAGCTCTGTCATAGAGAAATGGAGAGATAAGGAGAAAAACACTAATGGTGGGAATGCACTTGAAGCTTGTTCCACACAGCAGGATAGGCCATTTCACAGGGAATTACTGTATCTTAGCTATTAGCTTTGTTGATACCTTTAGTGAGAGAGGCAGGAGATGAGTTGGGCTGGTTCGTGAATCTAGGGTGTCTAAGTGGCCTATGGTTGTCACTAGATGGAGATAGAGTGTTAAATGGAACACAGTGTGTGTGTGTGTTGTGTCGTTACAGTCGTTACCGACTCTTCCTGACTCCATATCCATGGAGTAGTACCTCGTAAAACAAATGTCCCTTAATATGAAAAACTCGTAAAATGAATGAAATTTCCGGGAATAGGAAAACCTTGTAAGATGAATTTTTCCTATGGGATGCCTCGTAAGATTAATCCAATGCGTTCCTATGGGAACTGTGTTAAATTGCGTTTTGTAGGATGAATTTTTTGCAAAACGAATTGACCTGTAGAGCGAATTAAATTGATCTCAAGAGGCACCACTGTATCTCCATTTCTGTTTTGCTTCTTCTCTAATGCAATGCATCAGTAGAAAGAATTATTTCTTTTACACATGGAATATCAGAGCAAGAGAGAGAACTGAGTAATCTAAAAACATTTCTTACTGTTCTTAAAACAGTGGAGCTTCTTGGTTTGTGTTGAAGGACAGATAAGCAGTCATGTCTTATCTGTTGCTTACTCAGTTGCTTTCTCAAGTGTAGCATTGTATGAACTTAACAAAGACGGATAATTGTTTTACTTAAATTTATTTTTACAAGTTTTTGGGCTTTCAGTAGATTGTGCACTCAGCCCAAGCAAGCGTATTTCTGGAGGGTGTCAATATGTTTCCAGTATTTGCCCGTGTAATCCTTGATCTTCTGTCAAGTTTCCACTTGGAAATACTGTTTTGATCTGCAATCAGATAAACCACAACTAAAACAGCTTGTGAATTTTGCATGCTATGTGAATATCTCAAGACTATTTGAATAGAAAATCTAAATATTTGATTAGAGAAGTGTCCAGTAAAACATATTTAATTTGATTTAGATTCAAAACGTTATTTTATTGCCACACTGAATATTTCATTTATATTGTTTACATTTTAAGGAGGAAACCTCCAAGGCATTGAAAACTACTGACATAGTGATCTTTGCATGGTCAGAGAACTAAAAGTGTTAATTATCTCGTAGGTATAATACTTGTACAGGTTTTTAACTGCCCCAGTTGTTTTGTATTGTATCCATTCATCGTCTTAACAATTAGTTTAATGATACTGTAATTGTGTTCTTAGAAAAGGGGGAATCTTGCACAAAAATGGAGAACGTTTTCCACAGTGGAAAACTTCCCTGTCACTGTTCATTCCTAAACTAATCAGGCAGCAGCAGACCATCTGCTCTGTCCTCCTATCCCTTTCTTTTGTCTTTTAATGTAGTTGTACTTATGTAACTAGCTGCTGGTTTTGCTGAGCTGCTCTCTTTGAATCAGTTCTGTCATACCCTGCAGCAAGTCAAGGCAAATGTTCATGTGTGCAGTTTTGTTTCCAGGAACTATTTAATTCTGGCCAGAAAGTTGCCAGAACCAGATCTGTTTAGAACCAGATGAAGACAACAGGAAAACTTTTAACATTACCCAGCTTTAGGATAAAATACTGTAGTAGAGCTTCTGTTAATACAAAATAGGCAATAAAATCTGAGGATTAGGGAATATGAATGCCAAATACTGTAATGATTAGGATTATTTGGATTTCATTTTGCTACTCTTTTTCAAGGAGGGAACATAAATATTGGGGCTAAATCTTCTAAAACTGAAAACGTTGGGCGAAAGCTTGATGCTTGATAATTGAGGAGGAGAGGTGGTATCTTGTATAAAGGAATTAATTTGTTCCAAATGGAATTATGTCAAGGAAATTTTCCTTTATACACATTTCCCATAGGAATGCATTGAAAACAGAGTGATCCCATTTATATGTTGTACAGATTTGCCCCATAGGTGATTCTGTTAAGCAGATTTCCCCTATCTCCAGAATTTTTTATGTTGTACAAATTTTATGTTATACAAACCGTTCGTTACACAAGGGGGTCCACTGTACTCTGCATCCCTTCCTAAAGACCCTGCCTGTCTCATGTGTTTATTCTTCTCTTCTGCTAATATCTGCCAAAGCTCACCAAAGTCTAAAATTTACTACCCAGTATACAAATGATGACCTATAAGTCATAAAGGCTAGTTGTACAACACAATTTAATGGAAACTTCTGGATGCCTTGAGCCCATAAACTCCAAACTAGTTATTATATACAGTATATATTGTGTAATCTCTTAGAATCATAGAAAAGTGAAGTTGGAAGGGGCCTAACAAGGATATTCAATTGCATAGGATTTGTTTTTATTACAACCTTGAGTAAAACAAGATGATGCAGCTCAGAGCATCAAGCTTTAGGAGACTTATTGACAGTAGCTGCAGGCCTTCTGCATCAGACTTTGCTGATGTACTGTAATCTTAGCCTGACTGCTTGACCTGGGTTAAGACATTAACATTCTTTGCTACATCATCATATTTCATGGACTAAGACTAGGAAGAAATGTGGAGTTAAACACCCTATGGGGAAAATCTTACTCATGTTAAGTGCAAAGTTATGTTGGCGTCAGTGTTCTATGTATTATGCCCAGCAAAAAAGAAATTGTGCTATTTCATTGGGTAGTTGGTCATATGCCCAGCAGTTGTGCTTTGCAGATAGCACTTCTGCCTCAGCACTGTTGTAACCACCCGGGCACAACTTTTGAGTTGCACATGCGCGCTTGAACAGTAGGACTTTGCCTACTGTCACACAGAATGATCAAATGCATTTTGTAGGTATACTGTTTGCTCTAGGACAACAGCTTAACCACTTCCTTCCTCAGCTTCTACTTTTCTCCCCTAGGAGGCAATACTCGTGCTACAGGTATGCTACTTCAGTACAAGGCTCCAGGGTCAGAGGAATTCAAGGAGATTAAATTTACTTCTGGTGAAGACTTCAGTACCAACAAAAAGCTGTCGACTACCTGGCTAGCAGCTATGCATAAGGTAAGCAGATGACATGTAACACAGGTAGCTTTATGTCCATCGCATCTCCGGGAGAAGATCCCTCCTATATCAGTCTGAAAATACATTTACTGTATATACTCGAATATAAGCCTAGTTTTTCAGACCTAATAAAGGGGCCCTCGGCTTATATTCAGGTCAATACTTTTAGCCACTGAGGCAAGTCATGTGTGGCTAAAAGCCATTTTAAACATTGCATGCCACTTCTCATGACCCCCCTCTGCATCACAGGGGAGCGGAACACGATGTTTAAAATGACTTTTAGCCACTGACCCTTCAAGCATTTGCATCAGTAGCTAAAAGTTATTTTAAACATCACACACCACTCCCCCAGCTCATAAAGGAGGAGCTGCCAGGCCCTGCTGCATTTCCCACCCTAGACTTATACTCGAGTCAATACGTTTCCCCAGTTTTGGGGGGTTAAATTAGGGGCCTCAACTTATACTCAGGTCGACTTATATTCGAGTATATACGGTAGTTCTGGATCTTGTTTTCCATAGCAGTCAATTTGGTGTCAGTGAGAAACTGATAAGCAGGATACCAGGCAGAAAGAGCTCTCTCCAGCTGTTCTTCAGCCAGCAATGTTGAGAGGCAGGCAGTTCTGATCCTGGAGACAGCATATGGGTATCAGAAACTTACTAGTTACTGACGCCTTATTTTCTGCTTCCCAGAACACTTGTCCCTGTATGCCAGGCACGTCCAAATTTCGGCCCTCCAGATGTTTTAGAACACAACTCCCATGGTCCTTTGCCATTGGAAATACAGGCTTGGAATTCTGGGAGTTGTGGTCCAAAACATCAGGAGGGCCAAAGTTTGGACATGCCTGCTCTATGCCAATGGTTCCCAGCCTTGAGTAACAGATATTCTTGGACTGCAACAGGTACAGGTACAGCTACAGTGGTACCTTGGATAATAAATGCCTCTGTTAACAAAAATAAAATCTGTTAACAAAATGGAATTTCCTGGAATAGGGATGTTTCCGTTAATGAAAAATTCCAGTGGGGTGCCCCGGTTTACATCTTTCGGGCACACCCCATTGGAAACTGGCCGAAGGGAATAAAGCCACTGGCCGGCGAGCGAGTGGCTTCATTCCTACTGGGCAGAGTGGCAGATTGGGTGCTGCACCACTCTGTCCGCTGCCTGCGAAGGGTTGAACTTCCCGCTCTGGTCTGCTGCTGGGGAAGTTCAAGCCTTTCCCGGAAGCAGACATGGAAGGTTTGAACTTTCCCGGCAGCAGACAGAGTGAGAATTTCAAATCTTCCTGAGTGGCGGACCTGATCAACGGCTCTACCCAGCCATTATAGCAGGCAGGATCTTTAGGAAGGGATGCAGAGTAATAGTCCCCCTCCCCCTTCAATTATTATCAAGCATCAAGCTTTCTCCCAATGTTTTCAGTTTTAGAAGATTTAGCTCCAATATTTATGTTCCCTCCTTGCAAAGAGTAGCAAAATTAAATCCAAATAATCCTAATCCTGCTGCTGGGAAAGGTTTGAACTTCCCGCTCTATCTTGGCGCACACCTTTCGCGGCAGCTTGAACTCAGCTGTTTGAACTTCCCAGGTGCTGCCGCTCCTGCCCACCACCGCTCGCTTTCACCCCCCCCCCCCATCAAGGCTTGTAGCAAGCTGCGGCGGGTGGGTCCTTGCCCACTCCTGAAAAGAAGGAACCCATAGGGTGCGTGCCTTCTTTTTGGGTGTGGGTAAGAACCTGCCCACGGCCCCTCGCTACCACCACAGAGAGCAAAGTGGGGTGACTTCCCAACATTGCTGGTTTCAGCTTTGGGGTGCCTGATCGAACACTTCTTTCCCCCCAATGGGCATCGCAGCAAGGGAAAGGAGGTGACTGTCAATTAATCTGCCCTTCGGAATGGATTAATTGGTTTCCCATTCGTTTCAATGGGAAACTGCATTTTGGTTAACGTAATTTTTGCTCAGTGAAATAGCCCGCAGAACAAATTACAGTGGTACCTTGTATAAAGGAGTTAATTCATTCCAAATGAAATTATGTTAAGCAAAATTTCCTTTATACAAATTTCCTATAGGAATGCATTGAAAATGGAGTAATCCCATTTTTACGTTGTACAGATTCGCCCCATAGGCAATTCTGTTAAGCAAATTTCCCCTATCCCTGGAATTTTTTAAGTTGTACAGATTTTATGTTATACAAACCGTTGGTTATACAAGGGCCCACTGTATAAGGTATCACTATACAGTACTAGTCTTTAACATGCTGCAATATTATTCCTTTTTCTATTTTTTCCCTCCACTCCCACTTTAATAAGAGGGAAATCGTCTATTCAGCATATCCCGTCTTGAGTTTGAATTACTGTATGTTATTAAATAGTACACAATGCAGGCTCAACAATATTTCCCCCCAAGAGGTTCTGGCAGATGTCTTGGTTTTCAGGGTTTAGTTAAAATTAAACATTTTTTTTATGATCGTTTATTGCAGGCAGCAAAACTCCTTTATGAATCTCGGGACCAATAACAACTTTTCTTATGAGAAGAAAAGAAGAGCTGTAAGAATACGTTTCTTACTACTTGCTAGTTGACACATGATAAAGTTCTTGGTGGTAGGGATTCCTTCCTGCTCCCCCACTACTCCCTTCCTGTCCTCAATGTGGTTCATCATGTGAGCACTGGCCAATTACAATGTGAGTATTTGACCTATAAGTATTCACTTATTTAGCGTGCAATATGTATACAGTTTATTAATGCTTTAAATAGAGCCTTGCACCTATGACTTTATTTTGTTAAATCTTGTCTGCACTTAATATAAAATGAAGTGTGACCTGCACTACTGCTAAATGTATAGCACAACTTTTGTAGTACAGATTATGTATATTGTGTAATTCATTTTAAAAAGAAAAATTTGAAGCTCCAGAGAATAGGTTTTCAGATGTGTAGATCTCAGGTTTTTTCTTTTCCTCATATCTTAATGATCTCTGAAATCTGCCTTAGGTATCATTTTATAGAACACACACTTTCTCTTGTGGTGAGGGGTTTGTATCATGAAGTTATATGCTTTTTATTTTGTAAAATAAGATTTTACCAAATACTACAAACTGTTCTGTATAACTTTTTGAATGAAGCTACCAACAAGACAGATTTTTGAAGTTTTATATTCATGCTTTGTGGTAATTATAGCTTTGGCTAATAAAACCTTATTAAATACTAGAAAAGCCTGTTTCTGGTAGCATTGATGGTACCTAGTAAGAGTAATGAACAAACCGATGCTTCACCCAGGTTTTATGACAGTGTGAAACTGGCAAGTCTGAGAACAGTTCCGGTTAGACCTTCCCTAGTGTCAGACTGCATGATGGATAGCTACATCTGGGTGGGATCAGGGTGGAGTTTTAAAATGTTGGGTATTTTCAAAGTTTCGCAAAACAAACAAACAAACAAACAAAAACCATTGACTCACCTGTTTCACTCATACCAGCAAAAATCTGCAGGGTCTCACAATTACACCACATTAGTCAAGGGTACAATTTAAAGCTTTCTCATCCCCACTGTAAGTTCTGTGAATTGTTGTTATGGGTTATCCTGTTTACTACTCCAGTTTCTCTGATTAAGAAATCTCCCGTTTCTAAGGAGTTCTTTAGTAATGTACTACAGAAGTGCATGGACTACTCTGAAAAAAATACTTTTAAAATGGAAGGTCTAAAATGCTACCCCCATGACACTTGGCATCAGCGCTGTTGATAGATGCTCGTAAAAATCTGCTGTAAAGCCTGGTTACACAGAGCATGCCCCTACTTATTAGCAAATATGTTTTTTTAAAATGCTTTTTAGAAAAAAAAAGAAGCACCTGCAAATGCAACCATACCTTAGCAGTAGCTTTTATTGTGCACACCGGATGAGCAGTGTATCCATAGGCTTTCCACTCACATTCATTTAGCAAGTATTCTTTTACAATATCCTTTCACTTCTCATCACCACAATATATACAAGTAATGCTAAACGGTGGGAAAAGCAAGTTACAGCACTGCATCAATGGCTATAAATTATGCACAACGTATACATGAATAATAGCAATTGGCCTACAGTTTTACAGGGAAGAAATTATAAAACCTGTATGGCTACAACATAATGGGCAGTTCAAAATAGACTTCTGTATATAAAATCATGTACAAACAATATTTCAGTGAAGTGCTTTTTTTTTTTTTTGCTTGAAACTAGACAGTGGATTAAGTTATTGCATAACTCAACCTGGCACAAGAGGCAGGGGCTGTCAGGAACTACAGACATTACCCTTTGCCCAAACAGCAGGTCATCTTTGCCATAAGTCTCTCCTCTCTCTCTCTCTCTCTCTCATTCTCTCTCTCTCCCCCCCTCCCCTTCACTTTATACAACCAGCCTGGCCTTTTTTTATTCAGCCCTTCATTTACCATCCTACTTTCACAGATAAAATTTAAAGGTCCTCAGACTTGAACCTCTTAGCTTGTTATAACATAACTCTTACCCTTCTCAACTATTGCACTTTCTTCCATACAGACATACACATTCCTTACATCTGAATGCAGGTTTGTCCAGAAGATGGAATTCAGGGCATGTGTTTGAGACAGTGCAATGGAATGGGGGTGGGGGAAGCTAACGGGTGCTCTAAGAAGAATATCAAGAAAAAACATCAAGTGAAGGAACAAGTGCGGTTTTGAGAAGTGTGCAAAATCCATTCAACATTGATGCTCCTCTTGCCCTTTGGGTAACTCCCTGATACCAATGCTTGCCAAGATCTCTACAGATATATATATATATATATATACAGTGAATTCAACACTTAGTTGACAATTTTAATAGTCAAGGTCTTGACATTTCAGGACAGTTACTGTGGACTAGAACGGATCAGACAGCATATCTGCATTTTGCAAATGTTTTAACATCTAGCACAAATGTTCTTTTGATTCAGTTGGCAAAAATACTGTAGGCTTGTGTTCTTAGAACCACGCCCAGTGAATGGGTAGGTTAACACAGAGCAGACCTCACTTTACAAACTGCAGATTGGAAATCTCAAATGCTGTCCATTATATTAAACAAGAGCACCATTTAAAAACAATTAATAGCTTTACTTCTGGTGAAATGTAACTGAAAATGTCTCCAGTGTATACTTTCATCTTCCAGTTGCCAGCAAGACACTGTCTTCCCAAATGATGTGATTCAGGCTAGAGTTCGCTGCCTAGGTTTTATTCTTGGGTACAACTGCAATAAAACAAAATCAGAATTAAATATAGTCTTTCCGATTTATAATTGTTGCAGAACTATTCTTAGATGCTTAGAGCAATTACTGCCATGCATTCAGAATCAATGGTAAACAGTTCCATTAAAATAAGCTCTATGTTCATAAGATATCTAACTAAGAAGAACACTTAGTACTACTAATTGGGACTAAAATTGCTGTTCTTTGTTTCTGGCAGGATTCTTTCCAGATCCTAATGGAGACTGAGGGGGGGGGCATCTGTAGGTTCTGCCAATGAGGCAGTGCCCTAGCTTGAAAAGTCTGCAAGTATCTATTTGCAAATTCAGGAATCTCAATACATGCTTGACTGTGAAGCTGCTGTAGTAAAAAAGGGGGTGAGCTGTGTGACTGTAAAGCTGCCGTGACATTCTCAATAATTATATGAACTACACAAAGCCATTTGCTAGAAATTTCTTCTCAAATAAAATTATTCCACAAGACTGTGCCACCAATACACAAGGGCATGGACAGCTTTTGTGGTCAGCAGTGATCTTGATCTTAGAATCCTATAGCTGAGAAGAAGCACTGAACCAAATGGGACAACTTATTTATTTTTATTTTATTTATTGATGTTGAATATTTTTACCCTACCTTACTGTGGCTTACAGTAATGAGGGACAATATACAGCCCAGAATATTTAAAACATATTCAGATTAAGAACAGGGAATTAGAAGGGCATCTTAGAACACTTAAAAGGTAACCTGGTAAATGCCTGACAATTTTGAAAAATGTTCCTACAGTGCAAGCACAGTAACTTCCAATCTTATTAGAAGAGCAGCAAGTGATTTTTAAAATTGTAGTTCTACTGTTTTCCTTCCTTGAATTTGTGTAGCTTAGCCCCGGGTAGAAAACTGAGAATGCATTTTGTCTTAAGTAACAGTGGCTAGGACAAGTAGCATGCCTATGAAATGGAATGAACTTAAGATGTCTTGCATTTTACCAGCAAGCAGCGGGAAAAGAAATACAACTCTAAGTCAGCCTGCAGCTAGTCTACAACAAAATCCATAGTGTGTTGTCCAACTTACCCCCAAGAGATTCTTAGGCACATAGCCTTCCTTGTCATTAAGACGAGCCCACCACCAGTCTGTTTCATTATCGTCTTTGCGCCTCAGAATGGTAATTGCATCTCCTTCATGGAATGACAACTCATCGTTGTTCTGGGCTTCATAATCCCACAAGGCATATACTATGCCTTTGTTCATAACTCCCAGTTTCTCCTGTACACCTGTCACCAACAAATATTGGACTTTATAACACAAAGAAAAACAACACCCCATAGCCTCGGTTGGGAACATGAACCCCACTCCCAACTGGCGCTCTGTGCTGTCATGCAAAATGTGTGCTGCTTTTATACGCAAAACCTCTGTTAGGGGCCCCTTTTCTTCATGACTGGAAAAGTGCCACTGTGAGAAAAGCTGGGAATCTTCTTTCCTTCTCCATTACAAGATTATGCCACTGGAAAAAGGTGGAACATTCCAGCTTCAACGATTCATTTCAATTAATTGGCATCAGAATTTTTTCAACTAACGATACTTTGTTTTCTCTGTCCGGATTTATCTAATTTGACAAAACCATGATCACTGCCGATGTGTACATTTGTCTTTTTAAAAGCGCTAACACACTGTAGATGTTCAAGGAAGACATGTTACACTTCTCTGATACCAGTGCCAAAACTCCCTTTGCCTTGTCACTTGACTGTTTAGGTCATGATCTCTTTAAATACCATAAGAATCAATTTATTTTCTTCAGTAATCTTCACTTATCTCCTCCCCCCTCTTTCATGGCCATCAACCTTTAGCAGCCCTGGTGTTGTCTGTATCTACCCTTTACTTACAGCCCTATAATATTATTCCTATAGCCAGCTCTCAGATATTGAACTCAGCATGACAGAAATTAAAGATGCTTATTAAAATAACTGTTTGAAGAATGTTTATTCTTAGGCTTTAAATGGCTCTCTCAGCCTTCTCGTTCAGACTATGGCCCAAACAAACCACCCTTTTCCCCATCTCTCTAAATCAGAGGCACCAAACTTCCCCTCAACTAGTTTATTTTCCAGCCAATCAGAAGCACATTCTGGGCTCTTCACTCACCTTCCCCCACATACTTTCCAAGACAGTATATTTCAAACAATACGCTTATTACCACAATATATTTAAAGATAGTCAGGCATTACAGGAGTCATTTAAGCCAAGTAAGATGCACTGTCTTGATACCTACCATACAGAAACTGGGAACACTGAATATAACCCTCTTCCATCTCCTCACACTTATCTGCTGCAGTTTCTATATCACTTATAGTTGAAGCAAAAATTGCTGCTCCGGATTCAACCAGAAGCTTACAGAGATGAACACTATTGCACGAGGCAGCACAGTGCAAAGGAGTCCTGAAACAAAGCAAAGTTGATGTAGCAGAAGATGGCAGAACATGTATGATCGTATATACCAGAACAGTCACATTATTAGTTGATAGTTATTAGCTCATATTTGCACCCAATTGTATGTAGTATTGTGCTTGAATGTCTCTCTTACCATCCATCACTGTCTGCTGCATTAACGTTGACACCGAAATCAAGCAGGAACTTCACTATATGATGGTGACCAGCACACACGGCATTATGGAGAGGGGTAATGCCTTCATCATTCGGTTTGCTGGGATCATCCACCTAAAGCAGAAGGTAAGAGGGACTGACTGTATGAACAGATATTTTTCCACCATAACGAGAGGCGAGTCCAACTGTGCTCCCACCTTTACCTCGTATATGATTCTTTGCACGAGGTCAAATTCTCCTTCCAGGGAGGCATCCAGCAGCAGGGCCAAGGGATTGAATTTGACCCTCAAGTTATGACCAGTTCTCTCAGAGTTAGGTTTCTTCAGATTGGTCCTTTTGGCCTGGGTAACAAAGTCAGTTATTTTCAAATTAATATCACAAGATTTTAAACTGCATTCTACCCAAGTGAAATTTATCAAGAAGCTAACGAAGATGCATTCCTAATCCATCTGAAAGGCGTTTCCACTTTGGCTGTTCTTGGGCAACACATCTGTGGCTCCTACTCTTAACAACTGGAAGTGGTAAAGACCTTACATTAGCACGTGACATTTTAAGCCAAACGGTGCTCACCAGGAAGCTGAAAAACCTCCTGTTTTGCCTGCTTCTCTGGGAAAACCAAAGCAAGAAAGCTGTTAATTGCCTGCAGCCCATAGACTCAAATGACAAAAAGAACTTTCAAACGGATGTGTCAGAAGTTCTGTGCAGTCTTGAAAAAAGATCTCAATACATATTAGAATATATCCAAATGTTGCCTTTGTATCTAATTTTATCTTTGGTAACACGTTTACCCTAAATCCAAAAATTACTGCACATCCGTTGCCATTTCTGCTTGGCCGAAAATGGGTTTACACGAAGTCCATGTCTGGTGTGGCAGTTGCTGTAGGAAGGTCTAGGATAACATGGCCTCAAGTAGAGATGTACCCTGACAGTAGCTTTTTCTAACCCTGCCTGCCTCATCCAATTTACTCTTCTGCTGCCTTACCACAGGAAGTGGAGGTGGAGGAGGAAGCACAGGTGGCAGCTGCACTTCTTCTTCATCATCATCATCATCTTCTTCTTCTTCTGGAGAATTGGCCTCAGGTGTTGGACTAGGGGGCCGTTCAACGGAAGGGGCTACAGCAGGGTTGTTGTTATTATCATCTTCGGTCGTTTCAGAGGTCTGATTTGTGGTTTCCACACTGATCAGCTCTGCTGCAGGAGAAGGCAGTTCGTTATCATTGGCATCTGATGAAGGCTCCTCAGGGAGAGGAGCTGTCGGAGCTGCAGAAATGGGCTCCTCCATGTTGCCATTCGTGTTTGCGTTCCCATTGTCTACATCTGCCAAGGTGCCTATAAAGTCCTGCGTGTTTCCTGGCTGATAGAAAGGGGCACCTTCTATTCCTCCGGCCAGGGTATTGAAGCGCTGGTACAACAGCTTCTGAATGTTGGGTCCACTGGGGCCTTCTGGTTCAGTGATGGAACTTCTTTTCTTCAAGGGCCTGGGAGCATTGGCTAGTTTCCTGCGAAGAGCTTCAAGATCAGCATCACTTTGGTAGCGAAGAGGCGAATGGACAATAGGGGTCAGCTTGGTGGGACTGAGGGGACGAGGGATGTTTTCGACGTTGCTGTTATCACCGGCAGGCTGGGTGTTTTCCAGCTCTTGATCTTTTTCACTGTAGTCGTTTGGAGGCTGGGACTGAGGTTGAGATGTATTCGTAGGCAGAGATCCATGAAGGAAGGGCAGTGGTGAAGGAGAAGTCGAACCAGACTGTACAACAGGCTTGCCATAAACTGAAGGGAAAAAGTAATAGTGAGGGAGCTTGACATAATATGAAACAACTACTTTTTAAAAATTGGGATGATTTTGATTTTGCAATGTCTCCTAATATCTTTTAACCCATCCCAAAAGTCAGCTAAAATATCAATAAATCGTTTGAGTAACTATAATTTGATAGTGACAGATTTGTTTATTAATTACATAATGAAGTGTAATTCAGAAGAGAGGCCAACCTTAGACATTTACATCAAATTTCTAGAAATAAAGAGGTCCTCGCAAAGTACCTTTTTTTTAAAAAAAACACATATGGTGTGGGATCTCTGCATTTCAGACCCTGCAACTTATTCTGTAAATACTGTACAGAAAAATATGTGATGTACATGTAAGAGAACAAGGGGTTTCACATCAAAGATGCTCACCAAGCATATACATCATCATCTTGTTGGAAATCAAAATAATGAAAGTGTATAATTGAAATAACAAAGAACATTTGCAGTTTCAATCCAAAATTAGAGAATAAAATAAAGGTATATCATCATCATGGTGTGTCAGTTCTTTTGCTGTCTTCAGCATGAATTATTAATGGCAAGTCAACTGCCCTGGGCTTTTTGGAAAATTCACAATCATGTTCATTGAGAATGCATAGAAGGTTAATTTCTTCACTGGATCTCTCTAATGTGATAGAGCTGTGCATTTATATTCCTTTTTTCCTATAAGTTAAACAGGTCAGCTCTATTTTAATCCTCTTCCTATATATTCTACTTGGACCTCCTTGTACTTGTTCTGCTTTGAAGCCACTTAAAATGAAGTCTCACTAATGTGCTCTGTCATTGTCTTAATAATTCCATACCTTTTTTTTTTTACAAATACTGTATATTATTAACACATTCCACACTTACTGCTACTTTCACAAACAGTCACAAAACTACTGAATAAAAAAGGCCCAAAAGTGATTCTTAGGTTGGTGGAGATGATCTGTGTACTGTATTTTTTTTGTTCCCGCCTTTGGATTATTCATACTTCTAGGGTGTGGAGAGGGAACACTCAATTTTAGATTAACAGCAAAGGATAACCATTCATGTTACCCATCCTAATTTACCGTACATGATTGCATTGACCGATTTTGTAAGACCAGTGTTTTCCATGTTACTTTCCACCCCCATAATGGAGTTTTCTTTTCTTTTTGCATCCTCTTTGTAGCTCTACTCTTACCTTTCAGTGTTCTAAGATGCCTCTTTTAATTCCCTGTTCTTAACTTGAATATGTTTTAAATGTTCCGGGTTGCATATTGTCCCTCGTTATTGTAAGCCACCTTGGGTCCTTTTCCAAGGAGAAAGGTGAGGTAAAAATATTCAAAATAAATAAATAAATAAATAGATTCAATACTCCAAATGTGTACTTAGTCATTTGCTGAGGATTTTTAGATTAACCAAGTGCTCAAGTTCTTCTTGGCCATTTGAATTAACCATATTACTGGAAAGAACAGTTATATCACACTGCCATTTGCGTTGTTTAATTATGAATAATTTAAAACATTTTAGAAGTGTGTGTGTGTGCGTGTGTGTTGTGTCGCTACAGTCGTGACTGACTCTTTGTGACTCCATGTCCATGGCGTTTTCTTGGCAGGAGTACTGGAGTGGTTTGCCAGTTCCTACGCCCGGCGCCTACAGCACCTGGTATTCCCTGGTGGTCTCCCATCCAAGTACTAACCAGGGCCGACCCTGCTTAGCTTCCAAAATCAGGCGGGATTGGGTGTGCTTAGGGCATCTAGAGGACATGATACCAAATTACTGTACCTGCTTTAACGGACTTATTTAGGGTATTATACACAGCCTGCTGGTAGTTCTTCGGTGGTGTTGCTTGCTGAAGGTACACTGAATAGATAGAACTGGAGTTCACGGTTTGGGGTCCTTTCCTAGGAGACTGGGGCCTGGAGCCTTTATCTGCTAAGAAAGGCCGGATGGCCACAGTTAAAGGGAGATCAGGCCTGCCATCACCACCTGGAAACAAGGGAGCGCCAGGAGGCTGATATGTAGGACTTGGAGGCACAGATATTCTCTGTTGTATTTGCTGTGAGGAGCCAGGCTGATGAACACCACTCGATGGCGGCAATGGCACGGGTCTTTGCCGGTTTGCCGATGTGGAGCCAGGTCTTGGTAAGCTGCCATCCTTCCGTCTTTCCAAGGAATTGGTGGAACTTGTTCCTAAAGGAACAGAGCTTGGATAGGTCCCATAGTTTTGAGGCAATGGCTTATTTACGCCAGAGATGGTTGGTGCTCCTTTCCCCATATCAATACTCTGGAAATGATCAAGAGAAGAAGTTGCAAAGCAGGATATACAGAATGCTCTAGAAAATAACCTTAATGAGATAATAAAAGAACACTGCTTTATGCTGAGTGAGACTATTGGCCCATATAAATCAGCATTGTCAACTCTGACTGGCAGCGGCTCTCCCAAGGTTTCACACATGATTCTTTCCCAGACCTAACTGGAGATCACTTGTGTTCCCCTGGAGGTCTTTCAGGCCTGGCCCTGCTTAGCTTTCTAAACACTAAGAGTAACCCTGCTTACGTTCATATATAATCGGTGTGTTTAGGATGGCATGCTGACAATCAGCAAGAGGTACTGTACCTACTGTGAAAGCATTTCTTTTCCCTACTGAGGGGGAAAAGTATATGAAAGGGTGATTAAAAACTCACCAGCTTATCTGTGCTTCCTAATACTGAAGAGGACAATGGCTGACTGGATATAGTTCCTTGCTTTAAAGCATCCATGTTTGATTCTTTCCAGTCGGCATTGGGAATCTGTGGTGGCTTTATCACAGGGGAAGAGCTCTGTTTAAGTGCTGGCCACGTCCCATCATTGCCTTGAAATAAAGGAAAAAATTATTAAAACATTATTGATGCCCGGAATTTCAAGAGATAAATTTTAAACAGAACACGAAGCAGATTAATTATCCCAATTAGTCAAATCAAAGGAGGATTGGAAATTCTTTAAAATCAGTCAGATGTATTAATCTAAATTGCTTCTTTATGGATTTTATTTTTTATGTATTTATCCTGCTTCTGGCACTCAACTCCCAAGGACACAAAGAAGAAGTAGACAGACAAAAATACCTATGGATACTGGATAAAAAAGGGTAAACTAAAAGACAGAAAAAGGCCACCAACTGCTACTTGCAAGTGTCCTGAGGAAGAGAACAGGGTTTCTGCATCTTTGATCACTGTGTAGAAATCAGAATTTCAGCACTATATCGAATTGCACTCTGAAATAATCTTTTCTACGTAATTATTAAAGGTGCAGAAGCCCTGCCCCAAACATCTGGCCATCTTTTGTCTTGTTTCTGCTCTTAGTGCAGCGAGACCCCATTATTTTAGGGATACGCATGAAAATTGCTATGATTTATAAACAGAAGCTCTCATATCATAACTGAAATACTACAATATTCTTCAAATTGCACATTTTCTTTGCAAAGTGAAAAAAAGGCAGAGTACATCTGCTGTACATTTGAAAAGCCTGATTTGGCTCTTGAGTCATTGAACAAGGATCCTCATAAGGAAAATCTTAATTTGAAGGGCCACAAACATCCAGTTCAGTTAACTGCTTATTTACTGGGATCATTCAATGTTGACCCGGATCTATTTCTGGTATGCCTTACGAAAAATCATGTCACTCCTTTAAGGAAGCAACGGTCAGCACACATCCTTAGATCAAAGGCCTATTATAGTGAAAAGTAGCACTTGCTTCTGGGTAAATATGTTCAGTAGTGGGCTTCTAGAAATAAAAAAAAAGATGCCATAAGTATTTTGATAACAGAGACAGGTATATTTAAAAACAAATAAAATGTAGATGACATGCTACAGGTCTGAAAGACTGCTCCTTGATTTTTTAAATAGTCTTAAACAGACAAAAGAATTATAAAAAGACTAGATGATTACAAAATGACTTTCTATCTTGTCAGATTCCATTTATTCTATTTGAAATGTACTGTATAAATAAAACTGCCCAAAGATGCCCAATCGATACATTTTGTCTGTCTTGCAAAGACAGTCTGAACTGACTTGTAGTGACCCTATGTTGAACCTATGAGGAATTTCAATGTAAGTGAGATCTGTAAGGAGCAGCTTTTACTCATTCCCCTCCCCCAGTGAGGTTTCCATGGCTGAGCAAGGATTCTCGAACCGTCGTCTCCACAGCCCTCCCGTGTCACTTGATCCTCCAGACCACATTGACCAGCCATAGCAAGGCAGCTTTCTCAAGTACCTAACTTTTGAGTCCCCCCTTTTTATTTATTAAACCTATTTATTTCCCCCTTTTGATTTACTAGTCTATTTTAAGCAAAGGAGGGGCATTTGTGGGATTTTCTACGTCAGTTACCCTAAGAACGTGACCATCCTTGAGCAACATGTGCTTTGACTTGCTGGGCATAAAAATAGTGTGCTACTTATATACTGCCCCCCATAGCACTTAAAGCACTCTCTGGGGAGTCTGCAATTACCGTATTTTTCACCCCATAAGACACACTTTCCCACCCCCTCAACAGTAAGGAGAAATGTCTGTGCGTCTTATGGGGCAAATGCACCCCGGCCGGGAGCCTCCAGAGCGTCTGCGACGGACACCTCTGGATTCTATGAAGATCCCAGCTGCAGCAGAGGTTTTCTCACCTGGCTGTTATAAAAAATTACCTTGCATGATTAATTTGTTATATAGCATAGGAGACAGAAATCATTATGTTGAATCGAAGACCATAGAGATAGGAAAAGGGCTAGAGAGTAACTACCCACCATGATGACCATAGAGCTGCATCTCTATGGTCATCATGGTGGGTGGTTACTTTCTAGCTACAGCTCTATGGTCATCATGGTGGCCTCTACAAGGGCCAGAGGCTTCCCAGCATGGAGACCCGGGTGGGAAGGGGGGGGTTGTTTTCCCATTTTGCTCTCTAGCCATGCTGCTCCAGGCCTCCCAAGAGCAGAATGGCTGGAGAGTAAACTGGGGCTGGAGCTGTATGTATGTGTGAATGTATTTTTTCACACATACATACCTGTAAAAACTAGGTGTGTCCTATGGGGCGAAAAATACAGTAATTATGCAGGCTACACATAATGGGCTTATTTTAAATATTTATTTACAAAAAAGTAGCCACTCCACTTCCAAGTTTTCTCTGGGCTTGCAGTGGAGTACTCAACATGTCTATGGGTTTTATCTGACATATATATCTTGGTTTCTTAACTTATGTAAGATACCTGTATCTGTGGGAATCAATATGCACTTTTTCACTTTTCCAGAGTTTGCAAATATTAAAGAATATTAATATAAAAAATCTAAAAAACCTATTTTCAACTGTATTACCTGGAGCAGTCACTAGAGGGAACCAGAGGGTCTTCTATGAATAATACATTTTAGTGAAGAACACATAGCATGCTCTCTAGAACCCCCTAGTGGCTAGTTCTGATAATGCAGGTGAAAATAGTTCTGGGTTTTTTTTCTCCTTTCATCATTTTAAACATGATAGTGAGAAATTCTCTCTCTCTCTCTATTTTCTGTGGGGTTTTGTATACATGGAGTAGGATGGTTCTTTGAACCAATTCCCAGCATATTTGCCAGTCCTACTGTATTTGCTAGTCTTGTTCATGTGTATGATCCCCAAACTATTCCTTTTCTCTTCTCTTTTTCATGCCTCCCAATCCAACGGTTCATGGATTAATTAAACTATTATTTGCTGTGACATTTGAACTAAGAAACGACAGCCACCAGGAACAGAGCAGAGCAGGATCTTAAAACAGCTTCAAGCTGTAGCTGATTATTTTAGCTTCTGCTGATTCTGCTGATTTCCCAATCCTGAACTCAGAAAAATACATGCCTTGTGTGTGAAAAAGAAACAGGGAAAGAGAGAAAAAAATTGATCAATGATTCTTTATGTTAATTAAATCTTCCTCAGAAAGACAAACAATTCTTAAATTGAAATGAACCCACAGAATGAGCTTATGATAAAATCAAAACACATTATTAAAATTAATATCAAGCACTCAACTTCAAATTAACTATAATCTGCAGATTTATTGTGGTGAAAGATAGTAATTTTGGAATAAAATGACTTGATTGCTGATTTGAGCATAACAGTAATTTATGTGATTGTGTATGCAACAACATACAGTCAAAAAACTGCTGTTTTTTGCTTCCTGAATGGCGCGAGGAGCTGTGTTCAAGTCCAACATCAAGATCTGACACTGTCCATGACCTTCTCTCACCATTATCTGGGGTAATATAAAGAATCAGAAAATCAAGTGAAACTTCGCTTTCCTCCCACCCCACCCTGCACTGCCACGTTGATTTCATGGCTACCTGTTAAGACAGGGAATTTGGTGAAAGTAACATTTCTATGTCAAAAGCACTCCAATCCATAGAATGCTTTGCACACTTGAGAATAGGCTTCTTGACAAGGATCCCCAAAACATACTGAAACCTTTTTGGATGAAAATGTAATTTATAGACCTTCATAATAAATACACTCAACTACAAGTTTCACTTTCTAGCTCACAAGTAAATACTGGGAAGCTCCACATTCCAGTTTAATCTTAGAAAGTACACTCAATTTAGCACGGACTGGGGCAGATTTCAGGCTTGTGTGATCTACTTTTCTGACAAAACCATCTTGCCCTTTTCCCCAGCTGGCAGTATCTCTGGTCAAACATGTTCAGGGATACATGGCTTAGTACTAAGATCTGCATTTCTGCACATTCCTTCCCTCCCCAACCAACTCATGCCACACATGGTCGGTTCCCCTCCCCAAGATTGCTCATTGATCAAACTGAATATCCCTCTCTGGGAACTTCCAATCACCCAAAACAACAACTTGGCTTGAAATCAAACACCTTCCATCAATGTGCCCTCTAATTTCTATCCCCTCTTTTCTGTGGATACATAGGTGCAAAAACCACCCCCATGCATTCAATCGTGACCATAACAAAAACAGCTGTGATGAGTGTGCATGACTTTCCCACCCCCACATGGAGAGAGGTGGAGGTGAGCATGTGCAGACCTGCTGAGAGGGAGCCTTGCCTTCCATCCAAGTGATACGCCACATCCTAAACTTATGAATAGGCCTTATTCCTTCCCATCTTACCCCCCTGTAAACCACACTGCTGAGTTACTCTTAAGAGCTTCATAAGGACCTTGGGTTCCTCTTAAGTTTTACTTAGCTAATTCAATGCCTTTGTTTTGCTTTAACGGAAATTGACTATTGCAAATTTCTCTTTGTTCCTGATTATTTTGCATTCTGTCAAAAACTGGGATTGATTCTGTTGTTTTGCTTAGCATGAAGGCTGGCCTTGCTCATGTACCGGACTGCTCAGAAAAAGGGAAGTTGAAAGGGAAGTCCAGAAAATGAGACTACCCTTTGTCTTATATACAGGTGAAACTCAAAAAATTAGAATATTGTGCAAAAGTTCATTTATTTCAGTAATGTAACTTTAAAGATTAAAGTAATATATGAGATAGACTCATTACATGCAGAGCGAGATAGTTCAAGCCTTGTTATAATTGTGATGATTATAGCTTACAGCTTATGAAAACCCCAAATTCCAATCTCAGACAATTAGAATATTGTGAAAAGGTTCAATATTCTACGCCCAAAGTGTCCCACTCTATTCAGCTACAGTAATTAATCAGTAACACTTGCAAAGGGTTCCTGAGCCTTTAAATGGTGTCTCAGGCTAGTTCAGTAGGAATCACAATCATGGGAAAGACTGCTGGCCTGACAGTTGTGCAGAAAACCATCACTGACACCCTCCATAAGGAGGGAAAGCCTCAAAAGGTAAAGACTGCTAGGTACACATATGAGTCTATCTCATATATTAGTTTCACCTTTAAAGTTGCATTTCTGAAATAAATGAACTTTTGCACAATATTCTAATTTTTTGAGTTTCACCTTTAAAAGTCATACCCCTGGATTCTTATGTATGCAGGTCACAACTAATTAACTCTCACACTAGGACAGGATATTTTCATACCCTAGACCAGGGATGGTGAACCTTTTTCACACCAAGTGCCGGTGTGTGTGTGGGGGGGTCGGGATCGGCGGCAGCAGGAGAGCAGGGGTGGGGGCGAGGGCAGCAAGGGCGATGGGGGCAGTGGGGTCAGGGTCATCGGTGGCAGTGGGGGGCAGCGATGGAAGTGGAGGTGGGGTCATGGTCGGCGGCAGCAGGAGCAGCAAGGGCAATGGAGATGGGGACGGCGGCGGCAGCGAGGGGATCGGGATCGGCAGCAGTGGGGCAGCAGGGGTTGGGGCGAGGGCAGCAACGGCGACAGGGGCAGCGGTGGGGTCAGGGTCATTGGTGGTGGCGGTTGTTGGGATGGCGGCAGTGATGGCGGGGTCAGGGTCATCGGCGGCAGTGGGGGCAGGGATGGCAGGGCGATGGCGGCGATGGCAATGGGGATGGCGGTGGCAGGGTTGGTGGCAGTGGGGGGTGGCAATGGAGGCGGTGCGGGTGGCAGAGGCTGTGGCGGGGGTGGGGTCATCGGTGGTGGCAGCAGGGATGGCAGCGTGCCAGGTGAAAGCTCTCCGCGTGTCACCTTTGGCACGCTTCCCATAGGTTCGCCATCCCTACCTTAGACCAGTGTTGGTGAATCTATGGCATGGGTAGCACATGGAGCTCTTTCTGTGGGCACTATGCTCCGTGCAGAGAGTTGGGCAAAGGGGAGGCAGCAGTTTGTGAACTCCTTCATACCCAAAGTTTACTCCACAGCCATGCCACTTTTGGGATATCCAGAGTGGAATGGATGGAGAGTAAACTGGGGCTACGAAGGAACCCAGAAGCCGCTGCCACTCCCCCCCCCCGGCTTTCTCGACAGTGTAGCACCCGATCTGCCTCTTTACCCAAGGCAGAGAGGCAGGTGGGGTGCTACTCTTTTGGGAAAACGAGGATCAAAGAGCAAGCTTTTGAATTTCCTGCGGCCATAGCGAGGGTGCTGTGGCCACGGGAAATTCAAAAGCCTGTTCTTCGATCCTCGCTTTCCCAAGGGTAGCACCCAAAGCATTTGTAAACCAGGGTACCACTGTACTCAGGTTAAATTGCCGTATTGGCACTTAACGAAAAATAAGTGGGGTTGAATCGCAGTTTGGTCACTCGGTCTCTGAAAGCTTCGCTATCACTGCCCTAGACTTACAAGACAATCATTCTACATACAACACTAAATAGGTGAGGTAAAAACTTGACCAACAAATCTACAGCTCTTTGGCACTGGTGTTATTATGTCCCAGATAACGTGACTTAAAGAGGCAAAATCTAAAAAGAAATCCCATGTGATATTTCACAAATCATAATGTAGAGATGCAGAAGACTGTCAGTAGGCCAGTCCCACTCTGGAACAATACTGGAATACTCCATGGGTTCAGGAAATATATTATGTCAACACAAATTTTAAGACTAACTCTAACAAACTAAAGATGGAAGCAACATGGGGGGGGTGACATGTAAGGCAAAGTGCTTGGCACCTGTGTGTGGGAGCCAACTAACGCTTGGACCGTGAAACTCCTCTTCATCCTCACATCCTGCAGATGTGCTAGTCTGCAACTGCCAAAGTCACCATAGACAGGTTGGGGATAATTGGAGTTGTAGTATGTCACATCCTAAAGGGGTCAAGTGGAGGAAGGCTCCAGATCAGTGGTGTCCAAACTTTGGCCCTCCAGATGTTTTGGACCACAACTCCCCTAGTCCTTTGGCATTGGCAATAGAGGCTTGGAATTCTGGGAGTTGTGGTCCAAAACATCTGGAAGGCCAAAGTTTGGACACCCCTGCTCCAGGTAAATCCTCATGTTAACATTTCCTCTTAAGAAATGTTAACATGACGCCCCATTGTTCCCAGACACAAGTGTAGTTGATCTCAATGGATCAGGCCCTCAGGCATTTTTACACTGAAGCTTAATTTCACCAGTGCTATTACATTTGGCACATTTTGTTCACAGATTGCCAAATACTTGAAAATATGTTACACTGGAGTCTATTTTTTTTTCTTTACTCAGATGTAAAGTCCCACTAAATGCAGCATGTTTTCCTGTCAAATAATGTGATATGGAACTGCAATTTATTGATGGAAATAAACCACCTAAAACAGATCTAGAGATTGCCTACAACCAACATATAACCTATGATAAAATGCACTCTGCGCCCCAAACCCTGTTCAGGACAGTAAGATGCAACTAGGGTACAACCATTAAATCAATGGAGATCTGGTGAGTCAACTCTTCCATAAGTGCCACTGGTTCAATGAACCTACTTTAGTATGTAGTGCAGACTTACTATACATAGCAACAGGATTTCAACCAATGTTATGGACTCCCTGTATTCAGAACCTGGTGATTTGTTCAGGCTTTCAAGATTAAACCTACCAGCCATTCTAGTATTAATTAACTATAAAGTTCTCCCTCAATATGTGAAGGAGGGTTACAATATTTGGTAAATTGCTGCAATCCCCGAAACATGGTGACAAACACATACTTCTACATGGTGACAAACACATGCTTCTAGAAAGCAGCACATGACACAATTTCTAAAACACCCTGTTTAATATGCATCTGTACACCAGGTTCAGATGACCATATTAAAAATGGGATTTCTTAGCTTGTCAACGATCTTCTGTAGACTCACAGTGCGGGACCTCAGAAAGAGCGGATTCTGAGTGGATGATATTTTTGACAGCAGGTTGAAGAGAGGGAGGTGACAGAATAGGATCCACTATAATGTCTAAATCAGAAATCTTCCAGGGACCTGGAGATTTTTTCACACACCCATAGTCTGTATCTACAAGAGATGACCAGATCCAGTCACACATAAAAAATAAAAGGAAAAAAAAAACAAGGATGTGGGGGAAGGGGAAAATAACAACACAGACAGATGTTAAGAGAGTGATTAAAAGGTTAACAGGAAAATACAGGGACAAAAATATGATACTTGACACAGTGAAAAAGAAACCCTGCATTCTGTTTGTATGG
>JAHTLZ010000225.1:1431847-1493899 GCA_023846285.1 Phrynocephalus versicolor | reverse complement strand
GTCCAATCTTTTCTGCACTCCTCTAGATGTTTTTCCACAACAGCCTTAAAGAAAATCTTAATACCCAGATACTATGATACAATATCTTGGAAGCTAACAAGCATTAATTGCTTGGTGTCCCTTTCATTTTAGATAGTATCCAGAACCATTTGCTCAAATACGTCTCTACGGCCTGCTGCCTCCATGCAGGAGAGAAGCAGCCTGTGTAGTATGCTATTTATTAGTTTACTGGGCAATTACGACATTATCTGCTCCTACAATATTATCCAGCAATGTCAGCTAAAACAAGAGAAGTTAATCACTACTTTATTACTTCTAATCTACCAATAATAGTATTGTTGCTCAATAACTAATATTTTAATATTAGACTTCAACTTACATGATATATACATTTAAGAGGCATACATATTTGTAATTATTATGATTCTGGGACAGGAGCCTTATGGGCTTTGTAGAAATCACTGAAATGTGGCCCTTTTAATAGTTTATCTTACAGGGATGTTTTCTTTTTGACGTGCCTCAACTTTTTTCTTGTATAGGCGCTCGCGTAACTCGTTGATGCGTTTGTCCATCATGGCTACTTCCATGTTACGTTTGTTCAGGAGTTCTTTCTGTTGCTGAAGTTTGGTGTTCTGTTCCTGGTTAAGCCTGTTACGGATCTGTCAAATATACGAAAGTTATAATTTAAAGGTTAATTTTGATTTATATCTTTCATTTGTATCTTACTTGCCTCCCTAAAGACACGATACACCACTGATACTACCTCATTTCCATTATTATTTTTAAAAAAGTGGAACATTAGCATATGTGGACAAGACCCAAAGCAAGATTTAAATGCTCTGAAGAGATTGGTTGTGCTCCATGGATCCCCTTGCACATTGTTCACATGAACTGCAGGTTATCATGCTGTATTTCAAACCCCTTTTTGAAACTTAGTTGTTGTTACAGGGTCTTAAAACACACTAAATGAAACTTAAACAGGACTGCAGTTTGATTATTATCAAAAAAGAGAATCAAACTTTACTACTTTTGTCCTTACTCCTCACAAGTCTAGGACTCCGCCAGATATCATGAAATGATAACATCAGGTGATAACCCCTATTTGAAAGTCTGTAGACCCTTCCTCCTCACTACATATCAAAAACTCTTCTCCAAACCCTTTTCCCATCTGCTTTTTATGACATCTGGTGTGACGAAGGTATCCAGTGATCTAAAAACTTTCTATTCTTGCCTCATAAAAGGAATGACTGTATCACAATTTGGATTTTGCCTTACAGTTCATAACCCGGCCTCTGCCCTTCTTAGGAACTTGTTTCAAACACCTGAAATCTAGCAGCGCGTCTTCTATTATCAATATGTATTTATTATTTATCGTCATATATCTCATATAAAAGTGTCTTTTGTCCATGCAAGTGTCCTGTTAACTGTCTGCCTTGGACAGGAGTAACAGACTAGACTGTTGTAGAGCTGGCCACAGTAAATGCCTGACAAACAGTGTCCAGTTTGGTAGATCATAAACATTGTTTTCCAAGAGAAACCAGTGAGACTTCAAAAAAAGAAAAGAAAAAAGTAAGAATGGAAACTAGCACGAAAAAGCCTCGTTTTTGTTAACAAGTGCTAACTGAAAAACATGCTTTCATTATTACCTGTAGTTCTTGGTACAATTTTTTTAATTCTACAGCTGCAGGCCCTGTCATCTGTCCATTATAAGACTGGAAACCATTCAACTTCCCTTTTCTCAGATCTTCTAGCTGCTGAGTGAGCTGGTCCACTTTTAAAACGGCAGCTTGTAATTCTTGCTGCTTCTCCTGGAACATGGCACTGATATGTTCAATTTCTGTAGCTGCATTAAAACATAACACAAAACAACACAAAACTAAGTTACAAGGTCAAAAGCCAGTAGTGGAGAATGTTTTTCGGCCCAAGGGTTATACTAGTTTTGTGGCTTGATTACACTTTGGAGGGGATGAGGGTCAGCCTGCAGCTTTTAACATTCTAAATGCAGTGCCAGGTAAGGGATGGGAGAAAAGAACCTTCTCTCTCCAGCTGAAAGAATTTAATGCTGCCTAAGACAGAGGGACAAGTGGGCTGCTCAGAGGGAATCCTGCCTTCAGCAAGCAGCATTAGGCCACATTTGGGTCAAAGGTTTCCCATCCCTCTCACATATGGTCCAAAGGTTTCCAGCAGCCTCTTCAAAGCAAATACATGGTACAATAATTTCCTTTTGAAAGAGTACATTAATTACATTAAAAAGGACACACCTAGAAAATTGAGGGATTATGAAATGGCAGCTGATATAAAATAATCTGTGCATTATTTCCCTGCTCTGTGTGTCTAGTACAAATTGCTCATTATGGGCAACCTCCTGCCTATCCCCACCATCACCCAAAGTACTGATGGGATTCCAGAGGACTAAGCTTGCAGAGAGGACTTCAACTTCCTCGCATAGTAAAGCAAAACCCTGTACCTTGCTTTAGAGTAGAAATCACTGCCCTGGAGACTTTCAGGAATGGTGACTCCCCTCCCCCCTTGAAAACTATTCCCCCTACCCACTTCCTCCAGCCCAGATGAGCCAACCCAATGGCCATGAAACATATGGAGGGAGGGTTTACATCAGGCATGTCCAAACTTTGGCCCTCCTGATGTTTTGGACCACAACTCCCAGAATTCTAAGCTTAGATTGCCAATGGCAAAGGACTGTGGGAGTTGTTGTCCAAAACATCTGGAGGGATGAAGTTTGGACATGCCTGGTTTACATGCTGCCAGCAGAACATATTGTTCCTATCCTTGCTTTATGACATGCATATAACACTTTCCAGCATTGAAAGCCATTCTGAAACTGTAAAGTTTCACTTTATTAATACTCTGTTCTTCTTCCAGTAATTCACACCACTAATTCTACCGATACATGAACAGCCACAGCCAGGCTTGTCCAGCCTAAGCACAGGCTCAAAATAACAAAGAGGAATGTGCAAATTAAGCTGTCTACAGATACAAGTGCGGCACAATTTCATTTTCAGCACAACAGCTGTCCAAAATACAGCCATAAGAGCAGAAATGGCTTCCAGATGACTCTGTCAGTGTTCAGAATGGCTCAGTGTTTTACTATACAGTTAGAATATGAGAGTAATATAGAAATTTAAGTTTGCCTTGCCGTGAACCAGCTGTTAACAAACAATGGAGGCATTGCACTATCAGACCACGTTCATGTGAAGGAAGTTAATGAAATGGGAAGAAACCACCCATACACAAATTGCCGTTCATAATCTTGCTGTAATCCACCTGCCCTCTCATGGCACGGATCTTTTTTAGTTTCATCTCCTGGGTCTCCACCCGGTCTTTGAGTTTCTGAAGCTTTTCACTCTCAGACACAGACTGCTGCTGACGGCGTTCTTGCTGCTTGAGATAACGTAAACGTTGTTCCTATGAAAACAAGTAGAACATGTAATCATGCTGTTCTGTTTTTAGAACATCCCCCAGTAAGATAGCCAACCTGTAAACTATGCAATTGTTTTCTTGCCTTAATTTAAGGCTGCAAACAAATATAATTAACACTATCATGACACTGCTTTTAAAAGAACTAGTTAGATTAGGTTCATCCGTCTAGATTACATCCTCCAAAAGATGCCAGATATTTAATTTCTGAAGCTAAAGTCAAATCTCTCGTGTACACTTTGTAAAAGAAAAAGTCCATCTGAAACATTCATTCCAACACATCTGTGAAACTTCCTGGAACTTGTACTTCCTGCTCTTCAAAATGCTTCCATCTAGAGCATATGGGCCCCAACCCTCCATTACACAATTTCCCAAAGGAAACAATGACTAGCAGAGGACTACGGACAGCCAAAGATAAGGAGATCAGGAGTGAGATAAATGCTGCTTCTCTAGAATGAACAAATACAGGAAATGCCTCTTTTCCCCCCCCCTGGTCTTTTTCTGCACAAAACAATAAATATAACTCAAAAGCTATTGAATTCACTGGCGCATTCAGTGAATGTAGTGCCATTTAATGAACAGAAAGAACATGGTTCTTCACCCAAAACACAGCTAAATTGCCAAATTCACAACATGAATAGTGACAACTGCAGATTTATACAACTTTATGAGACAAACACATGGAAGATGGGGCTATCAGCAGTTACTAGTGATGACAGATACATATTTACTCCAAAACCAGAGACTTTATGCATCTATGCATCCTTCCACAGCAAATCACAAGCAGAAGCCAAAGGGTGTTATGATACTGATGTCCTGGTTGCTTATGGTCTTCCTATAGGTAACTGCTTGACTGCCATATGAACATAATGGTGGACCTGATCGGTGTTTGGACTAATGCAGCAGAGTTCTTATGTTCATTCGTTTATATTAAACTTTGGGGCCAGGGTGGGGAAAGGGTCTTGACATATGACAACCGCACATGAAGACCCTACACAAGATTAATGCAAGTTTGTAAATATTAGACTTTCTATATTGCTGGAATTCAGAATCATCTTTGAAGATAACACATGTTCATTTCTTCTTGTTAAAAGAAGTACAGTTTACCTTGGCAACCAACATTTGCTGCTGATTCTCGATTTGCTGCTGTTGCCTGGTAGCCATATCCTGCAATTCTGAAAGTGTGAGTTCAACCCGTGCATTTCCAACCTGCGAGGGGGGAGGAGGGGGAGAGGAAAGAACAACTTTATACTGCCATTACACATTATGAACACTGATTCCCAGCCCACCACACACATACTTATTTTAGACACTAGTCATTAATAGCTAACTGAAGATCCATTCAACTCTTTATAATTGATTAATATGCTCCTAACAATGAATACATAAGAAACTGGTGTAGGTTGGTTCAATTTTGGTTTTGTATTAACAAGTATCAGTAAGTGAAAAATATTTTTTCATTTTTACTGCAGAATGTAAATCTGAAGCATAATGTCAAAACATAAGAAGGAACTGCTTGTTTTTGTTATAAAGGACACTGATGAAGGATTTTAAGGTGCGATATATAGACCAATAAGGAATGTTTTGAATTCACAGATCCTAGTGCCCAAGGCAAGTTGTAAGAAACAGTAATGATCAGGCTAGATATTGATGTGAAAGTGAGCATCCTTGAGGTCTATCACAGCAAACCAGCCTCCCATTTTGAGAAGTGACAGCATTATCGCTGGTGGACGCAAGGACGGGCTGGCCAAGCTCCTGCCTTGAGTGGAACCCCGTCAGAGAAGAGGGACCCCCAGTGACATGTGAAGACTGGTTAGTGGTCCAGGCAGCCCAGGGGGTAGGAGATAGAGCCATGTGAGGTGCTTCACTTAAACTGTTTCATTCCCATGTCCAGCTACATAGTGCATCATACTAGGATGAATCAGTGGAGGTTTGGTGTGAGTCGTCTCCTTTGTAAGGTGGTTACTTCACGTCCTTCCTCGAGCCGAGGTGAACTTGCCTCCGTGTTGAAATCGGTTTTCAACACGGATCAAGAAGTGGAATGAAAAGATTCCCGAGCTCCAGGACGGGAATCTCTCACCCCGCTTGGAGCGCAGTTCAGGGGGCGTGGTCGGGGCGAACTCAGATTGACCCCACGAGGACGTGAGGTTCCGTTCCTTCGAACCGGTCTCCAGCGGGGCCGCGAACTGCAGCGAAAGGGACGTGAAGTATCAGCCTCTGTTCCACTGGTTTGAATTGGCTTACTCTAGCTATGACTAAAAAGTAAGTCATTATTACAGTAGGCCCATTTGATCAAAGGATCTAACATAGGAGTCAACATACCCAATGCCCACTGATTCAATGGGTCTACACTCTAATGCAATTCACTATTTTAAGCAACAGGATTTCAGCATTTGTTTTCAATAGGTCAACTCTACATATTATAAAATATTGATTCACTGTCATTAGCAGTGTCCTGATGACTTTTCTATATTGCAGAATTAAAAAGAATAATTTAATCTTCCTGAAGATACTTTAATAATGATGACTAGTTAAATGCTTAATTTTCTTTTTTTCTATTAAAGATCAGTTTTCTTAACCTTTTGCATATGCAGACTCCCTTCTTCTGCACTTTTTAATTTTTTAAAATTATTTAAATAGCACACACATACCCCAAAGCTAACACATAGAAAAACCCAACCCTTAATACATACATACATAGTTACACAAAGTGTCCTCCATTGGGACCCTTGAAGACAAGCAGCCTTTATTTCATTTATAATGCCCCATTCTCCTTTGAAAACTGCATGGTTTCTTTTGACAGCAGATGACCCTTCCTTTTAATTAATACATAATCAATAAAAAACCCCAAATATCTAGAAATAATTTTTTCTCAGAACTTTTAAAAACGTAATATCACAAGTTAGTTTATCATTAATAACAATATTCCATGCTTCTTTATACCATTTATGTAACTGAAATTCATGTTTTAATTTCCATTTTTGCTATAATTAATCCTGCTGCAGATACCAAATTAGTTAATGATTCTTTTACAGTCCATTGCTTCTTATCAAATACTGTTGTCAGTGCTATTATTGGGATAAACTCTACCTTTAATTCCAGTACAGTACTTCATTAATTTATTCAAAAACCAACACCCAAAATTTCATTACAATTTTATAGTCGCACCACATGAAAGTAACAACCTATATAGGCATCACATCTGCAACATAATTTTGAAAATTTACCACTATACAATTCATTTTTCTTCTGCACCTTGTTTTGATAGAACTGTGCCACTCTTTTATTATCTGACTGTAAGATCATTTTAATATATCTGCCTAAGACTTAGGCCCTAAGTCTTTTAAAATAATATAATAATTTATTATGTAGTTTTAACTTTTTTAATACTGTAAATCACTTTGTATCCTTTAAATATATACTGTACCGAGGACTCAGTTGGCACTACCAGTCCCACCAAGTATGCCAAGCTCGTAAGTGATGAGAACACCAGAGTCCTATGGATAAACAACACTGTCATGGAAGCTACATATGAGATACTGATAGCTGATAGCTGGACACTCTGTTGTGAATTATTTGTTCTCTTTGTATCTTGCAAAAGTATATCTTGACTTTTGTGTGTAGAAAAGCTCCAGTTTTACTTTGATTACCTTAGATCTGCACAGCTGGAACGGTCCCTGTTGAAGATAATCATCCAAGATGTGCTTAATTATGAAATTCTATTTGGTATTCTTGTTAGAAGCAACTGTGTATAAGTGCTTCATAAAATTTCTTTCATATTCCTCACCCTCTCACATTAGAACATATTTCTTAACAGTTTTAGAAACTTGAATTTTTGACCTTTCATGTTTTGGAATAATTTGGATCAATTGCTATCATGATTTAATGTTTTATGAACTTCCATTCAGTTTTTTTTAAAACTATGGTAAACATAGTTTAAATTATTTCTGGTTCTAATAATTGGAATTTTATTTTTTGTTTCATTTGTAGGCTGTTTTGAGATATGCTTTTAACTCTAAGATTATGAGTTATAGAGTCATGTGTCTGTCAGTTCATCTTGATAATGAAGTATCCTCTAATTTTTATAAGCAGAAGCTGTGTCTAGCTCAATTCTACTTCAGATTCTCCCCACCCCCCGCCACCTCCACTTTAAGCAAACTGCATTACAGTTTTGCGACATTGGCATAACAACTGTAGAAATATGGCTTTACTATTGTACAAAATTATTTTTCACTGGGAATAACACTCAATGAATATATTTTTGTTAAAGTCATGCTTCATCAGTGTAGAATTAACTGGGATATAAACCACTGTTACTGGCTGTAAAGCCCTTGCCAAAGAGTCAAGATCACTTCATTTACACCATCTTATTCCACTAATGTCTAAAGGTACAAGAAAACCATGAATTCAAATGGAATCATCTATGTGCAGACTACATAAACATATTTTCACTGCTACAAAAGACCACCAAAAAACTAAAGCACGCAAACACTATCTGCATGAAATTCTATAGTCTTGTTAGGGTGGATTAAAACTCTGAATGCTTCATGTTTACTACTGACTGCCATACTTTTACAATCCTTGCTCTAATATTCAGACAAAGAAACTCAATCTGCAGGGTGTAAGGAAACAGATTAGTTTCCTGTAAGACTTCTTTTCACAAAAAGTGCCTTTGGCCAGTCACTAGATCTAGTGGATAGCCAAACCCAGTGTGTAAGCAAACTGGTGTCTGCTACTCTGTGCACACTGCCCTAAGCTCAATGGAGACCAAAACAGTTATGTAATTATACTTATTGAACAAAAGACAAATCGATGTTCCATATTAGTACAATTGAAACGCATATATGAAACAAACAAAAGTATCAGAAAAACTTAATTGCAGAAAGCTGATGTAAGATTCAATACAATATTCCTAGTATCTTCAAGGTATCGGCACCTGGAGTACTTGTATCCTACAAAATACTTAATATATATTGTTGCTATAGGAAACTGAATGATCGCCAAGAAATCCTCTTTCCAAAAGAGATCAAAAGACAAAAACTATTAGTTACACAATGCTTTCTACAAAATTATTAACTTTACAAACAAATCTTTACTACCAGCTTTTTCACAATGCTATTTGGCATTGGAGAATAGAATAGCTAACCTGTATATTTACTTGAGGCTGCTTCCTTTTCATCCACATTATAGTTTTGGTTGAGAGAGAACACAGCAAGATTCTTCTTTGGCCTCGGAACTGTTTTTTAGAGATCAGAACCAATGAAGTCAGGCCTCTAAAGTAGGGCAACCCAGCCTTCAAATATCAGGGAACTTGGTAATAAAAGCACCCTCCAGCAGGCAGCTCCTTCTTGACAAGCCTACTACTTAATCATCAGGTTCAGGCGTATAATCTCATAATAATGCATATAAAATTTAAAAAGAAAATTACTTAAAATTCAGGCAGGTTTGCTAATCCAAACAAAACTCTCTCTCTCTCGCAACAGACCGTACTGAACAAGACTAAATGTCCTTAAATATTGTCAGCACCTCAGAACTTTGGTAAACAACATTACCCATTGTAGTAATTGGTAGTTCCCCTCCTAATGACATCACCCACCTTTCATAACAAATGTTGGTAATAAACCTAAGCCTACCAGATGAAAGACAAAAAAACATCTTCCTTGTTGCCAGGGCCAGAAGAAAACAACCTCCTCCTCTCTGCAAAAATATGTACTCCCTCAGATTCCACAAATTCACTTTAGGGTTAACATTCTTATGACTTAAATATTTATATATAAAATCTGAGGGCATTTTGTTCCACAGCTGAACACCTAAAAACAGCACTAGCTCAAACTGATTTTTGACAGCACTCTCTCTAAAATGAGCAAAATTGCATAAACTCCTTTTGCTTGTTAGGTCTGGGCAACTTTCCTGGGTAAAATACTGTATAACACATCTGCACAAAATGTAGTCCTTCCTTTTAAATAACATTTTATCGTCTGCACAATGGGAAAGAATTTAAAAGAACTGCATAATTAGAAGAAATGCAACATAAAAATGCTATTACTCAGGCCAATTATCTTTATGCCCATGCTTTAACACAGAGGGCACAGGGATTAAGCTGGGTGAAAAGATTAGATTCTGGAATTAGTGCCCGGCTGACACTGAATTTACTGCATTTTTGTTGCGCTTGTTTTCTTAACACCACAGCTAACAGCTGCTTTACAATGTCACAGATATTTACAGTGGACACCCCTACCTCTGATGCAGGGAACAAACCATAAAACAGATATGTGAGCCCACAAACATACAGCTCCCTGGGATGTGCCTATGCTACTTTTAAACACACAATCCTATTTCCAGATTTATAGAGTTTACCATTACAGAATCTGAAGTATATGTGGCAAATAATCTTGACATGGTATTTTTCACTTGTTAGAACAGATGACACTATATACTCATTTGAACAGGAATAATGTTGGATCAGGCACCACATAAAAGCACAGCAACAAATATCAAACTCATATAAATCCAAATGCAAATTATTTGAAATTATATGACTGTTGAATGTTAAAACAAAAATCATGTCTATAGAACTATACAACTTAAATGTTGACAATTAGGAAATTGAGAGAGTTATAGATTTTGTATATATAGTAAAATCTTGGTTTACAAACATATTTTCCCCTGGAAACATGCTTGTAAACCAAAACACTTGTATATCAAAGCAAATTTCCCCATAAGAAATAATGGAAACTCAGATTATTCGTTCTAGGCTCCCACATATCACATACTGTAGACACAGATGCCAAAACTCACAAAAGAAGTTGGCTAGAAGTCAACTACACCATAGTTTATGTACTTGGCTGCGGAATCTGCTCTGTTTGGGACTAATAACTGGATTTTACTCAGTGTTTTTAATGTAACAAGAATAAAGTGCAATTTGTAGCCATTTACACACATGACTACCTGCCCCATGACTAGAAATGGTTTGAAAAATAAGAAAGGATGTTAAAAACAAATTAAATATAAATATAAATACTGTATAAAGTATAAATACTGCGTAAAAATAAAACCCTAACCTGCACTCTCCTTTGAAAACACTGCTGGTCAGTGCAAGGGAAACCTCCGTTCCTCTCTCCTCCCCCTGCTTTTGAGGCCTGCCTGAGATGGAATATTCCAGACAATCCCCCACAATCCAGTGGGGGGGGGGAAGAGAGAGACCATTCACTCACTTGTGATCATGTGACCTGCTCCAGTACTTATATTGTAAGACATTGCTCATAGATCAAGGCAAAATGGATCAGAAATGGTTGCTTTTTAAAAAAGCCTTGAAAACTTGGCTTTTTCAACAGACCTTCCCAAGATTTTAATTATACCATCTTAGTTGCGGTTCTGCCATCTCAATTTTTAACTTTTCTTCTCTTAACTGCTATGCTAGTCTAATTGTAATTTTAATTGTACCTAATATTAACTGAATTTAATTTAATTTTGGGTTCTTCATTTATAGGTTTGTTGTTTGATGTTATTGTGGTTTTATTGCTTTATTGGTTATTCATATTTATGTGATATGTAATCGTTATTGTCTGTTGTAAGCCACCCAGAGTGGCCAGATGGCCAAGGTATAAATTTAATAAATGAAATGAAATGAATTCTCATCTTGCAAAACCTTGGTAAACCAAAGCACTCGTAAACCAAGGTATTACTGTGCCTTGGTTCAATCATCTAACCAAAAGGAGACTACAGCCAAGAAATCGGAAGACTGAGACTAGGAATGGCAGCAATGATGGCATTAAAAATAGTATAAAATGTAAGGATACAGACCAGGATCATCCAGACTCTTGCATTTCCAATCACCATGTAAGGGTGTGAAAGCTAGACATCTAGAAAGGCTGTCAGGAAAACAGTCAATTTATGTGAAATGTGATATTGTAGGAGTTTTGCAGATACCTGGACTGCCAGAAAGACAAAACAAGTGGGTCCAAGATCAAATTAAGCTTGAACTATTTCTGGAGTCAAAAATGATGAAACTGAGGTTGTCCTACCTTGGACACTTTCCAAGAAAACAAGATTATCTTGCAAAGACATTAATACTGGGGAAGGTGGAAGGCAGTAGGAAGAGAGGAAGGTCAAATACAGCGTGGATTGACTCCCTAAGGATACCACAGGCTTGAGTTTCCAAGAGCTGAGCAGGGCAGTTCAAGATCACCCATTCATGGGGTCACTATACGTTGGAGGTGATTTGACAGAACTAAATGACAACAAATCCACCTTACCTAAATATGCATCATGGCATAAACAATATATTACAGGTGCATGGATGAGTAGGAGAGTAGAAGGAGTTCCAAAGACAAACTTAGCTGATTAGATAATTATCATTCCTCATCAGGGAATGAGGAAAGGGAAAAAATTACTAACAGTGTTCAAATAAATTCACCCCACACCGTTTCCTGGTATGTGTGTACCTGGAAAAATAAATATCCCCAAGATTAATGAAGATTTGGGGGAAAGAGGTACTAAACTGGTGACTAGCACTTGCTGATCCAAAAATCTGGAAACTGTGTTACTATTATGTAGGCCCACAGCCCACCCCAAAATAAAAAAAACTGGTATGAGGCGCAGCCCCTGATAGAATAGTTAAAAAGGCACTGTTCCAGACTTCTGATTTCTAGACCTCAGAACCACATTGAAATCAATTTGATCAACCAAATATAGAATAAAAGCTGAGGACGTGAACTAGACCAATGGTTCTCAACCTTCCTAATGCCGCAACCTTTAATACAGTTCCTCATGTTGTGATGGCCCCTTGCCCTGCTAGAAAGAGGCCACAATCCCCCTTTGGCAGGCCACTGCCGGAGGTGCCATAGATAGAGGACTCAGCCAATCACAGCCTCTGGTGCCATTGACTGACATCCCCCCAAACCTATCAAGCTGTAAGTCACTCTTCCCCTACCTCCCCGCTCCTCCAGACCCAAGCCGTTTGTGCCTTTTTTCTTCACTGGCTCATGGCGACCCCTGTGAAATGGTCATTCGACCCCAGAGGGGTTCCAACCCCCAGGTTGGGAATCACTGAACTAGACAGAGCTACAAAAATCTCATACTTTTTTTTACCCCAAGGAATGACAGAAGAGCCATCCATACCAGCAATCCACTCTATCCATCACTGCAGACCTATACCTCAGGTGCCAAATGCAAGATGGTTTCTTCTGTATGAGTAAAATAATAATGCAAAACAGATATGTCTTTCTTCAAAATAATTAATTGTGGAGATACTCCTAAAACTATACTGCTTAAATATCTGTAGGACACAGTTAACTAGCATAAGTCCAAAGAATCACAATTGCAGTTCTGCCTGTGAAGTGGAATCATCTCACTTCCTCCATCTTCCTCTGTATCGGTACTGGAAAAAAGACTATGATTTACTCTTAAAACAAAAAAACGTTTATGGTCTGTAGCTTCCTCCTTGGAGGAAGTGGGCCACCGTCCAGAAAAACTAGAAAGGCTAAACTACTGTATGTTCCCACATACAGTGGTACCTTGTATAAAGGAATTACTGTATATACTCGAATATAAGCCTAGTTTTTCAGCCCTAATTTTGGGCTGAAAAAAGGGGTCCTCGGCTTATATTCGAGTCAATACTTTTAGCCACTGAGGCAAGTTTGGGTTGGTGGCTAAAACTCATTTTAAACATTGTGTGCCACTTCTCCTGACCCCATGTTTAAAATGACTTTTAGCCACCATCTCAAGCACTTGCATCGGTGGCTAAAAGTCATTTTAAACATCACACACCACTCCCCCAGCTCACAAAGGAGGAGTTTCCAGGCCCTGCTGAATTTCCTACCCTAGGCTTATACTTGAGTCAATAAATTTTCCCAGTTTTGGGGGTTTAAATTAGGGCCCCCGACTTATACTCGGGTTGACTTATACTCGAGTATATACGGTAATTCGTTCCAAATGAAATTATGTTAAGCAAATTTTCCTTTATACAAATTCCCATAAGAATGCATTGAAAATGGAGTAATCCCATTTTTATGTTGTACAGATTCTCCCCATAGGCAATTATGTTAAGCAAATTTCCCCTATCTCTGGATTTTATTATGTTGTACAGATTTTATGTTATACAAACTGTTTGTTATACAAGGGTCTACTGTACTAAATTTGGATGCCATCTCCAGTTTTCCATGCACCATTTTTGACAGTAAGCAACCTTTAATACTGCATGACAACATGCATGTTTAAGATATAACTAGTTCTGCTGGAGTTAGAACATTATCTGGTTTCAGAGGACATGATATTATTGCCAGTTTAATGGTTTCATCCACAGCTCTGTCTTGTATTTTTAAAAATCAGGTCAGAAAATGCCAGCAGCAGAATCCATTTGAAAAGCCAATTATAACACCATACCACCCAGCTTCACTGGGAAGGAACAGGCTGATCAAATTCAGACAAGACAAGCAGAGTGTCCATTATTAAAAGCAAAATAATAAACAAATGGCTTATAATCTAATGATATTATTATCATGTATAATAGATGGCAGACTTTTTAACATTTTACAACTAGAATGGCCATCTTATGTAGAAGTTTGTAATTTTCAAATATAATGACTTAGTGTACTTGTTAACAGAGTACAATAAAACTGGTATTGAGGGATATCAATTTTGTCTGTGGGCAAAGCATTTTCATAAAAATTGCAAGCTTATTAGCAAGCTTCTTACATGCCAACACAATTAAATGTTTCCTGCACAATAAAATATAAGACCCTTTTCAGTGCTGTTTAATTTCCCTTCCCTTTAATTTATTTGGATGGGGAGTTGTAACACATATGGCACCTAGAAATATAATTTCTTATTAAGAAGCAAAAGCAGAAAATTGGCTTTAGCAGGAAAAATTTCAAAGCTAGAATGCATTTGCTTTTTCTAATAGGTAACCCAAGGAGAATCAAGGGTAATTAGTTCCAACAAGCGAGGGAAACACAAACAAACCAGGTTCAATTATTATACATGAGTTTTTTGTGCAAGTGATATTTACAGAGGTACTGATAGAAGACTCATAAATGCAGATGCAGATGTTATTCTCTATTTATCAAACCTTAGTCAAGCCCAAACTAAACCATATGAATGATCTCACTTGTTTACCACAATTGTTTAATCAAAAACAGTCATGAGTTATAGAAATATTTTATTAAATTACTACTATCTGTTTATAATGCTTAATCTCTGAAACTGGATTTATCTGGGTAGTAGGAGGAACATCCCCAACACAATCATGTTTTCACGTGTTCTAGCCCAGGGTGATTAAGACTCATTATAAGAGTCTTGAATAACAAAGTTACTACTTAACCATTTTTCCAACACAGTGGCTAAGAAATTGTCCGCGTAGATGATGCAATGCCCCAAAAGAACACCAAGCATAACAAACTCTACACGTCTACGATATTATGTGGCTCCATACAACTATTAAGTGCCATGTAAACTTCTTATTTTTAAAAGTTCTGTGAAATTAATAAACTTTAGATTTCCAGTACTACAATAACACAATTTGTAAATTCAATAGGAAACAACATAATTGCAAAAGAATGTGTCAATCAACATTAAAATATTAAAGCATGTATTATTACCTGGTCCCAACTTTCCCAAGTAACTGCAAAAGAACATACTTTTATTCTGCTGCACTGCCCAGCAGCGGTAAATTCTTGCATTGTCTCAATGTGTTTAAACTCCATTCCCCTCCACTCCCCCATTTTCTATTACAACAACTTTGCTAATTGGTGCCTAAAGCACAGCACACAGTGGCAAATCCCTCCCCCATTTCAAAACTCACACTTTCACAGTTTTTGAAGATCTAATCAATAGTAGGTAAGTTCTGTCCGTTTCCGCCCTACCCATAAAACCCAACACCACCCCTCACCCTATATCAATATGGAATGCTGTCTCTGTGCATTCATCATCAGCCACCAGTGAATGGAAAAGGCTAGTGGATTTGGCCAGCAGTGAAAGACCTAATCATGACAAGATCAAGCCAGCTGTCAGCTCTAATCAGCTTGATGCGCTGCACTTTTAATATTCAGTTCAGAATGGTGAGGAAGTTCTCATTTCATCTCTGATGATAGATAGAAGTTCAAAATGCAAACCTTTGCATTCAGTCAATAATAGAAAGCATTACAGTGGACCCTTGTATAACAAACAGCTTGTATAACATAAAATCTGTACAACATAAAAAATTCTGGAGATAGGGGAAATTTGCTTAACAGAATCACCTATGGGGCAAATCTGTACAACATAAAAATGATTACTCCATTTTCAATGCATTCCTATGGGAATTTGTATAAAGGAAAATTTGCTTAACATAATTTCATTTGGAACGAATTAATTCCTTTATACAAAGTACCACTGTATATCTATCCCTCTGCAATATTAAATAGTTGTTTCCTCATTTAACTCTGGAGCAGTGTTCAGAGTAACAGGATGACACACTGAGTGACATGCATCAAAACCTGCTAGCTTATCAAGAGAAGCAGACTACACAAGACAAGATAAATACAGCATTGCAAAAATTCATGATAATTATCAGACAGAAATTCTTTGTTATACTTGCAGACTAAAATGGAACACATAAAACAACTTAACAATATGCCACACAAGCAGTAATACCAAAGTAGATGCTTAATTTTGAAAGACATTCAGCCAAAAAGCATGCTTACATAATGAAATCACTTTGAACTAACTGTAAATGAAAAGAGCGCAATTCCCTTGCACTATTAAATAATATTCTATTAACACGAAGGGAATAATGCGTGGTTTGGTAGATTTTATATCAAGAGAGGCGACTTGTAATTAAATGAATTAAACTGAAGCAGGGCACTGAATGCCTAACAGAAACCAAATAAAATGTAGTTCCACATACATATTTTCTAGTTTTACTTGAGAGTAGAAATTTGGGAAATGAGAGATGAAACTGAAATAGTCACACCAGCAAAAGGTGTGCAGAATTAGTTAATATGTATTTGCTTCTGAAATAAGAAATGTGATTTTGCAGTTGCTTTTTTGAAGATGAATTGCTCTCCAGCATCACAGTGGATAATAAAATTTAAATCTGTCTTTTAAATCTTGATATGCTTGTGAGGAGAACAGAAACTCATGACAAAGATTTATGGAGAAAAATCTCAAAAATATAAACAACAAATTTGTTATTCATTACATTCATAATCCCTGTAATACAATGTTTAAATTGTAGTATGCACTACAGTCAAGCCTCTCCTCACAACCTGAGTTTGATCCTGACGTATTCAGATAGCCAGCTCAAAGGTGACTCAGTCTTCCATCCTTGATCCGTAAAATGAGTTTTTATTTATTTATTTATTAAACTTATATACCACTCCATCTAGCTACATGGCTACTCTGGGCGGTTTACAAACTGAACAGAAATCAAAACCATAAACAGTAAAATACAATATAATAAATAAGCACAAATAAATAAATAAAAACATAATAGCTAATAAACAATATACTGTATATCAAAAACACAGAACAGGAGCAAGATGGGCTAGAGATAAAAACAAAATAAATATATAATAGCAATCATTACTAGAACAGATTAATATCCAGGGAAAGGCTTTTTAAATAGTCACGTCTTTAGATGCTTCTTAAAGACTGGGAGGGAAGGTGCCAGACAGATCTCAGGAGGAAGTTGGTTCCAGAGCCAAGGGGCCGCCACTGAGAAAGCCCGATTTCTCGTCAAAGATTTACGGGCCTCCTTTGGTGATGGCACCCTCAAATATCCTGCCTGAGATGATCGGGTGTTATGGTCAGTATTTTGCGGCAAGAGCCGTTCTAGCGAACTTGCACACACACACCTCTATGCCAAAGTGTTCCTTGAATATTTATGTTGTAAATTGCATAGAGAGTGCTGTACTGTACCAGTATGGGGTGATATATAAATAAAAACAATAATAATAATAATAATAAATTTGCAGCTTGCTCTTAGCTAAGTTCTTTGGGCAGCCCGAAAAAACAATATGAGATACAAATGCTATAGCTTTCAAACACGCTTTATGCTTCTTTCTAACATGCTAAAGTGTTATTTTCAAAAGTTCCACATATCATCAAAACTTTCAAGTGACATCCTTTTATTACACAATTCAGTGTTAGTCTGTTGATATGCCCAAAGCAAATGCACCTGTACTTGGTTGGTTTCAATTCTTTTATACCCCTCATTTCAGCCTTACTGAACTGGTTCTGAAAAATCCACAAAATTCATAAGCATTCACTCTGGATGCAGGCAAGAACTACATTTCATGACAGACATATATGTATAGTAAATTTCAAAAGGAGCCCTATTCACATGTTCCTTTTCCCCAATGGAAACCTGACTTTTGCCCATATATGGGCATTTTACCTTCAAATCTACCCCCACGCTGCAATTCAAAGTATACTCTTGTGCAATCATACTAAAAAGTAAACCTCATTAGAGTATTCCTTTCCTTCTTTCCAGACAGCATTTCAGATAGCCCCTGTTATCTTCATCTCTCTCTAGTTAGAGGTAAGTTACTGAGCATCTGAATACTTTGCTGGTTTTCAGTATTTACACCATCAGCATTTCCCCAGCCTTTATGGTGCTACTGATACTTTAGAACAGCCATGTCCAAAGTCAGGCCCGGGGGCCAAATGCAGCCCATTTACAAATTTGGATTGGCCAGCGGCCTCTTCTCTCCGCCAGCTCAGCGTGTCATGCATCCCCGCCAGCTGGCCCTTCCCCATACTGGATGGAGGCATCAGCTTGCAGTTTTATGTTTTGCCTGCCCTCCCCGCCTCTATCCACCCCCACCCCCCACCCCAGCCACCTTCTCAGCCTACCCGACCCTGGCTCCATTGCTGCAGATTCCTCCCTTCCTCCTTGCATGTTATAGAGACTTGTCCAAAGTTCGGCCACGGGGCCAAATGTGTCTGAATGGTCAGCCCCCATACATTTTCACTTCGCCAAATCTGGCCCTCCCTGCAAAAAGTTTGGACACCCCTGCTTTAGAACCTGTCTGCTCTTTTCTTTAAAAGCTAAAAATAGCTTGTAAAATCAAATCTAGTATTCCAAACGTCTATACTGTCATTTAATACCTTTACTTTAACAGCACCCTAGAGCCGTGAAACATTAATTCCATACAAGCCAGGAAGTTATGATGTTTTGATAATGAAATACTCATGGTTTAGGTACAGACCCATAGATTTTTGTATTAATTCAAAGTCTTATAGCATCAAATAATTGATATAGTAATACAGCTTCCAATATATAGAATCAAGTATTCGACTCCTGGAGTAGGAACTGGCAAACCACTCCAGTATTCCTGCCAAGAAAACTCCATTGATATGGAGTCACAAAGAGTCGTTAACGACTGTAACGACACAACACACACACTGTATTCGACTACAGAGGTAGACAGGGAAAGGACACAGAACACATCCAATCTGAAATGGGAGGAGCCGGGGTGTTTATCCCCTTGTCCACTAGTTGCCTTTCTCCCCCCCCCCCCCACAACTGAGCATGCTATGTAGAATTCCTCCATGTGGCAGACAGCTGCAGAACTCACGTTGAGCAAGATCTACTCTTTCTTTGAGTAAGCCTGCCCTGTTAAATCAACTTTAATTGCTCTGGAGTTTTTCGAGTCTGTCAGTTGTTAAACAGTGAAGGTAAATATAGAAGTATTTTCCTCTGTATCCTCATATTATTTTTACATAAACATTTCATCTTTTGTAACACTTATATCCAAATGATGGGATTCAGGCAGATTGTTTTCAGGCTTATGTAATTAGAACAGGGATGGACAGCCCAGAACATGCCATGCATATTCCCGGCCAAAGGATCAATCCCTACATTCTTGCTCAAGAGCTGGTCCATTCTAAAACACAGACTCTAACACAGGCATTCTTCCTCTATTGTGAAACTGTTTGTCCAGGGGCATGCAAGGAATAAAAATGATGTCTCTTCCCTAATGTGCTTATTTCCCAGGTCAGCAAGAGCAGCTCTTTTTTGTTTGGGTAGAGGAACACTTATGTAGCTTTTACTTTCCTTCAAAGTCTGCTTTAACAGCCCAGGAATTGTTAAATCATTTTTTTCTGTTGGCTGAAGAAACCAGAACCAGCTCCACCACCCCAAAAAGTAAGCAAGTAAACAGATTAAAAGAGCTTTCTGGCCTAGAAGCTGCACAAAATGCTGGACTTTTGCTTTATGAAATCGGCGACGTTTGAGGGAATTCTATCTCAACTCCAGTATAAACTGATATGACACGCACTTCATGGGGTAATATATAGATCAGAAAGATACTACTGAACAGATTAAAAACACTTTCAAATGGTCTGATGCACTTTCTAATATTTGGTATATTAAAATATGTCTTTTGAGGCAAAAATAATGAAATAAATGACAAATAAAACTATCTAAATACAAATGGTCATGTTTTTTAAAACGTGTGGAAGTGTCATAATAAGGGTCATGTATCCAAGTGACACAAAATGGAAACAGACTCATCCAAACCTATGTGAGACTGGGCATGAAAGAATGCAAATCACGCTCCTCTCTTTCTGGCATTTGGATGTGACAATGATTCTGTTTTCAAAAGCCACATTTTTCTAACCCAATTGTAACTCCAAAGATTTACAGGTGCACGGTAAATTAGGAGAAGGAAACAAGGCAAAGCAATCTCCTGAACAAGGCTGGATGGTAAGGAGGAGGAAATGAAACCTCAGTTGGACTCAATTTAGCTCACATGATGCCTTTTAAAAACGGATGCATAAATAGTAGAGGCTAACAACTTATATAACATTCCAAGTGTTTTCCTTTTTTTGTTAACATTGCAATAAAATACCACTCCTGAAAGATATTTCTATGCAAGTGTCACAATGAATATTGTTATGTAGATACAATATTCAAAGGACTGGACATCTTTGCTGTAAAGATAAAAATGATCATGGCTTCATTGCTCTGCTGAACACCTCAAGCACAGCCTGCTCCACAATTTATGCAAATGCTCCTGAAAAGGATGCGGGCCAATTAAAGTAAGGTTAATTGACCCGCACCACAAGAATGAAGTTGTCACTGTACTAGTCCAACTACATTAATTTAAATGGGATAAAAACATAGAAACACTGTTAAAATACTGATATTTAATTTATTAGTACATAAACGCAATTAATTACATGTTTATTATTTTTATAAAGGAATTTGTATCCTAGTAATTGACAATACAATGTTCCGGATTACACATTCATTTTTATGTTCTTTATGTAAAAGCCCAATAAAAACACTATCTGTATTTACTTTTAATATTATAACTGCATTGAACTACACCGTTTCCTCAGTTCTGTTCCCCCCTCAATTTCAACTCTGTTCACTACTAAACTTAACATAATATTTAGAGCAAACAGAGCTTCATTTCTTTGATTTCACAATTGTGTTATTCACTATGTCATTTCTATGGATGATTAGTGAATTTAGATGGCACATGACGCTGATATGAAATGTCATATATCATCTTCTTACATGACAGATTCCAGCTCAGAGGATTTATAATCAAAGATTTAGAAATAGAGGAAAACAGAAAATGGAAGCACAGGTAAGCAGGGGATGAATATGAGATTATTATGATTGCATATTGTTTTACTTGGTTGCCATTATCCTCTGCTGAAAGTCAAGCGATCCCCTTTCCTGCTTCTTTAGCTGCAGGCAACACATCTCAACATTTTCAGAGGGGGCGACCCAGTATAGGGCCGGCAGAAGGGAAGCAGGGTGAGAGAAAAACTGGTTGCAACTGCAGCATTTTACTTAGAAAAGTAGGTCTAAGAAGGAAAATGACTTTCGCCAACCTTGTAAAAGCACTCCAAATTCAGGATCTACCTCAGTGCACTTTCTTTTGAACAGACAGTACTGTTTGTACTTACAAGCAGCTATTCAGAGACAGAAAACAAAAAGGACCATACAGTCATAGCTCATGGGAAAAATACTTTTTTTTTTTTGGCAACAAAAGGTTCCAGTTACAATCTGGCTGGTGGGAAAGATCTGTGTTTGATACCTCAAAAAAAAAAAAAAACAAACAAACAAACCTGCTGCACTCTTGGCTGAGCCGAATGGTCAAATAGCCTGACCTGAGCACCTTCATTTCGGTCCTGAGCACTCCAACTGTGCTTCTGGAGTGGGAAGATAAGCTGACAGCATGCTGTCATTGCTCAAGGGATGCTGGAATGTGTTCACAGTCCTCACATTCTTCTAGGTGTTTTCTTCCATGTCCCCCATCTGACCTAATATGAAGGCTCCTTCCTATACTCCTACAACCCAGTAAATTTAACCAGTCATTAAGAGGCTTAAAACCAGGTTAACAGAGTGGGAACTTCGTAACATCAGCTTTAAAGCTATGGTGAATGAGAGAAGGCATTTCTTTTTACAATATTCTTGGATTGACCACTAAAACATTTCATCAGCATCTCACTGCAGAACCCACCCATTCCACTAGATTCCAGAACAATTGTTATTCTTCAAAAAAAAAAAACATTTTAAAGAAACACTTCATGTTCCTTCTGAATTTATTCTAATAAAACTAAGTACTGTAAGTCTAATGAATTACGTAAGAGTAAGCTGATTAATTACCTGAGCCTGTAAATCTACTTTTCCTTCCTGCCAGAAAGTACACAGACTTATTAGATAGTCATTGTGCAGATAATTACTGTAAGCCTGTCTACATGTTGAAGCAGTACACAAATTCAGCCCAGTTACGTTAAAAGGACGCTTTCCATGTTGCACATGCATTAAATCAAGAATAATTATTTGCATGTTTATTCTTTTAAAAATACTTTTTTCTATAGGAGTTGCTTGCATATAGACATGCACCCTTTTTTCCTTCAAGAACACCTACAGGGGACAATTACTGTTCTCATGCCCTGCCTATGTGCTTCCTCAAAGGCATATGGTTGACCTCTATAGGGAAAATGATCTGGGCCAGACAGGCATTTGACCTCATACAACTGAGGTCTTGGGGGTAATGAAAGAGATAGCTGCATGTCTTCTTCTGTTAGATACACGGCAGAAATCTGTTATTTCCAAAGTAGCAATAGCGATTAAGAGAATTCAATATAAATTACAGTGCCAGTATTTTCCCCCACAACAGTTCTACTGTTGTGATTCAACTATATCATTTTGCAAAATCCCAGAGAAAACATTTTTGGCACAGAATATTAAAAAGTGTACAGTATTTCATTGTTTTAAAAAAGGTATCTCTCTCTCTCTCTCTGTTTGTTTGTTTTTCTACATGTTCACCACCCGACCTTCCCTCAGGAACTCTGGGCGGTGTACAACAAATTGCAAAAACAACTTGTCTAAAACATAACCTCCATAATAAGCAAATTAAATATAAAAATATAAAAACAATAACAACGATGATACAACAAACAGAATCCGGCAAGAAAAAGGCTGGGACAAAACAACAACGAACACACAGTCGTACACTCAGTGACTACCAAAGCTTTCCTTAAGCAGCCAGGTCTTTAGGGCTCTTTAGAGACTCCGCTAGCCTAATCTCCATGGGCAGTTTGTTCCAAAGTGCCGGGGCAGCCACAGAGAAGGTCTGATTGTGGGTAGAAACCCTCCGGGCTTCCCTCGGAGTTGCCACCCGGAGCGAGAAGGCGAGCAAAGCTCTGGTCGGTCAGGACAAAGCTGACCTCTGGGAGATCCCCTCCGCCAGATAGCAGATTGCACTTATCTGTTCAGGCCCAGAACCACTTTTGAAGACAATACCCTAGAGTTTTTTAAAATTAAACTTCAACTATATAAAAGCTTTTGTATTGAAGGGTCAACTTTACTAGCTACTCTAGTGCTATGTGAACTACAGTATTGTGTTTAGGATGGTGTTATCAAAAACAAAGAACAATTGTGAGGCTGATAGAGAGGGGTGACAATTTTTACAAAAGAAGCTCTTTAGAACAATTTCCTAAGATAGAATTGGAGATGGGCATGAGGCCATTTCTGTTTCTTTCTCAAACTTCAGAAGCCGGTGCTGGTAAGAATTTTTGCCCCACAGCTTTTGAGTGGTCGGCCGCTAGAGGAGGTAGGAAAGGGAAGTTCCTGCTCCTGCCTGGGCTGGCTGAGAAGAACAACCTGGGCAGCGTGCACTGGCTTGTGAGTGGGGCAGCTGCCCAGGGGGCAGGGGGAAGGGAATGGGCAGCACCGGTGGTGCACATATACAAAGTTTGATAAACGGACATGAATTGCTTTGTGCCCATCTCAGGATACAATTTGTTTGTTTGTTTGTTTGTTTGTTTGTTTGTTTGTTTGTTTATTTATTTATTTATTTATTTATTTATTTATTTTATACCACCCGTCGTCCCAGGGTAACTCCAGGCAGTTTACAAGGAAGATTGAGACAAAACAATAAAATCAATACAACAATCGAGACCCACACGCACACACAGACAAAAAAAACCTCCAACAAAATAGTTGAAAGAAACATTGGCAAGATGGCAGCTATGAGGAAAGAGACAGAGAAAAAACCCCAATCCTTTCTCTTGATATGTGTTGTTATGTGACATCAAGCCAGCATCAATGTATAGCAACCCTAGTAGGATTTTCAGAGTAAGTGAGATATTTAAGGAGTTACTACCGGTAGTTCCGCATCCCCAATGAGTTTCTAAGGCTGAGCAAAGATTTCAATCTAGGCTTTCTGAGTCTTAGTCCATCATTCTACCGATTACACTAATATCCTTGCTTGATAATACAGGTACATATATTTAACAGTGGAAGTGTTTCAGAAGCATTTAAGCATATTTTCAGAGATATAAATATACTGAAATACAAGATTTATTTGATTTGCAATTCACCACATACCCCATTTTCAATCCGTTTCTCTGCAGCTATATTGATTCCATTTCTCTGATTTTGAGTCTGACGGCCTGGGAAAATACAAAAATGTTTAAATGTATTGTTCTTCAATGAAATAGTTACTAAAAGCATGAACAGATTGTTCAACAACCTCAAGCTCAAAAGAAGACAAATCTCATAATTTTGACTCGGACAAAACAATTTATGAGGTCAGAGATGAGTAAATATTTTCTATCCCTCTACTGGTACAGATTATTGTTTTTCCAATTGTGCTTCAAATTCAGTTAATAACACTCTGACCACAAGTGCTGATGTACTCAGAGTAGCTCTAACCAGGTATAAATATCAAGTAATTATCATCTTGCATTCCACTTACGTATATACTCGAGTATAAGTCAACCCGAGTATAAGCTGGGGCCCCTAATTTAAGCCCCCAAAACTTGGAAAATGTATTGACTCAAGTATAAGCCTAGGGTGGGAAATGCAGCAGGGCCTGGCAACTCCTCCTTTGTGAGCTGTGTGTGTGTGATGTTTAAAATGACTTTTAGCCACCGAGGCAAGTGCTTGAGTTGGTGGCTAAAAGTCATTTTAAACATTGTTTTAAAATGACCTTTTAAAAAGTCATTTTAAACATGGGGGGTTAGGAGAAGTGGCGCACAATGTTTAAAATGACTTTTACCTACTGACCCAAACTTGCCTCAGTGGCTAAAAGTATTGACCCGCATATAAGCCGAGAACCCCTTTTTTCAGCCCAAAATTAGGGCTGAAAAACTAGGCTTATACTTGATTATATACAGTATATATAAGGAATAGCCATGGCCCATGTTCAGGAAAATTAATTTGATCTCTTGCCATCATGCATTTGTGCCAGGGGAGGGGGTTTCAACCAACATATATCTTTATTTTAAGAACCACCACCACCATTAGTGTTCCTGTTTCGGGAAAAGAACTTTCAAAGAACCCAGGCAAGATGGAAGTCCTCAGGGTGTGGCTGTCTGTTGTTGGTGGATTGGGAAATTCCCTTAGTTTTTTTTTGGGGGGGGACTCTGCCCACATAGGATGGGGTGCACAGTCTTGCCATAATTCTGGACACCTATGGAGGCCCAGGTGGCATCAGTGATCTGTACCACACATTACCACCTTAGGCGGACTGCGCAGCTGTGCGCCTTCCTGGACTCCAGTGCTCTTACTATGTTGGTCCATGCACTGGTAGTCTCAAGATTACACTACTGTAGTACTCTCTATGTGGGGCTGCCTTGGAAGTCAATCCAGAGGCTCCAGCTGCTGCAGAATACTGTGGCCAGACTAGCATCAGGTACTAAAAGATTTGATCATATTGCTCCGACTCTGGCCACACTGCACTGGTTGCAGATCCATTACCATATTGACTTCAAAGTCTTAATGTTGACACATAAAGCCCTAAACGGTTTGGGACCCTCCTATCTGTCAGAGTGACTCCTACCTCAGAGTTCTGCCTGTATCACTCATTCATTGCAGGCAGGTCATCTGAGGGGGCCAACATCGAGGGAGGCCCGCAAGTTAACAACAAGGAACTGGGCCTTCTCAGTGGTGGCTCTTAGACTCTGGAACCAACTCCCCTTGGAGATCTGCTTGGCCCCCTCGTTGCTGATTTCCAAGAAAAGATTGAAGGTTTGATTATTTCAATTTGCTTTTCCTGGTTATTAACTGTTATGTGGCCTTATTGATTTAGTGATCTAGTCTCGTCCGCCATTAGCTTATCTTATTTACCTTTGATTTTTATGAATGTTGTTGTTTTAGTTATGTTTTCATTTGTAATAATTTTGCTTTTTATATTTTTTGTATCTGTACTGTATTGTGTAATCAGTTTGTTTTATGATGTAAACCGCCCAGAGTGGCTTTCTGCCAGATGGGTGGTATATAAATAGAATACAGTGGTACCTTGTATAAAGGAATTAATTCATTTCAAATGAAATTATGTTAAGCACATTTTCCTTTATACAAATTTCCCATAGTAATGCATTGAAAACAGAGTAATCCCTAACTACAACCATTTTTATGTTGTACGGATTGACCCCATAGGTGATTCTGTTAAGCAAATTTCCCTTATCTCTGGAATTTTTTATGTGCACATTTTATGTTATACAAACAGTTTGTTATATGAGGGTCCATTCTAAATAATAATTTATTTATTATTTATATGTTGCATTTATATACAACATAAAATTGTAGGACTGTTGGCACAAACAAAAAAACAATTCAATTAGTAGTTGAACACTGTAATACAGTAATCCCCGCCCTTTCGCGGTTCATATACTGCGGCCCCGGTATATCGCAGGACCACAGTATACGAAACAAAGGACCCCTGGGGTAAGGTGGATGGGCCTGTTTCAGGCCTCCTGTACTTACCCCAGGCCTTGCGCTGCCCTGAATGGGTCTCCGATGAGCTTTTTGGGACTGTCGGAGCCCCCAAAGTGCCTTCCGGTGAACTGGAAGTCACTTCTGGATTACCGAAAACCACTTCCAGAGCCTGTCAGATCACCAGAAAACACTTCCAGGTCACCAGAAAGCACTTCTGAGGCCTTTGACAGGTCCGGGAAGCCTATTGGAGGACCCAGCATCCACAAAACGTGGATTTTCAATTGTTGTAGGTCGGGTCCGGTCCCTAACCCCCTTGATAGGCGGGGGACTACTGTAATACTGTTGAGTATAAATTTTACTGTTACAGTAAATGAAAAACAGAATTGTACTACATTATTGGCAACTGTCAAAAAATCTTAATCGTGACACAGCTGGGCAACCTTGATCTAAGTTATTGAGTCAATACAGTGCAAATGCCACATGCCACACTCATTTTGCATGCTGGTATCATCCAAACTATGATTGCAAAATCCCCTTTCCATATTTAGTTTTCAAAGGCAGCCTAACTAGCAGCAAAACTGAAAAGAAACACTGATGACCAAGCTGCCCAAAAGCTTTCTTATCCTCAGTCAAAACAAAGTTCTTTATTTGTGCCAAAATGCTCTACAATGACTGAAACAACAGCAACTTGCAAATGGAAAACAAAAACAAGCTTCCAGGTAACAAGCTTATAACTGTAGACTAAATAAGTTTAAATATAAGGTTATGTGGATTGTTCTGAGACCTGTAATTACACTGTGGGCAGAAAATGTTAAGATAGCTAGCAGAAAAAAACCAAGAATAAATATTCAATGATAAAAGGGTCATAGACAAAAAGGGTGAACTGATTTTAAAAGGATAACGTCCTCTGCTTGCAGGAAGAAATATGTACAGTACTTGCTTTTGTTATGTGCTGTCAAATTGCCCCCAACGTACGCAACTTTATGACTGAGTGAGTTCCAATATCCTCTCCACAACAGCTCAGCTCAGCTATTGTAAACTCAAGGCTGTGACTTCCTTCATGGGGTCAATCCACCTCATATTAGATCAGCGTTTTTCAACCACTGTTGCTTGGTGTGCCGTGAGGAAAATTGAAAAATTCTAAAGAAATTCAACCCAGGGCCGGCGGGCGGCCCACAGCTGGGAGGTGCTATAAATAGTGTCCAAGGGCCAGCTTGGCTCCTCCCCCCCGAGGCCCGTGGCGCTGGCATCACTTCCTGGCCCCGCTCATTCTCTTTAGTGTTTCCCCTGTGCCTGCCGCCGCGACTCGCTCGCTTCCCTCTCCCCCCTCCTTTTTTTACCCTGGACCACCACCACCCTTTTCCTGGGAGCTACCAATGGACTGAGCCGCCTGACAGCCCGCCCGCCGACACGAGCCGGCCCGGGAGCCCCAGCCCAGAACAAACCACCAGGTGAGGGGAAGGGGAGGAGGGGCGCCCGGCTGCCCCACGAGCACCGCGGCAGGGCTGCGAGGAGGAGGGGATGGAGGAGGCCTCCGCTGGGCCTGGGCTGAGGAGGCGGGCGGGCAGGGGGGGCTAGTGGCATGGCCGGCTGGCCGGCCTTTAGGGTCCGGAAGGGGAAGAGCCGTCTCTGAGTGGCCCCGCGATGGGTTCCTCATCGGTGTGGGGCCGGCGCTGACAAGCTCTCCTCTTCCTCCTCATAGATTGGGGGGGGGGGGAACGGTTGCTTGGGGTCTTCCTTGAAGTCTTGCCCCTTTCTTTCTGTCTTGAGTCGCCCTCTTCTCTCTCTCTGTTTTTTCTTTCTTTTCCCCCCCACCTCTCTCTTTCCATTCGTACCCTTTCCCCTCTCCATAGAAATGTGCTCATTTCTAGCCTGCATATGTGTATCTGTAATTAAAACTGTAAACCGCCCAGATACTCCTTGAAGTGGTATGGGGCGGTATACAAGCAGAACACTTCCTGCCTTCTTTCCTTCCTTCCTTCCTTCATCCTCCTCCCCTCCTGTCGCTGGACTTGCTGAAGGCATCTGCACTTTCGTAAAGTGGCAATACAGCAATTTAACCTGAATACAGGTGGCTGTGAAGGGATGATGTCGGGTGCCCACAGAAAGGGCTCCGAGTGCCACCTTTAGCACCCATGCTATAGGTTCGCCTACAGTGCCCTACTGTTAATGTTTTGCAGCCAGTTAATGTTGCTAGTGCTATCCAGTGTACACTGACGGACGGAGACATTTTCTAATGGTGGTGTGCCTCGTGATTTTTTTCATGAAACAAGTGTGCCTTTGCCCCAAAAAGGTTGAAAAACACTGCAGTACTTAATTATCTTTTAAATTTCCTTCATGGCTGCCTTTCCAATTTTCAAGTCTTCTTCTGATTTCTTGGCTGCGACAGCCATTTGAATTTATGATTGAACTAAGATATACAAAGTATTTTTAAAAATTCCAACTCTTCATAGTCAACATTAAAGCTGTCTTGTTTTTGTATATTTCTGTCTCCTTAATATTCAGCAGCAGTCCTGCTTTAGCACTTTCTTCTCTCATTTTCATCACAAGTCATTTCAAATCTTTGTTTTTTGCTTGTAAAAATGTGTCATCTGCACATATTAAACTATTGTTCCTTCCACAATGGTTTCAACCCCCATTCACCTGACTCTAATCAAGCTGTGTGTGTGATGTGTTCAGCATACAAATCATACCAATAGAGACAATATCTCAGTGGTTTAGATATCTGCAGGGCTGTGGAGTCAGTAGATAAATGTTCTGACTCCGACTCCGACTCCTAAGGTTTTTTTTACTTCCGACTCCGACTCCCCAACTCCTCTGTATTAATATGTGAATGTATTTTATACATTCCTTGAAGGAATGACAGCAGTTTTTCCAATGGTCTACAGCTTCAGTCGAACTATTGACCCTCCATTCCCTTCACTTATACAAGTATCTCTAGTCCTGCAAAAAACATATTTACTTAATCCCTTATCAGTGAGAGGCTAGGTTACCCATGGGCGCTGCGTAACAGCAGAACACAACACTATGGAAAGTATAAGTATTGCCGCTCCTAATTGTGCGTTGCATGCCATATAGTGAAGCACATGAAAAGCATGCTTCTTCATGGTCACTTAACATGTTCGTTTTGCGGTTACGTGAGGCACTGCATGCATTGGTCTTTATTCTTACAGTAGAGAAGTCATTAATTATAACTTTTTGTGAATTGGGACATTTAAACTTGCTTTTTTAAAAATTTCAATCTAAATTTAGTAGGAGTCGAAGTTGGAGTCAGTGCATTGTTTGCCAACTCCGACTCCGACTCCAGGTACCCAAAATTTCCTCCGACTCCTCGACTCCAACTCCACAGCCCTGGATATCTGGCTGTGGAGCCAGAGTTTGGGAGTTCAATTCCTCATTGTGCTTCTTTGACAAGGGTTGGACTTGATGGTCCATAAGGTTTTTTTAAGCTCTACAGTTCTCTGAATATTGCTATTATAACACACTTTCTGAACACTGTTGACCATAATAAACCAGTCTGTTTCTCCATATTCTGTCCTGACATTTGCTTCTTGCTCACAACACAGATTACACATCAGGACAGTTATGTACTGAGGTTTAAAATTTCATTTAAAAAAAAAAGAGAGAGAGAAGATTCCCCAAGGATCTGGATGGCAATGAAGGAAAAAGGATCCATATTAGGCTGATGGTAGAAATAATTAAAGAAAATATAGGAAAATAGGCAAAAATGATGGGGGAGTTGGGCCGAAGAACAAGCCACAGTGGAAGTTCCTCTGCCGGGTGCTCCTATTATATTGAAACACTTATGTGTAGCTTTAGCAAGCAAGATGTGATAGAATCATCATACTGTCACATCCTATACAGTCTTACACAGTTGAGCTCCTGAAGCGGCAAGAAACATGTTAAGAGAAGAAGTATGCACACCTTGTTCATTGCTTTCTGTTGGAGATTCTTCATGCCGAAGAAAAAACTTCACCTCCTCCCTACGGGGTCCCCACTTCTGTAGATGATCATACATCATGTGATCAAAGGGTATGTGCCGTTCTGAATAGAGAAAAACCAAGTGTTTATTATCAAAACAACTCATTGAACATTTGTCAACACTGGTAAAAGTAAGCAGAGTGAATAAAACATAATGTAAGTTCACTTTTTTCCAGGACGAATTCTGAAGGTTCAAGTGAATAATCTAGTCCAACAAGCCTAATAGTGTCTTAAAAGTTTTCAAAATAACTCAACTTCAAACCTGCATTTTTAAAAGGAATATGCCATGGAATATCTTCTGGTTAGAATCCTGTTCAACAACTTTATGCCATGTAGGTAAGATGTGCATCCTCCTCGGCTGTGACCATTTTGGAAGAAGTAAAAATTCCCTATTCCCTCCACCAGGTTCTGAGAGTCCCCAGTAATCCCTTTCATCCCAGAGAATCCTTTGAAAGCTGTGGAATTGGGCAGGAAACATTTTAATGCCTGAAAATTACTGGTGGTGGGCCCAGTCCAGCAGTCTTTTTGCAGTCTTCCAGAATATAGTATGAGATTAAAATTTATCTGGTCAAGCATTGAACAATTTATACACTACCAAACTCTACAGAGTTCACCAACCTAGTATTGCAGCCTATCAGTTGCACATTAAATCTCTTTTTTACTGTCTGACTAGAGGCCACAATATAAAGCAGATGTTCCAAATCATATAGCAAGTTGTGCTGAGTCCTAATCTGTAAAGTTATATGCATTACTACTTATTGGAATTAAGCCCTGTGCATGGCTTCCCACATATTACATATCCATCTGAGATGTTCTTTCTAGTTCCCATTTCTGATGATTTCAATATCTACCCTAGTATCCTCCCAGGTATAATTAATAACTGTGTACCACTGACTTCAATATGCATAATACTAATTCCAACCTAGTATCAATACTAGATATCAAGTACTCAGGAGTGAGTTATCAGTGCTTTCTTCTGGGTTGTGCAAACTTCCAGAGTTCAGAAGCCTATCTTGTCTTGTTCTATTAAGAACATAAGAACATAAGAACATAAGAAGAGCCATGCTGGATCAGGCCAAAGGCCCATCTAGTCCAGCTTCCTGTATCTCACAGCGGCCCCACCAGATGCGTTTGGGAGCGCATGAGACTAGATATCTGTCTCCTGATACTACTCCCCTGCATCTGGCCCTTGAAATACCCTGGTTTTAAGCCTGGAGATTACAGATCTCCATCATGGTTTGTAACCTGTGATGGACTTTTCCTCCAGGAATCTGTCCAATCCCCTTTTGAAGGCATCCAGGTCAGAGGCCATGACCACCTCCTGTGGCAGGGAGTTCCATAGACTAACAATGTGCTGGGTGAAAAAATATTTTCTTTTGTCAGTTCTTACTCTCCCAGCCCTCAATTTGAGTGGATGTCCCCTAGTTCTGGTATTTTGGGAGAGGGAGAAGAGCTTCCCTCTATCCAATTTACTCATGCCCTGCATTATTTTGTATGTCTCAATCATATCCCCCCTCAGGCGCATTTTTCCAGACTAAAGAGCCCCAAATGTTTTAGCCTTTCCTCATAAGGGAGGCGCCCCAGCCCAGTAATCATTTTAGTTGCTCTCTTCTGCACCTTTTCCAGTTCCACTATGTCTTTCTTGAGATGCGGTGACCAGAATTGTACACAATACTTCAGGTGGAGCCTTACTATTGTTTTGTATAATGGCATTATAATGTTGGCTGTTTTATTTTCAATCCCCTTTTTGATAATCCCTAGCATGGAATTGGCCTTCTTCACTGCTGCCACCCATTGGGGAGACACCTTCATGAAGCTGTCTACCAACACACCCAGATCTCTTTCCTGATCCGTCACGGATAACTCAAAGCCCACGAGTTGATAGATAAAGTTTTGATTTTTTGCCCCAATATGCATTACTTTACATTTGGCTACATTAAAACGCATTTGCCATTTCTCAGCCCATTCCCCCAGTTTGGAGAGATCCTTCTGGAGCTCTTCACAATCTTCTCTGATTTTTACCACACGGAAAAGTTTTGTGTCATCTGCATACTTGACCACCTCACTGTTTATCCCTGTCTCCAGGTCATTTATGAACAGATTGAAAAGCACTGGTCCCAGGATGGAGCCCTGGGGCACACCGCTTTTCACTTCTCTCCATTGTGAAAATTTCCCATTGACACCTACTCTTTGTTTCCTGGATCTCAACCAGTTCTCAATCCCTAAGAGGACCTGCCCTCTTATCCCCTGACTGTGCATTTTTCTCAGCAGCCTTTGGTGGGGGACTGTGTCAAAAGCCTTCTGAAAATCCAGATAGACGATATCCACCAGATCACCCAAATCCACATGCCTGTTGACCTTTTCAAAGAATTCTAAAAGGTTTGTCAGGCAAGCTTACCCTTGCAGAAGCCATGCTGATTTTCTCTCAGCAAGGTTTGTTCTTATATATGTTTTAAGATTTTCTCTTGGATGAGGCTTTCCACCACCTTCCCTGGGACAGATGTAAGGCTAACAGGCCTGTAGTTTCCAGGGTCCCCCCTCCTTCCTTTTTAAAAATTGGTGTGACATTTGCTATCCTCCAGTCCTCCGGCACTGTGGCCGTTTTAAGAGATAGGTTCGATATTACCTTTAAGAGATCCGCAATTTCATTTCTCAGTTCCCTAATAACCCTTGGGTGGATGCCATCTGGGCCTGATGACTTGTTAATCTTCAATTTATCAATTAGTCCTAAAACCTCCTCTCTTTTAACCTGTATTTGATTTAATTCTTTAGTCAAGAGGGGCGGGGCGGTTCAGCCAGCGAAATCTGCTCGAGGTCTTCTGTCGTGAAGACAGATGTAAAGAACTCATTTAATTTCTCTGCAATTTCCAAGTCCTCCTTAACCTCCCCTTTTCCTCCCTCACCATCCAGAGGGCCAACTGGTTCTCTGGCAGGTTTTCTACTTCTAACATATTTAAAGAAGCTTTTATTATTACCCTTTATATTGCTAGCCATGCGTTCCTCAAAATCTTTCTTTACCTCCCTTATCATCTTCTTACATTTCTTTTGCCAGAGTTTGTGTTCCTTTTTATTTTCCTCATTTGGGGAGGATTTCCATTTACAGAAAGACCTCTCCTTGCGCTTTAGAGCCTCTCTAACTCCACTCGTTAACCATGCCGGTGCCCTCTTGGACTTAAATGAGCTCTTCTTTCTTGGTGGTATGCACTTGTGCGGGGCCTCTATTACCATTGTTTTAAACAGGCTCCATGCACTCTGGAGAGATTGGATTCTTCTAACCTTCCCCTTCAATTTCTCTCTGACTAGTTTCCTCATCTGAGGGAAGTTTGCCCTTCGAAAATCAAGGGCAAACTTGATTTGGTTGACACTCTTCCTCCAACATGCATGGCAAAGGAAATTGCAGCATGGTCACTGTTCCCCAGAGGCTCAGTGACATTCACATCCCTGACCAGTATTAGATCCAGAGTTGCCTGTTCTCAGGTGGGCTCCATAACAAGTTGCTCTAAGGCACAATCATTCAGCAAGTCAAGAAACCCAGTTTCTCTTTCTTGCCCAGAGCTCACATTGGCCCAGTCAATGTGGGGATAATTGAAGTCCCCCATGATTACTATCCTATCCCTCTTAGCCACCTCCATGATTTCTCTCCTCATTTCAAGGTCATATTGTATATGCCTAGCCATTTCCTTTTACTATGACTCTTGTTTACCACTCAGAAACATTTTAATAGAAACCTGTTAAGAGCAGGGAAGAGGACGGATTGTCTGAACTCACAGATAACCAGTCAAAGACCTACTGTTATAGCTAAGCATTTTGTGCCTAAGGACAACCTCCAGGTTAGAGAGATAGCCAGGATATCTCTCAATGCCATTTGCAGGGAATCCTAAGCAGGTGAAGACATCTGCTTTGAAATACCCTGAAGCAAATGGTGAGCCACTGTGTGAGACAGAATGCTAGACTGGATGGACTGTGTTTATAATTTGTGTACCTGTTGATGTGGCAGTGTCACATCAACAGGAACACAAATTATAAAACTTCATGGTCAAAAGGGGCATCATGCTGGTCACCAAAGTCCAACTTTTAATGCTTTACAAAAGTCACCAGCTTGAACAAAGCTGCAGTTCCACAAATTCCCAACTCTCATGGAGATGTAAATGCTGTCATCAGTCTAATGGAATGAAATGACCTCTAGGAGCATTTGCCAAAGGTATTTTCCCCCTCTATCATAAGCCAGCTGAACCAGCAACACAACCCACCTGGCCAAACACTGGGATGACAAAGTCTGGGGACCTTGGTAACAGAAAGAAACCCTTGAGGATGTCCTAAGTCTTTAATCCTCATATTATAAAACACCAAACATCTAATGTTCATGGTATGTAGTTGTCACTCTACTGGTGTTTGAGGAAACTGAAAAAGTTAGCAAAATTAATGGCCGCAAGATATCAAAGGAAGTAACAACTTTATGAAGAAACCTATTATTTGGTTACAAAGTACAGTAACCCTGTCCTTGTGTAAGTGCAGATAAGGTTCACTGGCTCTCCTAGTAGTACTGTATTATCGCAATCAGAAATATTTTCATTGTCAATAATCACAAATCTGATGTCAGCATAAGCTCAAAGGCACTTCATTAATTGTGTCAATACCACTAACAGAGACAAGAATGAAGGAGGAGATTTTATATCAGGGTAAGTATTAACCAAACTGCTTAGGAATCTAGGTCTGAGAACAATTGTAATGAAGGATGGTCTGCCAGATAATGCACCACAACAGTTGCCATATAAACCTACAGAGATAAAGCAGTCTCCTAAAGATGCAGTTGAAAACATTGTGTTCTCCCTTGAGTCATCAACAGTGGCAATACACTGACAGAATCCGCTATGGTAACAAACTTGTTTCATCTCCATTCATAAGAATGCTTTGTAGATTGTTTTCTCAGCTCCTGAACTATCTGTTTTATTGGTAAAAAGTTCTCCTTGCAGTGAATTTAATTTAATTTACCATTTGAGTGACACTGTGCTGTTCTAGCACATCAGAAAGTCCAGGCATCTGCAACTGAGAGATGCAAATACATCAACTTGCAGGATTCCTCATTAGTTATCATCTTAAAAGCCTAATGAGACTGCTCCTATTTGTTCTACTGGGTCAGTGCTGTGCACAATCAACAAGCAGGTAGACTGCTTGTTGATTGTTTTCACCAGGTACGTGGATAGTTACTAGAGAATAATGTTCCTAGATACACACCATTCCCTGAAATGAATGATCAGTAGGAGAAATGACAGAGACCTCTTGCCTCCTTGTTTATTGATATAATACATTTAGTCAATAGTTTTGTCTGTTGCTGTTTGGATAACAGAAGTTTGAAAGCTACTGTATTTCCAAGTAATTGATGTGATGTCTCTAATTTATTGTACAGATTACATTTATGCTTTTGTCAAGACAGTGAGTTCCCTAACCTATCATATTAGCACCAACTGTTACAAAGACTGACTACCCATCATAAAATGTGTTTTTTGTGTCTCTGGTGAGACCTACAGAGTTTGTAACCTTTTTGATCTGATAATGTTTTCCGTTATTGGACGTTTGTCAGTAAGCAAGGCTGCAGTGGCCTCATTTTGAAGATAGCATGCCAAACTACTGCAGTGGTGGGTGCCATGAGAGTGAGCAGCTTCTGTACTAAATAAGCTGTCATTTCCACACAGTTCTGTTACTATGTAGGCATACTCCTCACCCCCCATTTTTCCTTTCCTTTTGTTTCCGTTCCTTTCTTTCTTTTGCATTCTTTCTTCTGGCAGCTATGCCCCTTTTGAGTTTAGAGAGTGGCCTATATAGAGAGAGGCTGGTGCCATTTACTTCATGACTACTCTTGGGGCTACTGCCAAGTTGAAGGGTAGCACTTTGAACCTTGAAAGAGGCAGTAATTAGACCACTCCTTAAAAAATCCAACCGGGAGCCAGGGCTGGTGGGTAACTACCGACCAGTAGCGAAGCTCCCTTATTTGGGCAAGGTGTTGGAGCGGGTGGTGGCCGGACAGCTCCAGGCGCTGCTGGATGAAACAGATTTTCTGGATCCATTTCAATCTGGTTTCAGGCCGGGTTTTGGAACAGAGACTGCCTTGGTCGCCTTGTACGATGGCCTTTGCCGGGAGATAGACGGGGGGAGTGCGACCCTGTTGATACTCCTGGACCTCTTGGCGGCTTTCGACACCATCGACCATGGTGTCCTTCTGGATAGGCTGGCCAGGTTGGGAGTTGGGGGCACTGTCTTGCAGTAGTTCCGCTCCTCCCTGGCTGACCGTGTTCAGAAGGTGGTGCTGGGGGATAGTAGCTCTGCCCCATGGCCTTTACGTCATGGGGTTCCACAGGGCTCAATACTATCTCCCATGCTGTTTAACATCTACATGGAACTGCTGGGAGAGGTCATCAGGAGGTTTGGGCTGAGGAGTCAGCAATATGCTGACGATACTCAGTTCTACCTCTCGTTCTCCACCAATCCAGGTGAAGCGGTTTCTGTTCTGAACTCGTGTCTGGACCAGATAATGGACTGGATGAGGGTTAATAAATTGAAACTCAATCCAGACAAGACGAAAGTGCTGTTAGTGGGTTCTTCGCCAGACAGGTTAGAGGGCCACTTCCCTGTTCTGGACGGGTTTGCACTCCCCCTAAGGGACAGGGTCCGCAGCTTGGCGGTGCTCCTGGACCCCAGTCTAACTCTGGAAGCCCAGGTGGACTCAGTGGCCAGAGATGCCTTTCTCCAGCTGCGGAAAATATATCAGCTGCGCCCCTACCTGGATGAACGGAGCCTCATGACAGTTATGCATGCACTGGTAACATCCCATATTGATTACTGCAATGCGCTTTACGTGGGGCTGCCTTTGAAGACGGTCCGGCGATTGCAACTGGTTCAGAATTGCGCTGCGCAGCTGGTGAGTGGCAGGGCTGCCAGGGAACACATCACGCTGATTCTATACAACCTTCATTGGTTACCAGTTGCTGCCCGAGCCCAATTCAAAGTGCTTGTTCTGACATATAAAGCACTAAACAGCTTAGGACCTAGATACCTGAAGGACCGTCTCCTTCCATAAGAACCTACTCGGCAATTAAGATCTAGCCAGAGGGCCCTCCTGAAAGAGCCATCCCTCAAGTAGGTGAAAGGGATGGCTTGTAGGAACAGAGCCTTTTCGGCAGTTGCCCCCAGATTATGGAATGCCCTCCCAAGCGATACCCGCCTGGCACCAACATTGATGACATTCCGGCGCCAGGTAAAAACATTCCTGTTCAAGAAGTCTTTTTAACTGATCATTGTGGGTCCTGATGGCGATTTTAGTGCAGTGTTTTAATATACTGTATTTATTGTATTTAAATGTTTTATTGTTTTAATTTTATTGCAACTTGATGTTTTAATTGTTTACTTTGATTGTGAGCCGCCCAGAGACTTTGGGTAATGGGCGGCATACAAGCTATATAAATAAAATAAAATAAATAAATAAATAAATATGCCTCCTTGCCCAATGAAAAATGCAGAAAGTGAGAGTGAACTTTGGTCAGATGGTGTGGCATATAAATCAAATAAATAAAATTTGAAAATACAGAAATACACATTCTCTTGGTATATTACTGCACCATCCTTGGTGTGATGAATTTGCTTACTCTGAGATCGAGAACTGGACACAGATAGTCAATCTTTCTGAATGAATATTATTATTCCCAATTCATCATAATGTGATGACCTGGAAATAATACACATTATTCATGTTTGATAGAAAATTGGGCTTACTGCATACTTGCTGAAAAAAGTTATAACCTTTGTTTTCAGGACATCTGATAGTGTGATGGTACAGATATGGCCTGTTGGAGGAGGTCTACAGCTTAACCATGGGCCATGAGAAGATCCAAGCAGTAGTGACAATGCACCAGTTGATAAAAGGCACTAAAAGATCAGCTGAGAAAATGAAAGAAAACAGAGGTGCAATTCGGTTATGGTGTTGCTCACAGCACATGAAATGTCAAATATGTTGTTTGATTTTCTTGTCCATTTTCTAGCTGCCAAAGAGGACTTATGCTTGCACCTTCGTTTGTTCCCTGTATAGTTGTGGTGTAGAGTGTTTGGAAGTGCAAGACATAGTTGGAAGAGACCTCAAGGACCAACCAGTCCAACCCCCTGCCATGCAGGAACCACCATCAAAGTTCCCCCAACAGATAGACAGACAGCCTCTGCTTAAAAACCTCCAAAGAAGGAGACTCTATCACTCTCCATGGCAGTACATTCTACTGCCAAACAGCTCTAACCATCAGGAAGTTCTTCCTAATGTTCATATGGAATCTCTCTTCCTGTAGTTTGAAACCAGTGCTCTGAGTCCTCTGAAGCCAAGAAAAACAAGCCAGCCCCCTCTTCAATATGACATCCTTTCAAATATTTAAACATGGCTATCATATCTCCTCTCAACCTTCTTTTTGTAAGACTAAACATTCCAAGATCCCTAAGCCACTCTTTGTAAGACTTGCGTTCCAGACCTTTAACCATCCTGGTTGCCCTCCTCTAGATCCGCTCAACATCCTTTTTAAATTGAGGAGCGAAGAACTGTACACAGTACTCCAGATGGGGTCTGATCAGAGCAGAATATAGTGGTATTATCACCCCCTTGCTCTAGCAACTATGCTTCTGTTGATGCAGCCAAGAACTGCATTAGCTTTCTGGGCTGCTGCATCAATCACATTGCTGACTCATGTTCAACTTGTGGTCCACCCAGACTCCCAGATCCATTTCACATCTACTACTTTCTAGCCAGGTGTCTCCCATCCTATATCTATACAATTCATTTTTTCTTATCTGATGGTGACCTATTTCTGGGATACGGATAGTATTTTTTCTACTATGGTTTATATTGGTTTTGTTTCTGCTGTTGTTGCATATTAACACCCATCTGCTCAGCAGCTGTTTCCTTTTTAAATTGATCTTCCATGATCTCATCTAACTGTTAAACAGACCTTCCCCATCAAATGGGAGAGCTATGATTCTCAATCTGGAGTCTTCTGTTATCCGTGCTAATCTTAACCATGCATGCCTCCATAAAGTGATTGGTGCTGCCATATTTTTCACAGATTCAGTCCACACCATGTTTTGCTGAATTTGGTGAGTTGCCAAAAACAAAGCCTCGTGTTGAAAAGGCAAGGCAAGGGATGTTTTATCTTCAGGAAAGCTCATTGGGAGAGGTTGGAATCTCTCCCAAGTACACTGATGGTAGGAAGCCTTCATGGCTAGTAATTAGAAACGTTATATGGCTAGTGCAGCTGTGGAATAAATATTCCCTTCAAGCAAGCCAAATTTACATCCTTCTCTGTTTACTAGAATTGCACAAGAACAGCCATTAGCTCTTGTCTGAGTTGTTTCTATTATTAGAAACCTTGTGGCACAGTGTTTAAACTGCTGTACTGCAGCCACAATTGTGCTCGCAACCGAGGGTTAATCCAAGGTAGCTGGCTCATGGCTAACTCAGCTTTCCATCTTTCTGAGGTTGGTAAAATGAGTACCCAGACTGCTGAAGCAATGTGAAGCTTGCATAATTAAACTGTAAACCACCCAGATAGTTCTTTAAGGGTGGCAATATAAGCAGCACACTTTCTTTTTATTACATAGTTTGATACTGGATGTTTGAACCAAATATTCCCTTCTTCTTCTTGCTCTCTGTATATGGCCTTCATGTGGTTAGAAGTGGAAAGTATAGTAAATGGCTTTTGCCATAATTATATGAACAATTCAGTTAGGGTAGAAACTTTAATAACTGAACTATCATGTTGGCATATCAAAAAAGCAGATATGAAATAATTTGGGTTGCCTTTTAAGCTACAGCTAGAGTGATTCAGTCATCTTTACAATCATATCCTTGTATCACTGGATGATTTCTGATGGTGAAATTGGTGGAATATCCTCTGTGTCTGAATCAGGGTATGATATAAAAGGAGATGGTGAGCCTGGGGAGAATTTGTGATTATCCTCTGAATCCAAAAAGTTCATTAAGTTCAGTTTTGTAGCAGAAAGGTTTACCTCTGTTTCCATTCATGTGCAGTCAAGCACGTTCACAACTGGAGAACTGTTAGGACTGCCTACCTAACTTGTCACAGTTTATTGATCACTGCGGTGGATAAGCCATTCAATGTCAATGGAAGCAATACAGTAAGAAATGATGTTTGGTATCAAGGGAGGCCAAATGTTAAAATCACTGCAGGATCTGGTGGCAGTAGAAACAAGGGTTCAAAAGCTATTGTTGTCAGCTTCTGTGATTAGTCTGGTCTAGATCATGGCTCCGAGACTTCTTGGTACCAATGCTCCTCCCACATTGGGAATCTTGATGTTGATTCTTTCTGTCATGTCATCTAGCTGTTTTGTCTCTATGTCTAAAATAATCTTGGTATGATATTAGGCCAATCAAAGCCTGTATAATAATATAGAGAAGCATCATGGCAAGAAGGTGTGAAATACGCTTGATATCATGAATACCTCAATGATGACTGTGAGTATAAAGGGACTGTGGTCTTGAACATGACTGGGATCAAGATCTGGACTATGCAAATCTCACTATTGGTTGGTGGGAACCCCAGGCTCTCAGAAGCTATGAGTCTTGGGAGTATCAATCTGACTACAACAGCAGGGACAATTGATAGTGAAGGAATTCTCAATTCACCATCCAAAACCAAGCTGTAAGTCATTAAGTCAATCATTATACTGTGAGTCATTATCTCAATCATTAATTGGTGATTTTCCCTGATGTGAAATGCCATTAATGGACAGGTGGCAGATACTGAGACTTGTCCTCTTTCTTTGATATTTCTGTTAATATCCGAGTTGAATGTTTTCATCATGTTTGGTTAAATGCACAGTCTTTGATGTCAAGGTCATCCTCAATGTTGAGGCTAGACTCCTTCTTGGTAGAAACTGAAACTGATGTTGAGGGAAGTGTTTGTTCAGAACTGGGATCCACTGGCAAATTCCTAACCCTAGCCCTATTCATTCAATGGGTCTATGCTAGTTAGGGTGAACAACTGGATTTAGATTCAACAAATTGCTTACCATTTCCACGCCACACTTCAGAAAGATGGCAGCTACCTTCTCCCGGTTCTTTGCAAAATTCCACTACATCTCGACATGTTGTTTCAGGTGTAATTGGCACTTCAGTCAAAATCTGTTCATTGTTGCTCAGGAACACAGTTAATATCATCTGGAAAAGGAAGAGAACACTATGTGAGTTTACCCATTGTCAAGTAGGACAGTTTCTTATCTGCATTCAGGATGCACAAATACAAAATTTAGTCCATTATCTTTAAGTAATCATTTTTAAGTTAGAAACATGAACAGCTTTACGAGACAAACATCCCCTTAGAACTACAAAAGAAGAAAAGAGAACAAAATAATAAGCAGAAGAAATAATTTGCAAAATATATTTTGCTCTCTGCTTGCAACTATCCACTTAACAGTAAACATCTACATACTGATAGTATCTCATGATTTAGGGCAGTTTATGATTACAACTAAGCTAAAACTTACTTTTGCTGTTATCTCAAAAGCAACAAACAGCCAGAGAAGATTATTTGCATATGCTGACAATCTGAGCTCAAGGGAATTAAGAGTTACCCACTGTATGACCTTCAACAATGTTGAAACTTAAAGAAAAAAAGTTTGTGAAAAATTACAAATCACAATAAATACAGCATGTTCTTTACTGTGTAGGGAACAGACCTTCTCAAGAACAGAAAATATTCAGTTATATACTGAGTCACACAAGTCAGTGTGCAGCACACAGTGTAATATCTACAGTGTTGCTTAAGTTAAGGCAATTCACCTTCAAAAGTTAGGACATTTCTTTTATGTCAGTATATTTATTTATTTATCATTTATTTATTTTATACAGTATTTGTATACCGCATCTGATATTCCCAATGGGAACTCTGGGCGGGTTCCTCTGGGCTAACATCTTCTGAAGATAGCATGATTTAAAATATCTATCTCAGATTTAACTCACACAAATGGTAACACACGAGGCCAAACAAAGGCCCTTCAGCCACATTTTGTAGCCCATATAGTGACTGATATGTGTGCACTTTCAAGCAGCCAGCAATTACTGAGGTTTATCAAGATCCTTAGGATACTACAGCATCTGAGGTACAGTCTACTGCAGAATCAAAATGTGAGGCAAACGTGTCCGTATGTAGAACACTCCATGGAAGAAAAGCCTGTGATATCTCAAAACAACATCTCTTAAAGTGGGAGATTCATTATTATTTTTTTCAGAATAGCAAGGCTGAGACTCTTATACTAGTGATTTCTTGGGAGGGGCCACCAAGACATTCAAATGACTCTGCAACAAGATGGATCAAACAACATAGGTGACTTGAACATCCTCCAGGGAGATGTGGTAAGGAAATCATCTCTGGACAAATGGCTTGATGGTTGAATCTAAGTGGCTCCTCCTCTTCATGATCCCATTTGCCTTTCTTTTACCAAGACAAGAAATCTTATTCACCTGAATATGTGGCTGTCACTTGATTTCCAAACACAGTGAAGATAAACAACAGTGGCTACTGGCTATTTACCAACTTGGTCTGATCAAGGACACAGGAGAGGGGATAAGAGGGAGAAATAGCCTCATATAATAGCAGATGAAAAGCAGGGTTAGCAAAAAGCAGGAGCTCCATAGGTGCTCAAGTGAGGGGCTGCATGGCTAGCAGCCACACAAATGTGGATAGGTGATGACAACAACGCTCACAAACAAGATGAAAAAAACCAGGCAAGAAGTAGCACTACAGTCATAGGTCTTTTATCAACATGCCCACTAGCTGTCCTGTCAATTGTGCTTACAGTGATACCTCAGCTTACAAACTTAATCCATTCTGAATGCATGCTCTTAAGTCGAACTAATCTTAAGCAGGGGCACCAAACTAAAAAATTGGGAAAAAGTTTAAAAATTAAAAAACTATGAAAAAATATATTTGTAAATCAAGCAGACCATATCTAAAATTTGTAAGGCAGCAGTTAAAACACCAAAAATTTTCCACTCTTAAGTCGAGCTGCTCTTAAGTCAGGGTACCACTATATTTTCAATTTATCATTATTTCTGTGTATATTTTCAATTTTTAAATTATGAAAGGATCATCCTATTAGTAAGAGTAATGGGGGTACTGGGTTCTTTAATAACCAAGACGGGTATGTGATGGCAAAACCTTTGGAAATCAGAGCTCTATAAAGAGGACTACATTATATATATCTATATCTATCTATCTCCATCTATCTATCTATCTATATGCACTGCTTTTGCACTGTGAACCTGCCAACTGTAGCACATTAAACAGCTCTATAAATTAAAACAATGCTATAGTAAGGCTATTAATGAGACTTATAATTAAGCACATATTCAGTTACATAATGCAGTCTGGTGGAACTGAGACCTACTGGTAAATCCAGAAGAGGCAAACAGGAAAGTAAATGTTCTTAAAATGATCAGGGCCAAGCCCAATTCTTAGCATTAGAAAGAAACTGGTCTTTCAGCCAAACCCTCAATAATAATGAAGCAGTAAATAACTTTGTTATTACAAAAGACAAAAAGAAGAACACTACCAGAAATCTGGAGAACTGCACTACTAGTTGTATGTGATAGCTGGAGAAGTTAACCTTGTGTCTCTTTAATGGCAGCCTCCACATAAAGGTGGGGAATTTCAGAAGCAGACTGTAATCTCATGGGACAGAGGGAGGTTATGTTGTTTTAGGGGTGGAGTGGAGGAGACAGTCTCAATTATCACTGGGTATATCCAAGCCCTTAGCATAGCAAAAGTACTTGTCTGGATCTGAGATAACAATAACTTAGCTGCTTCCTAGAACTCCTCTTTCAAGTTCAAATGCAATACCGTTTTTACCTTTAACATCAGCCAAGAATTTTTTTTTCTTATACTGCCTCTAATGAAAATTAACGGGCTTTCATATTTCAATGTACTTCAGAACAAATACTTTCTTTATAATATCTTTCTCTCAGAAAAAAGATTTCTTTATGAAAAAGCAATAAAAATGGGTAACATACCCTAAAATAACATTTTTAAAGTGAGAGTTTAAAGAAAATCAAATTCAGACAGTTAATTTTAATAGATCTAATTACAAATTACTAACAATACTAATACTAGTCCCACTATAGAGAAAAGTGAGCTAGCACAGTTCAGTGGGTTAGAGGGGCTGGCAATAAAGCCATGAGTTTATATCCCAGCTACGCTCCTTGGGAGGCAAGCCAAAATCACCTGGAACATAGGTGGGTGATGTGGTTACATCTTTGGCTACCCATGCATCCCAGGGCAAGCTGCATGATCCCAGAGCATTGCCACAAGGAAACAAGATTTGAGCATTCTAGACCTACAAAATTCTATGAATTGTCTTGATGTTGTTGCTGCTGCTGCTCTTGTTGTTGTTGTTGTTGTTGTTGTTGAAAAAACACGATCACAAGATGAAGTGTGTGTTTGGGATAAGAAGGGAATCAGATTTATTTTATTTATTTATTTTGAATATTTTTACCCAACCTTTCTCCTTGGAAAAGGACCCAAGCTGGCTTACAATAATGAGGGACATTATACAGCCCAGAACATTCAAAACAGATTCAAGTTAAGAACAGGGAATTAGAAGAGGCATCTTACAACATTAAAAAGTAACTTTAAAGCTACAAAGAGCATGCAAAAAGAAAAAAAAATCAATTTTATGGGGTGGAAACTAACATGGAAAACACTGGTGTTCTTATGAAATCAGTCAATGAAATCACGCATGGTAATCCATCTAAAAGTCACATAATAGGACTTTGCCTGCTTCTGGAAAGACAAGTCAAAAATCTTTCTCTTGAAAATGGGACAGGAGACATTAGTGTGGGGAACAAAGGCAAGAAAATACAGTGGTACCTTGTATAAAGGAATTAATTGGTTCCAAATGAAATTATGTTAAGCAAATTTTCCTTTATACAAATTCCCATAGGAATGCATTGAAAATGGAGTAATCCCATTTTTATGTTGTACGGATTTTCCCCATAGGTGATTATGTTAAGCAAATTTCCCCTATCTCCGGAATTTTTTATGTTGTACAGATTTTATATTATACAAGTTGTTTGTTATACAAGGGTCCACTGTATACTTTTTCTGCAAAACAGATCCCATATTGTAAACCCATCTTAGATCCACTAAAAGAGGGGGGGGGTTCCCTCTGCTTCCAAATCTCTTCAGCATCTCCACACCCTTTCCATGTCCATTCACATCCACTCCAAAAAGCAAAAAGAATCTGCTCTATCAGAGGTTAGTACTGTAATTTTATTCAGCTCTAGTTGTTGCATGGGATGCTAGTTGGTTGCTGGCCTCCCCACACAGCTAAAAACAAAGATACATCCATACATCCATTCAAAAATATTGATGCAGTAGTCCTGGGGAACTACATGGCAACTTCCTGGACCTAGATTTTCATGAAAGATGCACTTCTTGTGGTGCTCTGGTTACTGCTACATCTACAGTGGATATAAAAAGTTTACACACCCCTGTTAAAATGTCAAGTGCTTGTGATGTACATAAATGAGACAAAGACAAATCATTGCAGAACTTTTTCCACCTTTAATGAGACCTATGAACGGTACAACTCGGTTGAACCACAAACTGAAATCTTTTAGGTGGAGGAGGGAAAAATAAAAAAGTGAAATAATATGGTGGCATGTGTGTGCACACCCTCTTATAACTGGGGATGTAGCTGTGCTCAGCAGTAAAGAATCACATTCAAACTCATGTTGGGTAGGAGTCAGTACATATGGTACCTGCCATCATTTAAAGTGCCTCTGAGGAATCCCCAAAAAACCCTGCCGTGCTAGTAGGTCTTTCATGGCATTTTCTTAGCCACATCCTACAGCAGAAGCCATGGTCCGCAGAGAGCTTCCAAAGCATCAGAGGGATCTCATTGCTAAAAAGCTTCGGTCAGGAGAAGGGTACAGAAGAATTTCCAAGGCATTATTATATACCATGGAAAACAGTGAAAACAGTCACCATCAAGTGCAGAAAATATGGCACAACAGTGACATTACCAAGAACTGGACGTCCCTGCAAAATGGATGAAAAGACTAGAAGAAAATTGGTCAGGAAGGCTGCCAAGAGGCCTACAGAAACATTAAAGAAATGGCTTCACCAGATGAAGAGTAATATTTCAGAATGGCCCAGAACTAAATCCGATGGAATATCTGTGTGGTGATCTAAAGAGGGCGGTGCGCAGGAGACACCCTTGCAATCTGACGTATTTGGAGCATTACTGCAAAAAAGAGTGGGCATATACTGCCAAATCAAGATATGCCACACTGATAGACTCATGCCCAAAAAGGATGAGTGCTCTAATAATATCAAAAGGTGCTTCAACAAAGTATTACTTTAAGGGTGTGACTGTGCACACATATGACACCATAATTATTTCAGTTTTTTACTTTTCCTTTCTCCACCTAAAAAATTCAGTTTGTGGTTCAACTGAGCTGTACAGTTAATAGGTCTCATTAAAGGTGGAAAAAGTTCTAAAATGATTTTTTGTCTCATTTATTTACATCACAAGCACTAGACATTTTAACAGGGGTGTGTAAACTTTTTATATCAATTGTAATGAAAGAGAAAACTCACTTTCAAAAAAGTGACAGGGAAAGGAAATTAAGTAGGTGATTCAACAGAGGTTAATGTGAAGAGCATTTATGCTGCAGCACGCTTATAAATACAAAGAGGTCTCAGCTCAAACTAAGTCTTAGCTTCAAAGCTTAGCCAAGCTGGAGTCAAACTTGAGCCTTCAACTAGCTGATATTAGGTTAACACATCACTGAAAAAAAAACTGAGGAATGACCTAAATAATCTAGTGGGCATTTCATTTACTGGAACCTGAAGTTTTAAGATTAAAAAAATTATACAGAAAAGGTATCCAATACAACAAATGAGTTAATGAATGCACAAAGCAATGGCAACATGAAGTGGCTATAAGAATAATATAGACGGAATCTTTCCCATTAAATGCATTGTTTGTGATTACTATTACATAGAATATACAGAAGAATATATTACACAGAAAATACAGAAGAACCATTTTAGAGTTTAAATATTCCAGGCAGGGTAAGATTTTATTCCATTTATACTCATAGGAAACTTCTTTTAACTGTCACAAGTAAAAAAAAAAGCTCAAGGTATGACCTTGTAAATCAGTACTGCGGGGTCAAACCATACCAAATAAACTTTAGAATCTCTCATCCATACAGCCTGTAGTTCATGCTGTGTGGCATTATGTGCATTATGTTCAACATAATGCACTGCTCTGTATTCTACAAATATTTACAAAGGTCTATGCATATTGGTAAGAAATAGAGATCTTGCATACAAATAAGAAGTAGCAAATGAGATAAAATAGGTGTACATTGTTAATTACATAGCTAACTTCATCACTAAATTCTCTGGTAAAGAACCTATTAATAAAACATTTGCTAGAAATGCTTTTCACTACCTTAATTCCACTGAAATATATTAACAGAACAATTAGAACAGCAACCAGTTTTTTCCATGGATGGCAATAAAAGGTTAAAAAGCTCTAAACCAAACATTGTATGCAATTTTTCATTAGAAGATGGTTTTATATATGGAATACTGTAAACAGGAGAATCAGAAATGGTAAGGATAAAAGAAGCATACATGGATCTATGCTGAATAAATGATTTCTTACAAACATCTGGTGGCCATTAGTAGTAATATCTACCATCTGCAACATGCAGACTATAATACAAATTAAGATTGTAAGCAAATTATGAAATAATGTCATTGAGTAACATTAAAAATATAATGAAAAAGAAACAACTTTTGAAAAATTACACATACATACCTAGCATAAGAAAACATAATTTTCTCTTTAGAAATGTAAAGATGAAAGCAGTCTTGCTCATTTAAAAGTGCAGTCATTATAATAATCCAAGTACACTTATTTCAGTCTACTCTCACCTTTCTTTTCATTATTTTGCCTATTTTTCTATTTTTCTGATCCATACTGCTCCTTCCCAGTTGCCATGCATTCTCTTTTGAAGTGTTCAAAATGCTTTTAACAATCATTCTTAAAATGTTCTTCATTTGTAAATCACAAATAAAAATATATATTATACAAATGAAATCAAAAGGGGTAGTTGAAATCTAAAATAGTTCCTGTGCTCAGGCTTCAGTGTGAGCATCTACTTAAATGGGCATTCTTCTGGTCTGTTAGTAAATGAACACAAGAGGTAATGACGTGCCAAGATAACACAGGCTAATGAAAGAAGACAGATCATAGTTGTGACAGCAAGCAGATATGGTGGATCAAGTTTCACCTAATTAGGCAAGCTTACATGACTAGTTCTTTTCATACAGGATGTCGTAGTAATTGCCTTCTTAGTTTAGGAAATATTACACCTATCTAATGAGCAATTTTATAACCAATATTGTATTATAGCATTTTTTTTAAAAAAGATACTATTTTCACTCCTCTGTGAAACCCCTGAATTCATGGAGATGATAGTTCTGGATACTAGTTAGAAAATCAATACAACACCAAGCAGCAGCCTCTATTTTCAGCAGCAATCATTACTGTGGCACATGGCAGAACATTTCCATGATAAAACGTGATAACATTGTACTCCAATAGGGCAAAGTGTTAATTTGAGGTTAGAAAAATATTAAGTTCTTTGTACAAATTCACTGCTACATAGCATTCAGGTCCAAGCAAATCCCTTCATTATCAGAGCATTAAATTATATCTACTGTACTGAGTTTTAACTATATCACCAATCTTAGTTAACCCATGTCTCTTTATCAACTAAGAATGGATCATGAGGAAAAGTTCTCAATTTAAGCTCCTCTCTTGAGTGTTACCTTCGGCCACGTGGCCACGGGCTTGCACAACACTGGCTCTTCAGCTTGAATACAGAGATGAGCACCACCCCTAGAGTTGGACACAACTAGCACACATGTGTGTGGGGAAACTTTACCTTTAACTTGAAGAATCACTGTCCCATATTTTGAGATAAAACTTTAGATAGATATTTATTTATTTGTTACACATATATACAACATCAATTAGTGCTGGTCACTACTCTGTTTTCATAGACATAAAATGAATTACAAATACAGTGGTACCTTAATTTACGAGCACAATCCATTCCAGAAGCATGCTCATAAACCAAAATACAGTGTACCCTTGATTAACAAACGGTTTGTATAACATAAAATCTGTACAAGATAAATTATTCTGGAGATAGGGGAAATTTGCTTAACACAATCATCTATGGGGCGAATTTGTACAACATAAAAATGGTCATGATTGGGGATTACTCTGTTTTCAGTGCATTCCTATGGGAAATTTGTATAAAGGAAAATTTGCTTAACATAATTTCATTTGGAACGAATTAATTCCTTTATACAAGGTACCATTGTCCTCATATATCAAAGCAAATTTCCGTATAGGAAATAATGCATACGTATCTGATTCGTTGTGGGGACCCAATTTCCATTATTTCCTATGGAAAAAATTGCTTTAGCCGAGAGCCACAATGGCCTCCAGAGCTCGCCCCAGGCTCAGTGCTGCTCGGGGCACACTGTGGGGGCCATGGACGGGTGTTGCTGGGCCTGGGGTGCGCTGCAGAGGCCGCAGACAGGTGGCACTGTGCCCGGGGCAAGCCCCGGAAGCCGCAGACAGACAGGGCTGGGCCCAGAGTGAGCTCCAGAGGTCATTTCCAATTAGCACTAGGCCCATTCCAGGCCCGCCGGATGATCCAGAGGCCCATTCCAGGCACCACCAGGCCTGCAACGAGCCTCGGAGGCAACCTCCAGTCACCATGAGGAGGAAGAGGTGAGCCAGGCTGTGATTACAAAACTAGCACCAGTGATCCTTTTGCAAGACACTACTCACAAAGCAAAGCAAAATTTATTAATATTTTTGCTCATTTTGCGAAATACCTGCAAACCGAAGTACCTTGGTATCTTAAAAAAATAAACCATGTGCATACACAAATACAAAGTACTCATCCAATAAATATATTAAAACCACCACACAAAAGAACACAAATAGTTTACTAAATAAACCAATCATATAAATGTTATTTATTTAGTTGTTCAAACGATATACCACTCCTATTAGCGCCACTGCACTACTCTGGGCAGTTCACATTAAAATACCATACATACACAGTCATAAAACATAATATAAAACCTATATTAAACCATCCACATGAAGACAAAAGGCACCAGAGGAAAGGTAATAACTACATGAAAATAAATGATCGATAACCATAACTGAATGAAGATGTGAGATCAACCTCAGGTCAACTAGAGAAGATGTGTGAGGCCTTCCTGAAGATTCCCTCTTGAATGTTAACCGGAAGGGGGCAAGGTGCAGCTGGTTCCACAAATAAAGCCTCTAAAAAGAAGACCTACGTTTCATAGAGAATTTATGATCCTCCCTTGGAGTGACTACCCAGAGGAAACTGGTGTGTTAGTTGACATTGGAGAATGGTACTCCAGCAAGTAAAATTAAAACAACACACAGCAAGAGGTGAAATGCTTCAAACAGGAGGCAGAGCAAGAGGTATGCATATCAAGTAGAGTTTGTTTGTTTGTTTGTTTGTTTGTTTGTTTGTTTGTTTTAATACTTATATATCGCCCGTCTTCCCGAAGGAACTTGCATTGAAAGGCCTCTCTGTAGAGTGATGTCTTCAGTAGGCACCTAAACATTTAGACAGAGGGAGTCAGGTGGAGCTCAAATACTATACAAGCTATTTCCAAAGCCACAACAGAGAAGCTCTGATTCTCATGGAAGACATCCCAGCATTATCTGGAAGCATCTGGTGGTACAGGTAGAAGACCATAAAAGGCTTTATATGTAAGCTTGAACCTGTCCTGGGATACAGCAGGTAACCAGGGCAGATGGGCCAGGACTGGGGTGATATGAAAGAACTTACTCACACCCATCAACAAACTTGCCACCACATTTAGGAAGGAGCAGAGTTGGGCGATAAGTCTCAACTGATGGTTGGCTGCTCTAACAGGGCTGCAATCTGTGAATCCTAGAACAGACCTGGGCCCAGAACCTGGGCCCAAATGGGATGTCTATACTATCCAGCCCATAGACAATCCCCCCCCACACACCTATACAAGCCCTCCTTTGAAGAATGAGCATCATCTTGGTCCAGGTTCAGTTTGAACCTGTTGGCCCTAGTCTATTCCAACACTGAAGCCTGGTACCACTCCAACATCAGGGCAGCATCCAGTGCAGAGGTTGTAAAAGAGTACTCATGACACTGTAGTCTAAATCTCCTGATGACCTCCCCGATGATTCTATACAGATGTTAAAAAACATTGGGGATATGGTAATCCCTGTATTACCCCACAACACAGAGTCCAAGGGGCCAAAATCTCATCTCCAAAGTAGTCTCAAAGAAGGATTGTAGCCAGCTCAACACCAACCCTGATCCCCACATCTGAGAGCTTGTCAAGAAGGATACCATGGTCAATGGTATCAAAGGCTGCTGAGGAATCCAGAAGTACCAATAAGATAAAGCTTCCCCTGTTGGCTTCCCTTAAAGGACACTGTGCAGTGCGACCAGTGCCATCTTAGTATCTCACCATGGCCTGAATCCAGACTGCAACTGATCAAGGCAATTCTCCTCCACGTACATTCAGAGCTGCCCCACCACCAGCTGCTTGATCACATTGTTGGCAATTAGGATTGAGTTGCTGAGTTTAGCTGTCACCACATGTGGTCATTTCTCTGTGGACCAGATCATGGTTTCTTTCATGTATGAGAGACAGCATCCTTAACTCAGTAAAGCTTCCATGATAGCCATGTCACAGTCAACCACGGCCTTGCTGGCTGCTTCTATTAGCTATGTAGGGCAAGGGTCAAGTGTGGAGACTTTAGGCCTGCAGCTAGCCATTGCCCTGTTTTTTCCTTTGATGTTACTGGGTCAAACTGAACGAACTGAGTAGACAGAGACGGTACAGTGATGATCTCCACTGGATCAACCAAACCTCTAGTAGAGTCACAATTGGTCCAGATGACCTTAATTTTATATTCTAAAAAGGCTGCAAACTGGTCACTGCTGAACTCATGTGTCCTAAATATATTTGCAAATGATAATGAATTCAGTACCCTAAATATGAACATACAGTATGTGTCCTAAATATATGTGAATTTGATACTGCATTCACCACTGCTCTAGGAAATTCTCATGTAGGAAATTCCTCTATAGGCCCATCACCAATATTGCTTTTATGAGTAAGGTCATGGAGAGAGTGGTGGCAGACCCGTTTCAGGGTCTCCTGGAGGTAACTGACACCCTCGACCTGTTCCAGTCTGGCTTCAGGCTGGAAGGAAACAGCATTTGTTGCCCTGCAAGATGACCTTTTGAGGAAGGCCAATAGGGCAAAATGTCCATGTCGGTCCTCCTAAATCTCTTGGCAGTCTTTGATACTGTCAACCATGGTATCCTCCTGGGAAGTTGGAAGCCTTGCCTTGATGTGACTCCATTCTTTCTTGGGGGACCTGCCCAAGAGAGTGAAAATTAGTGAGATATGATCTGCCCCTTGGTCCCTGAAATGTGGGGCCCCACAGAAGTAGATCATCTCTCCAATGTTATTTTACATCAATATGAGGCTGATCGAGTGTGTGTGTGCGTGTGTGTGCGCGCGCGTGTGTGTGTGTGTGCATGTGCGTCACCAGGAGGTTTGGAGCTTTGTGACATCAGTACACTGATAACAGCCAGCTCTGTCTCTCCTTTACACCTGCAGTGAATGATGTCCCATCCCTTGAGCACTGCCTGGAAGTTGTTCTGCGATGGATGAGGATTGAGGGTGAACTTGGAAAAAAGGAAGACCTGCAGGTGGGGGTTTCTGATGTCAGCAGGTTGGGAATCATCCTCTCCTTTGGGGGTTTGACTCTTCCTGCTCAAAACTAAATTCACAACTTGGCCATTTCCCTAGACCTGACAGTACCCATGGGGTCCCAGGTGTCAGCAGTGGCCTGTACCACTCATTTCCATCTGTAGCAGGCCACCAAGCTGCGTCCCTATCTGGATCCTGGGTCCCTCACCACACTGGTCCATACACTCATAATCTTGAGACTGGACTACTGCAACATGCTCTATGTGGGGGTGCCCTAGGGGCTGATTTGGGGACTTTCACCCATCCAGAACACAGCAGCCAGACTTTTAATGGGGACTAGAAGACAACATACATTATATGCCTCACACTGACTTCCAGTTTTCCACATCGACTTTGAGGTTTTGACAATATCATACAAAGACCTAAACAGTTTTGGACCTTACTACTTGTCAGAGGACCTTCACTCAATGAGAACTGCTCATAATACCTGATCCTCCCAGGCCAGGCATTTGAGGCATGTAACACCACAAGAGACGTGTAGAGAAAAAAACAAGTAATAAGGTCTTCTCTGCAATTGCCCCATGCCTTTGGAATAACCTTCCAAATGACATCTGACTATCCCCCATGTTAGATATTTTAAACAATCTTTGAAAACATGGCTATTCAAGCAGGCATGTCCTTAAATCAAAACACAACGATACTGTTAACCCATCAACGTTAATATCTTTTATATTAGTTTGCCTATGAAAATTTTTAATTTAAATGTTTTAAACTAAATGTTGGCTCACTTCACAGAATCATAGAGTTGGAAGAGACCTCAAGGGCCATCTAGTCCAACGCCCTGCCATGCAGGAATGCCCATCACAGGACTCCCAACAGATGGTCATCCAGCCTTTGCTTAAAAACCTCCAAAGGAGGAGACTCCACCACCCTCCGTGGCAGCATATTCCACTGCCAAACAGCTCTGTCATGAAATTCTTCCTAATGTGATCATGTGATGTGCTCTGGTGCTTGGATATCAATACACTGCTTGGTGATCAGGGCAAAATTTAGTAATAAAATAACATTTAAAAGGAAATGAAGCTCCACTATCAGCTGAAATCACCATACGGGAAGAGTACAGTTGCTCTGAATACAAACTTACTCCCAAAACAACAGAACATCAGAAAATATCTCTATGATATTTTACAGCTTTCAAGTCATTCTTTTTCCTATGAGGAATAACCCTAACAAATATGGCAGCTAATAAGTAGCTGTTTTATTCAAGAACATAAACACTTAATCAAGCTTTGCACAGAGACTTCAGTCAGATAAAATCATTTTATGTGGTTCATGGACTGCTGCCATAGGCTCAAAGCTACTGTGGTTATAGAAAAGTAACCCTGATTTTACCCAGGTCTTCATTCACAAAGCTAGGCCATTAAACAAATGGATTCGCATATGCCATTCATGCTGAAACTTAGAACTGAAACATGGTGATGAAGGTCAGAAGTATGACTCAGTACAACAATGTCAAATTTTCTATATACAGTTTCTGCATCGTGACAGAATATAGTCATGGGTGTAGCTCTAACATGAGTAATTTATGTGCTGCAAGAAAAACAAATACAATGTATAACTTGTAGTAAAGGAAACACAATTGCAATAGCTATTTTGGAAATAATCATATCAGTGTATCAATTCTTGCCAGTTAGTTTTGCTGAAAGGTACCAAAGAAACAAAAAAGAATTATTAATATGACTGTAGTCTTATATTGACAAAAGAAAGAGTAATACAAGCATGAAATTATTATTGCATGAGCATGCAGTACAGGTACTATTATTGCGCAGCAGAGTAAATCAACACTCTACAACGCAGTTCTAAAAAAGGGAGCAGCCCAAACAATTTTGTAACTTTGAAACTGGCCTTTGGATCACCACCAAATCTGACACAGATATGCTTGAAAATGTGCTCTTATTTTTTTCTCCCTTTCTGTGGTGTCTGTAAGGCTCTCCTCCAACTCCACATTATGAATGAATTGATTTTTGTCCCCGTCTTTCTTTCACATAGTAGGGATGCTTTCTACCTTGGTTTTCAGTGACAATATTTCTATTTCAAAAAGTGAAACGTGTATACAACATCTTTGCAGAGCTTTTGGGCTGATACAGCTTTTCTTTCTCAACTTTCATACCTCAAGGAAAGGGCTAGGAAATTAGAAAATAGTTTTCTAGTCTGCATTCTGTGGAGCTGGCATGGCAATATTAGTTTTACCTGAGAGATTAAGGGAGTGCATGTTTCTCCATTGTATTGTACAGTACCTCCTCACACCTTTGCTTCACCATTTAATTAAGTCTAAAAGATAGACTTCAAAATATTTTGGCACAGAGGGACACACATCCCACCTGTTCTCCTCTCCTAGCAAACCTCAGTACAGATCTTGTGCTCACCCTCTGTGATCCTCTACATGGGTACTTCTATTTTAATAAGTCAAGATATTCAATTCTTCCAAAAACCTCTGGTTTAGGAATGTAGGTTATTGTGCTTCTCTATTCAAAATGCTCAAGACTGCTGTAAAATATATTTCCCATGTTGGCAGCAAGAAAAGCGATACCAAGCTTTACATAGCAAAGGGCAGGTTGAATGCTGACCATGACAGTAGTCAAGATGGCCTGCAGGATATCCTCTTGTGCTCAAACCATGACAACCACTTTGTATTTGGGATGGAGAAGCACAATACCCCATATTCATAAACAATAATATTTTTGAATACAGTAACTGATGTGAACAAATAAATGTTATAAATCAGGAAATACAGTAAGGACTACATCACTCTTTATCACTTTACAACTTGTGCTTAAAATTACATACAATCCACATAGTGTTCAAAAGACTCAATACATAATTCCAATTCCATGCTATGCCTGTAAAACTGACTAATCCTGTTTTACGAACACTTTCTAACAACATGTTAGGGTCATTCCATGTCAAATCATCCGATGCATGGAACCTCGATGTCATGGATTTGGTTCCTTTTTGGTACATTTTTACCTTACCATGAGACGTTTAAAATATTTTTTTCAGATTTTTTGGTCTACTCGCTTCTGAGATATTACATTTTCAAAATTGCAAAAAAAAAAAAAAAGCCACCAAAATTCACTACCCACCCTAACTTCAAATGTCATTTAATACATACATAGCTACAGACCTGAGAGAGGTATCACTTCAAAGCAGTGGTTCTCAACCTGTGGGTCCCCAGATGTTCCTAGACTACAACTCCCAGAAATCCTGGCCAGCTCATCTAGTGATGAAGACTTCTGGGAATTGCAATCCAGGAACATCTGGGGACCCACAGGTTGTGAACCGCTGCTTTGAAGCCTATGAAATGGGTTTTCATTTGATATACAACATGATGCTATATATATATATATATATATATATCTATATATATATATATATAATTCAGATTTTGGGGAAAAACATTTTTAAAAAAAAATTCACACTTAAAGATACATGTCTTGTAGCCAGTCACTCCAAATTTCAGGATGGTATCTCAATGGTATCATACAAAACATAAATTGTCTTATTAGAAGTGACAAGGAATTAAATCAACTTAGCCCTGAAAATAAACCAACAGTTCTATACCTAATGATGAAGAACCGTTTTTTCCCTTGGCTAGCAAGTTGGTTGCTTTTGTCATCTGAGTTAAGACCAAGGAACTGCATTATACCAGGAGCTAGTGGGACTCACATCGTGTGTGTGTTTCTCGAATTGTGTGTGTGTGTGTGTGAGAGAGAGAGAGAACATACCAGCTAACCCCACAGAAGATGCCAAAAGCATCCAACATGCTAGCCAAGAAAAAAAAGGTTCTTAGCTACAGAAATTTTGGTCTATTTTCGGGGCTAAGTCGCTATAATTCCTTGTCACTGCCAACAAGACAATTTAAGTTTTGTATAATACCATTGAGATACCATCCTGAAATTTGGAATGAATGGCTACAAGACATGCATATTTAAGTGTGATTTTTTTGAAAATTAAAAAAATCTGTTTTTCAAAAATTCAAATTTTATATTTAAATGTGTAATATTTTTGAAAATGTACAATTGCATCATGTATATCAAATGAAAGCACTATTCATAATCTTTTAAATGACATCTGTCTCAGATCTGTAGCTATCACAGGTATCTATTAAATGACACCTGAAGTTATCGTGGGTAGTGAATTTTGGCATTTTTTTGCAATTTTGAAGGTGTACCATCTCAAAAATGGGTGGACCAAAAATCTGGAAATTTTTTTTTTTAAACATCTCATGGTATGGTACAAATGTACCAAAAATGAACCAAATCCATGACATCATGTTCCACAATTGATTTTCATTGGTTAATTTGACAAGGATTGACCCATAACAATTATTTTACATTTATAAGCTAAATGCAAACAAAATTCTCAGCTGTCATATTTTTATTAAAATGTTCTACAGTTCATATATTTTCATGGGACATATTTACTAGAACATTAATACTGTACTGGAATAGATCCAATGAATAGATTCAATGATTGTAGACTGCAGCTACAATCACTAGGATTATGTGCATGTACATTTCCCCCCTTTACAGACCTTGATCACAATTACATTTTCAATTACATTAATTTTAATATCTTTTTTTCAGTAATAGTACTCAAAAGTTGTACTTAATAAACTAAAATTGGCAATGTGGTATATTACCAGTTATCCTAAAAGGACCATTTTCTCGAGTTCATATATTTATTATACCACACATTGCTGTCTTAAATCCAAGTACAGAAATTTCCTTTAGATTGCTCGCTGCATTCTTCATAGCATGAACAATAAAAATAATAAGTGCTAGTCCATGGCTTACTCATATTCAAGCATCTCCCCTCTTCCATATGGTTACATGCTGCAGAGAACCCCACCCCCTCCCTTATTTCTAAAGGACAAATTATTTTGGAAATTATAGTTAGCTATATTTATTCAAATAAATCAGCAAATAGTCCATACTAAGAAACAGCTGTAGAAGAATGATACATCAAGATAAAGCAGCACATTCTTTGCTGTTTGTTTTACCAAAAAAAAAAAAATTACACCAACACAGAGAGAATTCTGTCAGCAACACAACCATTTTAAAGTAAATTACTCTACCAAAGCAGGAAATACCAAGGCAGCTAAGCAAGGCTATACAGTATTCTTTGGTGCTGAAACTGAGCAGCAGAAACAGAAGCTGCAATTAAAGATGCATCTCCAGGAGGGAGACAGGTTTTTCAAATAAATAAATAAATAAATAAATAAATAAATAAATAAATAAATAAATAAATAAATAAATACAGGGGCATGCAGAGAAGGCTCCCTTCTATAGATTGACTTTATATTCACAGAATATAAATCCAACCAAATTCAGTGAGGTTTATTCATGGCAAGAAAACACAGGATTGAAATATGTGTGAAAATCCCATGACATTCACATGCAATAAGCATGAGAATGCAGCCTATGTGCATCTCCCTCCAGCCTTTCTTCACACCTCCAGGTGCCTCTTTGATGTATATTTTCACAAAAAGATTCACATATGACTATGACAGATGAAAAGGCTAGAAAGCATCAACAGTACACCTCTATATTTCCGTCTGATTATCTGACCACGAAGACAATATAGACAAATGAAATAAAATTAAACAAATGCAACACATTCCCCTAATAATAATGCTAGTCACTCCATTCGTCGTTGGATCCCCCCCCCAAAAAAAATAAAAATAAAATAAAAAGCATAAACCCAAGGAGCCAAAGTTAGTAATAATCACGGATTAAGGTTTTTGCTTTTACAGAAGCTGTTTAAACCCTCTTGGCAGTCTGACTGACCACTGGGGGTGGGGGGGGGAGTGAAGAGCTAACCTGCATTTCCACAGAAAGGGGTGGGAGAGAGATGGATCAGCTTTTCCTGTTTTTCAATCCTAGGCAAACCCCCCCCCCAACACTATCTTTCAGCCGCAGGAAAAGCCTCACCAGCCTGGCCTTGGGAAGGCTATGGAAAGACTGGAGGAATGGGAGGCCGCATGACAGTTGCAGGGGAGGGTTGGAAGACCCAGCACATATAAAAATAAAGCTTTGGCAGGATTTGAGATTTCGAGGGAAAAGGGTTCGGAAAGGGTAGCCGTGTCAGTCTTTTTTTCAAGAATGCCATTCAAAAAAAAAATCAAAGAAAAATGAAACAAAAAAGGCACAAAACATGTGGTACCTTAAAGACTAACTTTCATATTTTAATGTAACCTTTCGTGGACTACACGTCCACTTTTTCAGATCTACAGCCGCAGAATGAGGTGGGCAATACACAATAGGTAATGGGATTCTACGTTTCACACCAAATATTCATGGGCTGTTGTTGTATGTAGGCGTATTTGCAGACAAGCCCGGCTGTAAATTCCTATATTGACAAGAGCTGGGCTGAGGGTGGATAGAGGGAAGAAAAAGCAACAGGATGCGGTCCCACCTCCTTCTCCCACCTTCACCCCCGTATTATAATCTATTTTAAACAGATTAGGATCTGCCTGAAAGAACCAGGAAGGGGGTGGTTGGGTGGGTGGGAGAGAAAATGACAGGAGGCCCCTGGCGGCTGCTCCCTTCCGACACACGACGGGGCGAGGAGGAGGAAGGGGATTTTACCTCACCGTCCCCTCCTCCCCTCAAATCAAAATCCCGCCGGGATTTCACCCCCCCACCCCCACCAACACACACACACACACACACACATCTCCCCCCGACTTACCGGCATCATCTCTGGCGCTGCTGCCCCCCCGGCCTCAGTCCCGAGCCAGGCCGCCGTCTTGAAGGAGAACCGAAGGAGGAGGGATGGAGAGAGAGAGAGAGAGAGAGAGGCGAGGGAAAAGGACAGAAGGCGACACACGGCGACCGGGCGTGTGTGTGTGTGGGTGCGTGCGCGCGCCTGGAGGGATGACGACTCGGGCCTGGCCGCCCCGTCAGTCCCTTCACAGGCTCTCTCTCGACACCAGAGAAAGAGACCGCGGAAGGAGGGAGGGAGGACGGGAGGCCACCCACAAGACGGCCTCGGGGGGGCGCCTTTCCCGGCCTCGCCACCCTCGTCCTCGTCCTCGTCCTCGTCCTTCTCCTTCTCCTTCTCCTTCTCCTTCTCGAGGTTGGAAGCCTCCCTTCTTCCCTCGTCCCCGCTGAGGGAACAGGCGGCCACCTCAAGACACGACGCGGCCTCAACGCCTCCGCCTCCTCTTATTTTTCCCCATCAGAGTTTTTTTTCCCTCTCCCTTCCCCCCCCTCTCTCTCTCGCCTCAGCCGTCGCTTTGCTCCGCCGTGCCAGGGGTTAAATGACGACGCCTCCTGATTGGCCGGCGCGAGCGCGAGGAGGAGGAGGAGGAGGGAAAAAATCGGGGGAGGGGAGGGGCCTCGGGACTGCGATTGGAATGGGGAACCAGGGAAGGGAAGGAACGGCTCTCCCAAAAAGGGAGGAGAGGGGAGGGGAGGGGGGGAAGTTGAGGGAGGAATGTTGGGCCGGGCGGGAGCGGGCGCGGGCGCGGGCGCGACCGCGTTCGGACGCACGGGGGAGGGGAGGGGCGGGGCGGGGCGCAGCTCTCCGGCGGCCCACGTGACCCCGGAGTGGCCTCGCGCCCACCGCGAGCTGGATCCTTTCGTATGATATTTTTGTTTGTTTTAGCATTGGAGGCCGCGGCGGGGCTCGCGCTTCGTGCGCTCGGCGTTGCTGCTTGGACTGAACCATTTCATTCTCTTTCGGAGGGGGGTTGAGGGGGGAAACGGAAGGAAAGAAGGGGGGAAAAAAGATATGTGTGGGTTTTATTTCGAAGCGTTACTTTTTTTGTTTTAGGGCGGCAGGTCTCGGCATTCCTTCTTCGCCATCCGGAGGAGCGTTTCTTTGAATGAGGATAGGGGCGATAAAGTCCCTAATACAGTACTGCTGTTTTATTCGATAGGATTTCAGGAGTTTGGAACGTTATTTTTTTTAAAAAAAATTAATGTCTCGCGTGGCCTGGTTGCGCAGGAGCAATTAGTTGCTGCGCTGCCGTTACTTCTAAACCCCCCCACCAGTCCTTGGGAGAGGAAACATTTGGTTTTATAAGAAAATAGCATTATGATAAAATTATAACACTCTGCTTAAATGCCTCGAAAAATCATTGTTAAAGAGGAAGCGCAAAAAGCAATACGTACCTGTGTAAAGAGGTACATCAAATATACGGTCGACGTTTCTCTACAAAATGGCGATCTGTTGGTGGCGAATGGTCTCCTGATTTGCAACTATCCCGCCACCGACTCTGGAACTTACAATTTAGGAAAAGTATACTAGTTTGGGGTCCTTTTAAACTTTTTTGTGGTACAATGAGAAATGGCATTAATATGCCCAGCAATGAGGGGACAGGATGAAGTTTCTCAGGCAGAGGAAGCAGGAAGACCAAATTTGAGTATACTGTACTGAACTGAAAGGAAACCATAGGCTAGGCTAGGCTGGGTTTTGCAAGACTTGTGTAGAATTGTTAAAGACAGCTCCCTTGGGAAGTCACTAATTCATAGGATAACCTTTAAATCCCAAGGACGC
>JAHTLZ010000225.1:1415250-1429915 GCA_023846285.1 Phrynocephalus versicolor | reverse complement strand
TTCACTGAGCTTCTTGCCAGTGACAGAAAAACTTCCAGAACACGGCCAAACAGCCTGAAAAACAACAACTATGTTTAGAAGTTCTCTGCTCATGCTGAGAGGCAGTGGATGTTGCCTCTTTTTCCGCTGGAGAGGGAATGAATTAGCAGAGAGTGCTTACCCCTTGCTTTCTGGAAATACCTGTTGGCCATTCTGTCCCCTCTCAGTTAAAAAGAGCTCCCCTGTTAAATATTTGCTTCCAAAGTCAAGGCACAAAGCAAATAAAAAAGCTATACAATTTGAACTTCCATATTCTTTAGAATAGCTTTGGCTAAAAACCTGATCATGCTACTGACCAACAAACTTCCATGAGGTTTGGCACTTGAAGAAGAATTTATAAAGGAGTGGCCTATAGCTGTGTCAATCATGGGCTCACCCTCCTGCTGACATCTCTCCCAACCAGAAATTTTGCTCCTGACAACACACCAAACTATTCATTATCCATAGCCAAACCCTACCATGCTATTGTACATTTATTGCATTTGTCTTGTCAGACAAAGGCACACCTTAAATATCTGTATCAAGTATTTCTGAAGCTTCACTATTTCCCCAGTGAAGTAAATACAGTACACACATGCTCAAACAGGGCATCCAGGAACAATGCCCTATAAGGGAAGACCAAGAAGATTCTGCTATAACCTGAAGTGAATTGTCTCATTTTGGAAACTAAGCAAGGTTGGTTCAGGTTAGTACTATATTTGGATGAGAGAAGACTAGTGAATACAATGGATCCCCAGAGAAGGCTGGGCAAGAGTCAGACCTGACAATATAGAAGCAGTGGTGGTGAACCTTCAGCACTCCAGATGTTTTGGACCACAACTCCTACTGTCCTTTGTCATTGGCAATACAGGCTTGGAATTCTGGGAGTTGTGGTCCAAAACATCTGGAGTACTGAAGGTTCGCTACCACTGATTGATTGGTGACTCACAGCATGCTAAGAGAAAGTGACAGTCTCTGGTGAAAATCACTGATTCGTCATTATCAATGACCTACAAAGCATATCTTGAACTTGTAGCACCAACTCTCACACCACAGCTCACAAAACAGATGGACTAAAACTTAATCTTTGCATTTAAATCTATTCTGTTTGTTTTCCTTTTCTTATGCACATTTCATTCCCATGTTTAATTGTAGAAACATTAACTCCCAGATAAAAAGTAGATGTGCATATATGATAGTAGCTCTGTCCTGTTGTGATCCTAGGCATCTTTAATTAGAAAGAAGTCCAGCTGTATTGCCTTTAGGTGCTACTAGGTAACAACAAGCTGCTTCTTGGACTACAGGTCTATCTGCTTAGTATCCCTCAAGAGCTGGCAAATCTGGATTTACTGGTGGTAGATCTTCAGGTGATTTGCAGTATATTGGTAGGATTTTGACTCCCCAGTGTTTAACTAAAGGAAGGAAGGAAGATAGTTGTCACTCATATTGAATTATTCTTCTGGAATGAACACAGCTTGGGATGGGATGGATTTTTGTCCATTCTGCAAAGAATTAATCAGAATGAAATTCTAGTGTAAAACAGTTAAGATTCTTGGATCCCAAATGTCTGTCATTTGCACTAAGCTCTGGATGTAAGCTTTTAGGATTCTAGCAAGAAAAAACAACGGTGATCCCACAAACACAAAACCTTCTTGCAATTTTCCCCCAAGCTGCTGCCCTCTTGCCAAGACACAAACGGCTTGCTGACTAAGAGGGATGGGAATTGTAGTACCACCCATAGGGAGGGTGGCAGGTAGGCTGGCTTGCACTGTCTGGCAGCAGCTCAGCAGGATGTCTTTTTCACCCTTGAGTAGAAATGACCAAGATTGAACCTGGCATCCTTGACACTCAATAAATATGTTGTTGTTGTTCAGTTGTTCAGTCGTGTCAGAACTTTGTGATCCCATGGACCAGAGCTCGCCGGGCCTTCCTGTCTTCCACTGCCTCCCAGAGTTTGGTCAAATCCATATTGGTTGCATCGATGACACCGTCCAACCATCTCATTCTCTGTCGTCCTCTTTTCCTTTTGCCTTCCATCTTTCCCAACATCAGGGACTTTTCCAAGGACTCCTCTCTCCTCATGAGGTGGCCAAAGTACTGGAGCCTCAGCTTCAAAATCTGTCCTTCCAGTGAACATTCAGGGTTGGTTTTTTTTTCAGGATGGAGAGGTTTGATCTTGCAGTCCAGGGGGCTCTCAAGACTCTCCTCCAGCAGCACAGCTCAAAAGCATCGATTCTGCGGCGATCAGCCTTCTTTATAGTCCAGCTCTCACTTCCATACATCACTGCTGGAAAAACCATAGCTTTGACTATCCTGACCTTAGTTGGCAAAGTGATGTGTCTGCTCTTTAGGATGCTGTCTAGGTTTGCCATTGCTTTCCTCCCAAGAAGCAGACGTCTTTTTATTTCGTTGCTGCAGTCGCCATCTGCAGTGATCAAGGAGCCCAAGAAAATAAACTCTGTCATTGCCTCCATTTCTTCCCCTTCTGTTTGCCAGGAGATGATGGGACCGGTGGCCATGATCTTTTCCCCCCCAATAAATATACTCTACAGCTAAAACAGCAATGAATTGTACAACAATTTTAAATAATTAAAAGGTAGGCTGCAGTCTCATGCCAGATATAGCATGAAATCTACAGAAACCCAAGTCCTGAAGGTGCCACAAGGCCCTGTATGGTTTTTATCTGTGATGACTAACATGTCTACACTCTACCTATCCCTGAACTCTACTAATGGACTGTTAAAGATTTGCATAGAGTTGCACCCTAAGCCAACATGCCTTGCATGTTATTTTTTCCTTGGTATTTACCAATTGCAAAATACCACACACATAAAGAAAAGTTTGCAATTAGTTTTAACTATTTTTCTGCCCCTCTGCAGCATATGCTTAGATGTACAACAAACAGCTGATGGCCAGAACAAACAATTGCACACTTTTGAGTTTTATACTGTGTGTGCCCACAATGGTTCTAGCCATGATTTGTATTTATAATCATTACTTGGAGCTGTGCAAGGATTAACAATACAATAAAAACAGAGAGACCTTTTCGGCATGGAACCCCCTCCTTCTCTCCTTTCCTGCTTTTCCTGGGGAAAGATATGATAGTAGTTCAAAAATAGGATTGCTTAGTTAGAGCAAGGAAGTTCTTCCTATTCCCCACATTCCCTAAGGCGACTTTACAGGCTAAATCCATGGTTTTTTTTCCCCAAAAGGGAATTCCACAGCTGCCAGTCAGTCTCTGCAGTGACTTGTGGTATGGATGGAACGTAAACAACAGAGGCCACACCCCTTCCTCACATTTCCTGTCTCCGCTTCCTTCCTTGAGAGTGAGTGCCACTGAAACTGCCCAGGGGACAATAGAAAAGCTGGAACAGGAACAGTCATTAAGGCCAAGATAGGGGTGGGGTGTGTGTGTGTCAAGAGATGTGGGATACTTCTCAATATGTTACCAAAAGAGGGAGGTGGATCATGTACCGCAGTGGTTCTCAACCTGTGGATCCCCAGATGTTCCTGGATTGCAACTCCCAGAAGCCTCTACCACTCGCTGTGCTGGAAGGGATTTCTGGGAGTTGCAGTTCAGGAACATCTGGGGACCCACAGGTTGAGAACCACTATGTTTGAATCATGTTGTAATACAGCCTGCCACCTTCACAGGAGCGTCTCATAAGAACACATGAAATAGCCTTCTCTGTTGATGGTCCCAGACTCTGGAACTCCCTCCCACTGGAGACCAGGACTGCCCTTTCTCTGCTGTCTTTCCGGAATCAAGCAAAGACCTTCCTCTTCAGGCAACTTTTCCCTGAATGATGGACTACCTATTATGTGACTTTTAGATGGATTGCCATGCATGATTGCATTGACTGATTGCACAAGAACACTTGTGTTTTCCATGTTAGTTTCCATCCCTCATAATGGATTTTTCTTTTCTTTTAACTACTTGCATGCTCTTTGTAGCTTTAATGATGCCTTTTAATTGTTGTAAGAAGCCTCTTCTAATTCCCTGTTCTTAAAGTTGAATATGTCTTAAGTGTTCTGGGCTGTATATTGTCCCCCATTATTGTAAGCCTCCTTGGGTCCTTGATTGCCATAAGTCATAATAAGGACATAATTATTACTCATGGAGCAATCATCATCATCTAAGAATTACAGAGCTGGAAGGGACCCTCTGGATCATTGAGGCCTGCCCCTGTCAAGAAGGAGGCACAGGGGGGAATCAAACTATAGGAGTCTCGTGGCGCAGTGGTTAAATGCCTGTACTGCAGGTAAAACTGTGCTCACGACCTGGGGTTCAATCCCAGGTAGCAGGCTCAAGGTTCACTCAGCCTTCCTTCCTTCCGAGGTCGGTAAAATTAGTACCCAGCTTGCTTGGGGTGGGGTGATGTGTAGCCTGCATACTGTAATTAAACTGTAAACCACCCAGAGACTACTTGAAGTGGTATGGGGCAGTATATAAGCAGAACACCTTGCTTTTGCTTTCACAACCTCTGGATGCAGAGCCACAGACCTAAACCACAGAGCTGCCCAGTTAACTTGTTCCACAGCTGTAGTCGCCCCTGGAGAAAACCACCAGCTTAGAAAAGGCTAATGTATTTTGCTGAGTTACTACTCATTGGGCAATGTAGGACTCCCTGCCACAGCAGGTGGTGATGGAATCTAGCCTGGATGCCTTCAAAAGGGGATTGGACAGATTCCTGGAGGAAAAGTCCATTACAGGTTACATGCCATGATGGAGATGTGTCATCTCCAGGCTTAAAACCAGGGTACTTTAAGGGCCATATGCAGGGGAGTGGTATCAGGAGACAGATATCTAGTGTTGTGCGCTCCCAGACGCATCTGGTGGGACCATTGTGAGATACAGGAAGGTGGACTAGATGGGCCTTTGGCCTGATCCAGCATGGCTCTTCTTATGTTCTTAAGGGCAATAGGAAAAGATTAAGACCAAATGAGAGGAGGATTGGAAACCACAGCCTTGGGTTTCTAAAAGTTGAGCAGAGCTATCGGCAACAGGCTTTTTTTTTTTTTTTTTTGAGGTTTGCCACAAATCAGAAGCAACTGACAGCATATAACCTCAAACCAGTTAGTGACTTCCGGATACACCACTCAAGGATACACTTTCCTTCCTCTTTTTCGGTCTTCCTCTTTTCCTACTTTCTTCAGCTTTTACAAACAACTTTTCTGCATGAGATAGTTATGCTACTGTGTGAGAATTTTTATTTGGCCTGCCATTCATTTTTAGTTCATAACTTTCTAAACTACTTTTCTTCTCAAGTAAGAGAATTACGGTAGTATTGCAGTATTAATATCTGGCACACAGCCTTCTCAAATAAAGCATCTTGTTTGTTAGAAACCCCAGAACAATAATCCAACAGTGTAAGATTCACATGTTTTGTTCACAGCAAGATTAGGGGCCGCATAGGTTTGCTGTGACTGTAAATAGCACATCTGGAAGTTAAGTCATGGCAACGGGACTTCTTTTTCTTGAGAGATAGAAACGTTTCGCTGCTCATCCAAACAGCTTCATCAGTAAATAGCACAGTTTTTGAGGCTAGCTAGACATCCGATTGTCAGTCTCTCTCGAATACAAAAACACCTTCAAATCTGTAAGAAGGCTGTGCTTGTTCAGTCCGCGACAATCTGTTCAGATTCTTTGTAATTGTAGATCAAACGAATGAAATAATATTTATATCTGGCATTTCTATGGATTGATAGGTATAATATGTTGCACTACTCTTTTGTTTCCTTTATCCAAAGTGGGGCCTATATCACATTTTGGGAGAGGAACAGCTAGAGGAGGTGGAAGAAAGGATGTCCTTCATGCAGTGTCAGAACTTGTAGGTTATACCTGGCATCTTCCTCTGGTGGAGATGAAAAGATTCCTTGTCTAAAACCTTACTAGGTTATGTAGATTCCCCCCCCCCACGCCACGGTGTTCCAGATGGAGTTTGTAAGGAGGACTCTCGTCCCTCTCCCTGATCCCAGGTGAAGGTGTTGTGCATCATCACAAGGTGAAAAAGAAGAAAAAGGCCGTTACTTCACGTCCGACCTTGTTCCGCGATTACGTTTGTACCGTGACAGCGTTGTTTGTGATCACGTGGTTTTGTCCCTGTTCAGTCCCTGTTTCCGTTTCCTCATGGGCGTGATTACTTGTCTCATGACAACTGTTACCTCACGTCCTTGTTCCGTGACAAATTCTGAATTTCTCTTGCTTTCTTAACCCTTTTGTTTTTAATATCATAATTAAAACTTTTTTGATATTTTGATTTATTGGTCTTCCACGATTTACACGTCAATGCTACAGAATTTTCAGTACTTTCTTTAATAAACATTTGCACTGCATGGTGTTTCCCATAGGGAAACTAATTTTGAATGCCGCTTCAGCCGCTGACCACCAGGTGGACACTGGTTGTTGCGTGACAGGCCGTTACTTCACGTACCTTGTCTCGGAACAGGAACCGGGAACAAAGCGTGCCAAGAGAATTCCCCAGCCCAGGGGCAGGTACGACTTGTCACACTCTGTTCCTGGTTCAGGGGGTGTGGTCGAGACAAGCTTTTGCTTTCATGCTATGGACCTGAGGTAAGATTTTTTTGTACGGGACAGCACAAGGAGGGACAAACAGGACGTGAAGTAACGGTCAAAACATGAAGACAAAGAATTCTCTCTCTTTTGCTGAGTGGGTACTGCATAGACACATGGGACAGCCAGAGAACCACAATGGAGAGAAACGGATAAAAACAACTGAAGTTTATGAAGGACCTTAGAGTTGAGATAGAAAACCCTAAAACCCTGATGCTAAGTAGAGATCACATGTCTCATGAGAAAGCAGCGACAGCATGTCTCCATCGAAACAGGAAAGGAAGCCATATGGACTTAGACGGGCCCCCTACGTCTAAAAAAAATGAAGGAGGAAGGAGAGGTCAGGGAGTGAAAAGGGCACAAAAGCTTCCCTGGCTGCTCCACTCCCTACCAAATCCCTTTGTGGTCATTTGGGCTTGATAGGTAAGAAGTGATGCCAGAACAACAGAAGGATGAGAGCTGGTTTTAGCCTGTCCCCTTTGCAAACCACTCGATTTTGGGAAAGCTGCTGTAGAACATACTGAGCTAGACGGCCCAAGGATTTGAGTTTGTATAAAGCAGCTTTTGGTTTTTCTCGTGGCTATTTTTATTTGTTTTTTTCAAAATCGCCCCAAAGCAACTGCTTTTCTTCCTCCCACAGACCAAAATATCCTGTCTTATATGGTCTGTGAAGTGGCATTCAGAGAAAATAAGTCCAACATTTCATTAGGAACACCCAAACGTTTAGGCACACCTAAACTAGCTATTTGGTTTACATCCACCAACTCTTAGGAGGGTAAGCTATCAGAATAATGAAAGAAGCTGTAAGATATTACAGTACTTACAAGCAGAACAAATAATATGACTTATCTGTGAGAAATATCTTTTAATTTCCATCTTTTTACAGTCTAGCACAATAGTTTGCAACCTTTGGGTCGTCATCGTCTTTTTCTTCTTCCTCTTCTTCCTCTTCTTCTTTCTCTTCCTCCTCTTCCTCCTCCTCCTCCTCCTCCTCCTCCTCCTCTTCTTCTTCTTCTTCTTCTAATTGCAGAGCTGGAAAAGCCCCTGTGGATCATCAAAGCCAGTTCTCGTCAATTAACACACTGAGTAATCAAACTCCCAACTTTTGCCTGTGTACCTACATTAGCGAACGGTCTTGTAGTTTTTGACCTCTCCCTTGATCATTGGCCATGCTGACTGGAGCTTCTGGGATTTGAAGTCTAAAAGATTACCAGATGAACACTGGTTGCAGATATGGAGTGAGCATCACCTATACCCGTGTTGGCAAATCTATGCCATGGGTGCACGCACAGCCCTTTCTGTGGGCACGCAACATCACCCCCTCACAGCCACGGCACTTCCACCTCCACTCGGAGCATGCCACTGTGCTCCATGCAGAGAGCTGGGTGAAGGGGAGGCAGCGGTTTGTGGGCTCATTCATAGCCCCAATTTACTTTCTAGCCACGCCACTCTGAGCATCCCAAAGTTGTGTGGCTGGAGAATAAAGTGGGGCTATGAAGGAGCCCACAAACCACTGTGGTCGCTCAAATTCAAATTCAAAATTCAAATTCAAAAGCGAGGATTGAAAAGCAGGTTTTTGAATTTCCTGCAGGAAATTCAAAAGCCTGCATCTCTTTCCTGAAAGGTAGCACCCCTATTCTCCGATCCTCATTTTCCCCAAGGGTAGCACCCTTTGGGAAAGCGAGGATCAAAGAGCAGCTTTTTTAAAATTTTCCACGGCCAAAGCGAGGGTGTTGTGGCTGCAGGAAATTCAAAAGCCTACTCTTTGATTGTCGCTTTCCCAAAAGATAGCACCTGAAGGATTTGTAACCCAGGCTACTGCCGTATTCAGGTTAAGTTGCCGTATTGGCACTTTGCAAAAGATAAGAGTTTTAAATCGCCGTTTGGGCACTCGGTCTCTTAAAGGTTTGCCATCACTAAAGGAGACCTTGGGAGAAGGGGAATGATATGTCAGTGCAGTGGTCTGTACGTCTGCAGGGTTTGTTACGATTTGCCTTTGGATGGCAATTCTTAGACCCCCTGTGTAGACAGGGAGCAGTTGGGTGGCAGGAGAATTTGGCAAGCAATGGTTGGCAGGGGGGAGCTGATATTCGCCGAACATTGAAAATATGGAGCTAGTAACAGATTGAATAGCAATCACCCCAGCTGCTCTTGGCATTAACCTTAAGCACAGGAACTGAGTGACCTCTTTGTTTCCTGCTCAAGCCTTAGAGGAAGAAGGCACACCAGGGCTCCCAAGAAAGAATGTTATCTGGCTGCTGATCATCTCCACTTCCAGCTTTAGCTGTGCATCATTCCTAGGGACCCTACATTTGCAGGCCCCTTAAAGACAAAGCAATGAACATGATCCAAATGCAGCTGTAAAATACATAGCTTTAAATGTGAACGACTCCCCTAATATGTTTTTCACAGATCCCTGTAAGAACGGGAGCTCTTTTCTGAGAATTGCCCTACTTTCAGCTACATGGACTCATTGGTGACAGGATATAATTCTCATGAATAAGGTCAATTGTGTCCATAATCCTTGGCATATGATGCAGAGAACAGGACTGTGTGTGTGTGTGTGTGTGTGTGTGTGTGCGCACGCGCAGAAAAAAACCTTTTGAGCTTTGTAGCACAGGGGCTAAACTGCTGTACCTCACAACCTAGGGTTCATTTCCAGGTAGCCAGCTCAAGGTTTACTCATCCTTCCATCCCAGCAAGTACCCAGCTTGCTGGAGAGGGGCAATGTGTAGCATGTAACTTGCCCTGACCACCTTTAAAGGCTATGGGGTGGTATATAAGTCATACACGTTGCTTTCGTATACAGTGGTACCTTGTATAAAGGAATTAATTTGTTCCAAATGAAATTATGTTAAGCAAATTTTCCTTTATACAAATTCCCATAGGAATGCATTGAAAACGGAGTTATCCCATTTTTATGTTGTACGAATTCTCCCCACAGGCGATTATGTTAAGCAAATTTCCCCTATCTCCGCAATTTTTTATGTTGTACAAATTTTATGTTATACAAGCTGTTTCTTATACAAGGGTCCACTGTATTTGGAGATTTTTAACATACCTAACCTGCAGAATCAATGCTTTTGAGCTGTGGTGCTTGAGGAGAGTCTTGAGAGTCCCCTGGACTGCAAGGAGATCCAACCTATCCATCCTGAAAGAAATCAACCCCGAATGTTCACTGGAAGGACAGATTTTGAAGCTGAGGCTCCAGTACTTTGGCCACCTCATGAGGAGAGAGGAGTCCTTGGAAAAGTCCCTGATGTTGGGAAAGATTGAAGGCAAAGGGAAAAGAGGATAGCAGAGAATGAGATGGTTGGACGGTGTCATCGATGCAACCAATATGGATTTGACCAAACTCCGGGAGGCAGTGGAAGTCAGGATGGCCTGGCGAGCTCTGGTCCATGGGGTCACGAAGAGTCGGACACCACTGAATGACTGAACACAACAACCTGCTAGGGATAATCTACGTGTGCAGTAGGTTGTAACTGTAGCAAGTCCATAAAACACAATTTCTGCTTTAGATTTTTCACACTTGTGTAAGAAATTGCTCAGGGAAAGAGACGTGTCACAATCCCAAAAAGCCAATACGAGGGAGCTAGGGCAATGGGGACAGAGAGGACAAACATGGAAAACATGGCCATCTGAATCCACAATATTATTTCCATTAGAGTTGACTGGCAAACTCACTGATTTTCAAGAGAGGAAGAATTTCAGGGATCATCTACAAGCCGAAAACTCTGTGGCAATTGAAAATGTTTATCCCAAATAAGCCAGTGACCGGGTTAGGAATCTAGAGAAAAAAAGGTTGGTATTTGTGCAATATAATTCTCAGCAGGTGGATTTAATACAAACTGACTAATCCTGCTTTAAAACAGATGAATTAGTCAGCTAAATACCCCATAAAGTAATTGGGCTCCCACCCGAGGAAAAAACACATGTACCTTACTCAGGCACAGGACAATTGCCTCTTTCCTGCTCTCTTGGCACAGAAGTGAGCATTATGTACACAACATGTTCAGCATGCAGAAGTGGAACAGGAAACAGTTGTTGTGAGTCTGCACAGGCATGACTTCATGTGCAGTAGAAATTGATCTCAGCAAGAGACGAATGGTGGATCTGGCTCTTAGGGCCGTTTATATTATCTTCCCTCACTACCACTTACCTACTTTTCCGTCTCCTTAGATCTTTTCCCCACCTCTTAAGTGTTGGAGCTTTGCAACCTTGCATGCTACCTTTAGAAGGTGTGGTTTGGAGAAAACTCTCTGTGCTGGAGCAACTACCAGTCTATCCAGTACTAACCAATAATTCCTTCCCAATCTCTGATTCCTCTCTGCTTTGCCTTTTTCTGTTCTTCCTTGGTTGTCTGGCAGATGCAGTGTTTCAGGCTTGTTGCTCGAAGATGTCATGTTTCTTAGCGTGTTATCTGTCCACTGTAAGTAAATGGAATCTTTTCTTTCTTTTTCCTATTCATGCCCCAGGGTGAGTTCTTGGGACTAGAGGTGCATGTTAATGAGAAAAAGGGGTAGTCTACTCTGGAATGCTCGAAGCTATTCTGCTCTGTGGTGTCTTGCACATCTGCTAGTCAGCTAGAGGAGTTTAACCAAATATCCAAAACCCTCCAACAGTTAGTTCCTCTGAAATTGCCCCCATCAATACAAAATTGCCCCTTCTACCTTCCAGCACCAGTCTTCCTAGTACAGTATTTGCTATTCATCTGTCGCACTGATTTGGCTTCTCCTGTGTCTGAGCCACATTTCCTGCTTACTACAATGGTGTCATCTACGTGGTAAAGTTTAAGGGACATGTTGGCTCTGCCTGTTATGGAAAGGAACTTCATAAATTTAAAAACATGTATGTATGTATGTATTGGGTTCCATCAAGCAGATTCCAACTGATGACAAGCCTTTTCAGGGTTTCATTTACTATTCCCCTCTTCTTATTTTTTTTTTGGGGGGGGGTGCAGCTTGCCCACAGTCACATGGACTCACAGGAAGCATAGCAGGCAATGGAACTCCCAGACTCTCCCTCCATGACCACTGCTGTTGGCTAAAATCCTGTTGTTTTAGTGTTGGAAGTTTCAGTACAGTAAGCCCAATGAACTAATGAGGATTGGGCAAGCCAACTCCTTTTGCTTACAAACTCCTTTTGTAAGTTCTGTTGATTTAAATGGGATATTTTGGTGACAAGTTGCTAAAATAAATGTGACTTGCTCTGGTAAGCAAGCGGCAGCGTAGCTGGGGCCATTTTTTTTTTTTTGCGTCCCTCCGGCCCTCCCCAACTCCTTCCCATCCACCCAGCAATCCTGCAGGCGTGGGGCGTGCGGGTATGTGTGTGCATGTGTGCGCATGTTAATGCATGCGCACCTTACCTTTCCCGCACATGGCAACGAAGAGTTGGAGGAGGAGGAGGGTGCTGCAGCCACAGCTCTCGCACGCCTGCCTGCCTGCCTGCCTGCAGCCGGACTCAGAGATGGCGGGCGGGGGGCGGTAGGCGATTTGATGCCCCCTAATTGCTGCACCCGGGGCACCCCGCTCCCCTTGCCCTCACCAAGCCATGCCCTTGTAAGCAAGAGGATTTGGGACACAGTAAAGCCTGAAATGGAACTTCCTTTATTTGGAAGTTGAGTCATGGCAGCTGGACTTCTTTTTCTTGAGAGATGGAAATGTTTTGCTGCTCATCCAAACAGCTTCCTCAGTCTTCCTTTATTTGTTGTTGATGCTATTGCCAGGTAGACTGATATCCATTCCTTGCAAACGGAAATTATTTACAGCTGAATAGTCTTCTTCCTGTACAAATGTACCACTGTCACCATGGCCTTTATCTGCATCCTTATTTGGCCATGGGGCTGTGTATAAATATGCCAGCCATACAGTGTTAAGTACAATGATGTTTGAGGAAGCAGACTTGATCCACAAAAATTCATATGATAATATAGCAGTTAGTCTTTAAGGTACTACAGTACAACATTTTTATCTTTAATTTCATTTTATTTTAGTCAGATGAGCTAATCATCCATCTAAGAAAAGACAGCTTAAGAGTCTTGGCACCCGGTGAAAAGAGAAAACAGTTCAGTCTACATTGGCACACCAACCCTCTTTGCATGAACATGTTTATCTCTGTTTTCTATTTTTAACTCTTCTAGTCCTTAAATGTACAACTGTTTAAAGTTCTAGCTTAAGTTCATATGTCTGACTAGCCTGAAGTACATATAATTTAGAAAGCACCACTTGACTTCAATTTAACTAAACTTCTCCTACTGGATTATACAGGAGGATTGGAATGACTGGAAGCTTGCTAAAGAGATTGGGTGCAAATCTGTTTTTACTTTAATAAATGAGATTGGACATTCAAAGGCAATATAATTCCATCTCTGCTCCCAACATAGTCTCCTACAGTACATATTGAAGAACAAACAAGCGCATGCTGGTTTTATATATCTGAAGCTCAACACCGCCCCCCCCCCCCCCCCCGGCGGCCCCCCCCCTGAAGGGTGAGGTAGCATTCAGAAAACCATTCTTCAAGACTGCAATTTCAGTACTGCTGTGAAATACAAATACGAGGAGATGGCATTGAATCGAGTTGGTACTCCTGAGCCTAGCAGACCTATTGAATCCACTGGATTTATGTAAGGGTTGACTCGGCATTTAACTGCTGATTAAACGGTCATACTAAAGTTGGGGCTACCAGTTGGATCTGAGCCTTCCTGGTCTTAATTCACCAAAGAAATAACATACTCACCCACAAATAAGAGGATTGTCATCACCCTGAATTTAGTCTGGGCCAGCTGTCTTGCATTTGTTTGACAATTACCTCTACATGCTAGTTTAGCATAGGAATGACAGCTTTTGTGGTGGAGTGACAGAAATACAGCATTGCGCATTCAGAATACTCGTAACTCCACAACAGGAAGTGCCAAATAATCTCTCCCAGTGGTTTCATGTAGGTAATAAACAGGCAAAACTGAATCGCAAGAACTAAATACTCACAGCCACACACATCAGCTGCCATGTGGCAGAGTAATTTTCCCTGTGGGTACGGAGGGATTAATTTACTGTACAGAGGAAGGACTCAATCAGTGCTCATTAGACAGTCTTTTTACAATCTGTTTACATAATGACTTTATATCCTGAAATGTGCAGGAATTTACATCCAAATAACAAACTCTCAGTTAGTAGCACAAAGTGCTCCCAGTAGCTTAGGGCAGGAAATTAAGTTTGCCTTATCCAGTAGATTCTAGGGAAGAGGGGAAATAGGAAGATTACAATACTGCCCTTAGAACTAACTTCAGTACCAAATATTTAATGTTTATTCCGCACCCCACCCTTGCCATTTAAAAGAATAGGCCAAAAAAAAAAAAATCTGCATCAGTTTAGCATCTTGCACAGCCACAGGAGAAGCATTTCAAGGGCAAAAAGGGAGGAGAGAGAAGGCGGGATCACAGAATCTTTTATTTCTCACGTTATAATTAGCAATGCTTGAACCTAGCTTTGTTAAATGCTTCTCTCCCATTATGATGAAACTAGAGCCATTGGCATGAATGGCATGCAGCTGAAGGTCAAACCTGTTTGCAAAAGCTAACTACAGTATGCATAATAACTGTCTGAGTCATGGTCAGCGTGGGGAATGATAAATAAAATACAAAGCCATTTCTTACATCATCTCACTCGTCAACACCATAACCCCTCCACCCCAAATGAATGTTTTGTAGTTGAGGGAACATCAGGCATCCTGATATCATGATGTTTATATAGCTATATATCTATATCTATATATCTATGTCTATCTATCTCTGTGTGTGTGTGTGTGTGTGTGTGTGTGGTGGTGTTACAGTCGTGACCGACTCTTCGTGACCCCATGTCCATGGAGTGTTCTTGGCAGGAATACTGGAATGGTTTGCTAGTTCCTACTCCAGGCGCCAGGTATTCCCTGGTGGTCTTCCATCCAAGTACTAACCAGGGCCTACCCTGTTTAGTTTCCGAAATCAGGTGAGATCAGATGTGCTTCTTTGGGCATCCAGGCAGCTAATATCTATCTATCTATCTATCTATCTATCTATCTATCTATCTATCTATC
>JAHTLZ010000225.1:1384366-1415240 GCA_023846285.1 Phrynocephalus versicolor | reverse complement strand
ATCTATCTATCTATCTATCTATCTATCTATCTATCTATCTATCTATCCTGATGTTACATCAATATATATCATGCTTTGATATTGTTTTATTGGTTGTTTTTATTTATTGGATTGTTTATCTACTGCATTGACTGTTGATTTGATATCTGTTCAACTTATATAAACTGCTCAGAGTAGCTTTGTATCTAGATGGAGCGGTATATAAATTTAATTAATAAATAAATCCACTCGGCTAGTATATACTGAAAAGAACGACAAGTTTTGGAACTGCCAGTGGAACATTTCAAAGGGTCACTCCACACGACTTTAAGCCAGTAGCTTCCAAAAGAGCAAGGTCCCAGAAGTGGTTACGGAGAGCTTCACAGAGATACTGTAGTGGACTATTTGGTGCACTGCAATGGAAGATGGGTTGTATTCTTTTTCCAGAGATCACATGATGTAATTGCGAGAGCAAACCAAGTTATCTTCACTGTGTTCCTGTTTGCACCTTTTTGGGCTCCTGTCAGGGGCTTCTACTTGTTTGGTGTGGGTAGGATCCATCTGTTTTGGTTTGTTTCCAGCAGGTGTGATTGCTGAAAATGAACGAAAAGTAAGCCTTCAGGTGGCTTAAGGAAGGACAGAGGAATGCTTACTTGGGCAGAACAGATTGCTGCATCAGTTTTGTCTTAAATGGCTATACAAGAAACCCATCACAGCCAAATCCCTCCACCAAGTTCCAGTTGGTGGTGAATTTGGCTGCAGGTCATTTCTTGACTGGCCCTTTAAAACAAGGCAAAGGAAATATTACCCTTCTGTGCTGCTTCAACAGAGTCTTTAGGGGGAAAATCCAGCCCCTGTTGAGCAGGGGAAGTGTCGGCCTCTGTGTAGCAGGAGAAGTGTCCTCAAACCCAAATTAAATTTGGGCTTTGGCCAATTTTGGATTCATCTGAGCCTAGTGCAATCCCCCCCCCTTATGTATCTATTGTGGTCAAAGGAGGCAAAAGGTAGACAGATCCCCAGTGATTTGATGTAGAAGAGTAAGGATTTCTCCATGTACACAAAATTGAAACTGTTCAAGGAAATCCAGTTAGTTCTGATACTCCAAACCAATTCCTATACTCTTGAATATTTCAATATTGAGTATACTGTATATGGATGGATTAAAGCTAGCTCTGCTGATGGATCATGTGGCTCTGATTGGATGGAAAGTAGATCCTGCAGTCTTGAAGGGCGCCCTCTCCTGCTTTTGCGCTATATCACATGTAAATAAATAATATCAAGTGTAGGTGTTTCCTCCATTGGAAGCTTTGGAGAATTAATGCTTAGAGGAATATTAACTCCTTTATCTCTTGGTCATGCAGCAGTAAAACAAAGAATACTCAGGAAGTTATTTTAATCTACAATCTCATCTGCAGTGCAGTCAATGAAACGCCTGGCTCCGCGGCGCGGCTGCGCCAAGCGGAGCTCCTTTGCCCCCGCCCTCGCCGGAAGCCTCGCGAGACTCGGCGAGATCTCGCCAGAGGCCGGGAACCTGGGCCCATATAAGGCCGGGTCACGTGGTTCCCGGCCTCTTTTTCCAGTTGGCTTTCCCCGCCCACCCGCCTCTTTTAGGCAGGAGTATGAGTTCGTCTGGTCGCTTCGGGGCCGGATAGGAATTTTTGACCCGGATGCAAGATTGGCCGGAGCTTCCGGGTGTTTTTTCGCCTATCCCATACTCCTGCGGTGTGGTGGGCACGTTAGGTCTTCTTGGTTGGCCACTGGGGCGGTAGTGCGGGGTTGTAAAAGGCAGAAGGGAGTCAGGACTCAATTTCCCTGTAGGGACATCTGCTCTCACGCCGTTGCGGCTCTGAGAACACAACGGCGGGGGGGATGGATGGACCTGGAGGGCCCACCGGGCTGGCAGGCACAAGTGGCGCACCTGAATAGCCCGGCTGGGGAAATGGGGCCTCGCCGGCTGGAGCCGTCCTGCCCAAGGGGCAGAACGGCATCAGGGCTATTGACTCCCCCAGAGGTGCTGCCGGAGATGGGGGTCTTGGTGACCCAAAGGAACAACTGGTAACCCGCACTACAACAGGCCCCCTTTGATCTGTTGAAAGTTATTATGTTGAAATGGTTAATAAAGTGGCCCAGAGTTATACCCAAACATTGTCTCGCGTGGTTATTCCGGCGTGGGGGGGCAAAGAAACAGAATTGCTAGATTGGAAACAATGACATTTCTGGCATAAAGGAACTACCAGTATAGATTTCTCATCAAGTCAGTGGATATTGGCAGTAATTATACTAGAGGAAAGCTCTGTGCATATATTCTATTAAACTATTATTTGCTAATACTGAAGATTAAAACAAATATTTTTGGCATATCTCCCCGCCCCAAGCAATCTGGTAGGCTGTTGTTTGTAGTTTTGCCCTGATGCTTCCAATTATCACTTGTACAAGAGAATCACACAAGTAGTGTGATCGTACAGTTCTATGCTGTTAGGATTTTCTGCTCAACAGCAGATTTAAAGCATACTGCCAGGAAGCGAGAAGGGGGAAAAACACTCTAGTGACTTAGGTAGAAATCAAAACTTTTTGACCTTGCCATAATTAGATTTCTGGAATTTCTTGTTCTCCGAGGAAGTTCTTAAACTTCAATGGCTCTACTACAAATGTTTTTGTTTACTTTCTGTTGATTGATGTGGCATGAGGAAATTGTGTGGGATTAACTGTCAATACTATAGTTAATTTTTTTTCTTAAAAAGTGTAATCCAGAAATCTAAGGTTAGGGGACATCTCAGATTCTTCCCTTCTGAACAGATTTGGATATTTCCATATTTAGAATACAGATGTCATAGGCAGATTTCCTCATTTTATTTTTTTAAAGATGTTTCACTCCAAGCACCAGCTTCTATGGGATCACCTTGGGTATCAATACAGGATTCCATTGAATAGACATAAGGATAAGTAGGAATTACAGAGCAACATCATCTTGTGTAGGGCTAAGATTCAAACTTTAATTATTCCATGGATCTTGCAAATAATTTGCCATATTTAAGTACTAATAAAGCAGAGGACAGCCATATAGTTGATTGTCTATAACAGTGTTGGGGAACCTATGGCATGGGTGCCAAATGTGGCACTTGGAGCCCTTTCTGTGGGCACCTGACATCGCCCCTTCACAGCCACCTGTATTCGGTTCAAACTGCTGTACTGGCACTTTGCAAAAAATTACAGTAATGGGTTTTGGATCACAGTTTGGGCACTCGGTCTCTAAAAGGTTCGCCATCATTGGTCTATAATATGTCCCTTCTGGTAAAGTCTTCCTCTTACCTCAAGATAAAATCATTGCAAGAAATGGAGAAGTCAGATTTTCAACCGGTTCAGTATAAGTCTCTGAGCTTGAAATGACTACTCAGATGACTACTCAGATAAATATATATACTTTAAAACTCATTCCACTGATTTCAGTTCCCCATACTCCATGCTAGCACCTATTTTAGTTACCATACACTGAGACTCCCTACTAATAATAGTGGTCTTTTATTATGTATGGCCCATAGCAATAGAACATATTTGGCAGCAGAATTATACTCTCATCCTTAAAGAAATTGTCCAAATCTCTGTGTTCCCTCTAAATGGATATACGAAGCTTTTAACAATGGTCTGAATTTTCTACTTTTTTGTGATGTGCTTTTACATTGTTTTAAATGTGTTAATGTGGACAAATGTTCCGCTCCAGCTATTTTAACCATGGTTAGGCAGACTAGGGTTCATGTGAGTTTTAAGGCAAGTGCACCTCTAGCGCCATAGGTGCCCATCTCTTTTAGCATTCCAATGTTTAACTGTGTTTTGATGTTGTGTGTTTACTCATTTTTAAAAACCATTTTGAAAACCATCTTAAGTTCTTGTGTTAGGAAAAGTTTGAATATTAGTAGTGAAATAAGTAATAGTGCTCATTGCCTACCTGTCCATTCTTCCTGAGTTCAGAAATTCTCTTGGTACACATCATTATGGCAAAAAAGGCCCATACCTATGTTTTAAAAGGGTATTGGACAGATTTCTGCAGAGAAAGTCCATCACAGGTTACAAGCCATGATGGGGATACGTGTTTATCTCCAGGCTTAAGAGGAGGGTACCTCAAAATGCCAGATGCAGGGGGGTGGTATCAGGAGACAGGTATCTAGTTGTCTCATGTGCTACCAGACATCTGGTGGGGGGCCACTGTGAGATACAGGAAGCTGGACTGGATGGACCCTTGGGCCTGATCCAACAGGGCCCTTCTTGTATGTTCTTATGTTTTCTATTGTATACCTGTAAAACCACAATGGGCATCTAAGCAATACAGCTTAGAGGACTGTATGTCAATAATAGTATTTTATTTCATTTTTAACAGAATAAAATGCTCATTCAAGGCAACAGCTCATCACTGGACCTCAAACGTGGGTAGAGAAAAGAAGATGTAGTGCAGGTTTAGGAGACGTACCACCAAATGACTGTAGCATGCAGATATCATTTGTGTCCCACACGGAGGTAACATTCCTCCTAGCTGTAGCGCTTAGATGCCTGCTGTGATTCCAGAGGCATAAAGCAGAAAACTAAAAACGACAAAAGCCCCCCCCCCCCGAATCTTGTGTACAGAGAGAACTTCTGAACAAAGGATCTATGAGAGGATATGTCTCTGGAGAGGGAGGGGGAAATTGGGGCAATCAAATCTCATTCTGAGGTTATGTGTCTTTGTAAGATTCGATTTTTTCTAAAAAAACAAAACAAAACAAAAATTCATCCAGTTACTGAATGCGGGATATTTAATTCTAAACTGCTAGGAAATGCCCTGATCTTGCTGCACAGCATTGCATCTGCATTGTCAGCAAGAAAAGGGGCAGCCTGATTGTTGACAACTCCAACGGCAACAGGGAAGACAGGTTACAAAAATACGCTCTAGCACTCACAAAGTGACAGCAAGCAAGAGAAAATCCCAGAAGCTGACTTCTTTTCATCAATTAACCACGTTTCACCTGGACACAAAGAGATTATCAGGGCTGGTTTGTTTTTTTACGGGGGGGGGGCGGGGGTGGAATTTTACTTTTAAATCAGTACTTGACTTATACTTACATTTGGCACAAAGCAAGAGCAGACTGTCTGCGATCCTTCTGAGGTCGGTAAACAGAGTACCCAGCTTGTGGGGAGGGGGTACACAAGTAAAAGTGTTCTGCTTATATACCGCCCCATACCACTACAAGTGGTCTCTGGGCGGTTTACAATTTTAATTACAGTGTGCAGGCTACACATTGCCCCCCCAGCAAGCTGGGTACTCATTTTACCGACCTCGGAAGGATGGAAGGCTGAGTGAACCTTGAGCCTGCTACCGGGGATTGAACCCAGGTCGTGAGCACAGTTTTACCTGCAGTACAGGCATTTAATCACTGCGCCACGAGTACCCCTTGTGGGTGTTGGGGCGTAATGTGTAGCCTGCATAATTAAACTGTAAACCGCTCAGAGAGCGCTTACAGCACTACAGGGTGGTATATAAGCAGAACACTTTGCTTTCTGCTTTGCTTTTGCTACATCTGTGTCAAAATTGGTGCTGATCTGAAGCCCAGTTTCCAAGATAAATCTTTTGTCTGGGTTGCCCCGGTTTTTTGAACTGCCTTGTAGAATGCTGACCCGCTGTGCTGCCAATTAAAACATGCAGTTGTAAGACATAATAAACCTGAGGCAGAATAAAGTGTGGACTCAGAATACTACTCAATAAAAAAAAATTGGTGCCCACATTTCATATCAGGCACAAACAACATACAGTACATGTATTTGGCCAGACTTTCAAATTTCATTTTTAAAAACTCCTAACTAGTGGATTTTATTTTCTAAGACTATCTGGAGATGTTGATGTATTTTTTTTCTTCCTTTAACTAATTTTTGAAATTTAATAAACCATCCTGAAAATTTGAAGACCCTGAAATCTCTAATGTTCTAGACCAGTGGTTTCCAACCTTGGTTCCCCAGATGTTCATGGACTAAACCGTCCAGATGCCTTCATCACTAGCTGTGCTTGCTGGTTCAGATTTCTGTGAGCCACAGTCCAAAAACATTTGGGACCCAAGATTGGGAATCACTGCTCTAGACTATTACTGACCCTTGTGGCATAGTGGTTAAAATGCAGTACTGTAGTCAAAACTCTACTTGTAGGGTGGATTTGGTAAGTTTTAAAAAATTAAATAATCAAAAAGTCAATTTGTTTTTACACTAAGATGCCCCCTGCTCTGTGTTGCTTCAGTGGTTTAGTGCCACCTTGAACAGTAACATATTAATGAAAATACGTGAATACCGTATGTAACAAGAAACGCTGGTGATATCAAGCTGTTACACGTTTAGGAATAATGTAAATGACACCAGTATACCCAGTGTACACGTTTATTCAGCCCCTGCCAGATTACTACTGTACTGATGCTATGCACTGTTTAAAGTGTAATTAAGGTCCCTTGGTGGCAACGTGGTTTCTTCACAGCTGAGACAATGCCTTGCCAAATGCATACAGAAGACATTTTAATGATGGCCAATGGCTTCTGAAAAAGAAAAAAAAATCAACTTAATTGGTCAAGCAACAAAGCAGTGTCAGCATGCACTTGCACCTCAATGTCTTATAAATATATGTTGAGTTATCTTAGAAGGGCAGGCAGATAGAGAACACAACTGCTGAGGGCAGAAATGGGCTATTGTGATCTTTCAGGTGTTTTCTGTCTACAACTCCGATTAGCAATGCCTGTTGTTACAAACAATAATCCCAAAATGTCTGGAGGACAACTGTGGGGTTGTCATACCTAAGGTTCTACAGTCTCTCTGCAAGCTTTGATGAGAACATACTTAAAACCTGCTAGCTACTCTGACTGCGCATGTAGAAATTGATTGATCGAATGATTTTATTTATCATATTTATGGACTGTCTTTTCTTCGACAAGGGCACTCAATGCAGCCATCAATTCATTTATTATTGCTAGCAAGTCTCTCTTTGTCTACCGGTGTCTACGAAAACATCAAGCCTCAGGCTACGACTCTAGTCCCAGGAGCTCAGGAAAGTCCAGATGTCTTCCTGTGCAAATGTGTGGCATACTGAGTTTTAGGGAGATTAACACTGCAATCAATACACATATTTACTTGCAGGCATGCTCCCTGAGGTTCAGTGACATTCACTTCTTTGGATACGTTTAGGATAGCAGCCAAAGGATATGATGCATACGTACTTCTGTTGTGCTGACAGAATTTCCTGATATAAGAAGAGCCCAGACAACCTATATTGGAACTAGGATAAGAGGACCCACCCACATGTCCTTATAGACAGTCTAATGAGGGTTTATTGAAAAGCAGTGCCTCCATTTCCAAGGTGTCGTGCTCACTGAATTCTTGGAAGAGGGGACCACAATAAACTACGTGCGTGCATGGAAAGGGATAGGGACTAGGTCGAATAGTGAATAGTACATTACACAGAAGATAAATGTCGCTATCAGGTACAAAACGAATTCCGAAAACCAGTTAACAAATAACTTTACTTACTTTATTATTATACGGTCATAGACCCGCATTTTAACATTAAAAAGCTACAGCCATGGTGGCATTGCTTCTCAATCGAGCCTTGTATGTCGGACTAGTCGGTGTGGTTACAACAGTTTGCAAAGAAGGAATGGGGCGCTGGTGAGGCATTTTTATGGCTGCCTGCTCAAACAGCCAATAAAGTATGGTAAACGGTTGTACAGGCTGTGGTTCTGATGTACAGTATGGTACTAAAACAGGGTATTGTACGGGAGGTGATGGTTTTCTCAACCAAGCCCTGAAGAGATAGTCTGTTTTGTTAGAAATACTAGTTAAATTTTAACAAACTTCATATGGTTCATTAGGAGAGGCAAAACTTTAAAAGCAATAGGTTGGACACAACTTTAACTGCATGTAATAGGATGGGCAGAAGTAGACATCTGCATCTTTTCATTCCCATGGAAATGCACCCAGAAAATACTATACAGAAATTCAGGACACTTGGCTGATCACCAAAGTGGGGGGGGGTCTATCCTAGATTTTATGTGACCCCCCCTCACCCCCCTTCCCTATTGCTGATCCCATTGAGTAAGGTCTCCAAGCCCCTCTGTAACCTTCTGGAGAAGTTCCTGTGGTGTTCAGACAGTATTTAAGATTAGTTCTCTCAGGTCCCTTGCATATACTGAAATGTAAATTAATTCCAATGGATTTTTGCTCAATAGCTGTTATGAATTGCCCACTAAACTACTAATTGCCAAGAATATTTTCTAAGTCTGTTTGAGGCAAACCTTGATCAATTCAATCTGCTATTTTTAATTTAGTTTTGTTACTTGCTTTAATTGTTTTATTTAATGGTTTGTTATTGTTTATATTGGTTTTGTTGTAAACCGCCCGGAGTTCCTCCGGGAAGACGAGTGGTATATAAGCCCAATAAATAAATAAATAAATAAATAAACAAATAAATAAATAAATAAAATGTATTTCATGTCTTATGTACTGTCAATACTTACTGGTATCCGTTTTTCCTCGTTTTTTACCTAAAAACAAGCAAATAAATGTCATCAGAATAATTCATTAATTATTTCCAGTCAAATTCAGACATTCCGAAAAAGGCAAACTAAACCCACATTTTAAGCATCAATGATTGTGTCTACATAAAAAGCTTGATAATTAAGACTCTCCAGTATGGAGATTTGATAACTTGTCAATGGTCGATTTCTTTTGCACTGTACGCTTGTATATCAAGGCTAAAATTCTAAGCATTATTGTCAGTGCAATATAGTCAGAACTGGGCTCTCTAATATACTGGAAAGGAGATGAAAATATTTTCATACAAATCAATAAAAAGAAATACAAAAAAGCATTAAAGGGGTATTGACGAATGTATCAGTAGTATATGAAAATGGGCTCCTTAACCTCCACTGAATCCTCACAAACTATATCAGCACACCATAGATACTGTAGAATACAAAACAAAGTGGAGGCATCTATTAACTGTTGAGAAGAGGGAATTTCAACTCTGTGCTCGGTCTTTGTCATCAACCAAATGGTTTGAGAGCAAGTCAGATAATTTGCTTTGGTAAAACCAAAGATGGGAAGTAGGTCTTGATGCCAATTTGGAAACACATTGTGTTGGAAAATGGCTTAGACTGGAATTCCTTAGGATTCATCCACGATACAGCTACTACCATTACTCAAGACTATCATTTGTGCCATTATGATTTATACAGTAATGAAGTAGCAGCATGCTGTTCTGTACTCATGATAACATCAACTTCCAAGTAAGAAGTACCAATGTGAAACCAGAAACTCAATTCATTGTACATTTGGATTCTGTACCTCATTGCCACTGCAGTTCTGCCTGGCATAGAACTTATATACACCCTCCTATGACGAATTTAATTGGTTCCACGGGTCAATTTGTTTTAGGAAAAATTTGTCTTAAGAGGCACAATTTCCCATAGGAATGCATTGAAAATCAATTAATTTACATTGGTTTTCAAAGCATTCCTATGGGAAGGCTATCCCAAACCCCCTCAATCAACCTGCAGCCAAAGGCTGTTCCCACAGCTGACAGCTGATTTTGACAGCTGTCAAAATCAGCTGTCTGTGGAGGGCTGTGGAGCAGCCTTCCACTGCCAGTTGATTGAGGGGATTTACCCCCAACCCAGCAAATGGGGGAAGCTTTTCCCCTTCTTTGCTGGGTTGGGGCCGGGGGGGAAACTTCTCTTTTGCTGGCTGCCCCAACCCAGGGGGACGAGTGGGCGAGGGGCAACTCGCCCGCTTGTCCCCTTCCTGCGTTGGGGCACCCACCCCTCCTTCGCCTGGGTCTCTGCTGCACCGAGCTGTTTCGGCGCAGAGACCCAGGCAAAATGGGGAGCAGCAGTGGCTTGTGGGCTTGTTCGGAGCCCCAGTTTATTCTGCAGCCATGGCTGCAGAATAAGCTGGGGCTATGAATGAGCCCACAAGCCACTGTCTCCTCTTTGCCTGGCTCTGTACACGGAGTCCTTTAAAGGTCTCCACGCAAGCAGCCAGGTGAAGGGGGTGGGGCAGCGGCTTGTGGTGTCGTTTGTAGCTGCAGGCCTCTTCGCCGAAACAGCTCGGTGCAGAAACCCTTCAAAGGGGGTGGCAGTGGCGGTTTCGATCCTGGCTTTCCAGACTGTGTAGCACCCAATGGATCCGGTGCTACACAGTGAGGAAAGCCAGAACGGAAGATCAGGCTTTTGAATTTTGTATAACCATAACCCCCTCAGGTTGTGGGCGTGCTAAATCCAAACACCTGCCTGCTAAGAAAATTTTTTCATAAGACATCCAGTAGGCAAACCATTGTCTTGTGAAAAATGCCTATACAGTGGTACCTTGTATAAAGGAATTAATTTGTTCCAAATGAAATTATGTTAATCAAATTTTCCTTTATACAAATTTCCCATAGGAATGCATTGAAAACAGAATAATCCCTAATCACGACCATTTTTATGTGGTACGGATTCGCTCACAGACAATTCTGTCAAGCAAATTTCCCCTATCTTCCGAATTTTTTATGTTGTACAGATTTTATATTATACAAACCATTTGTTACATGAGGGTCCACTGTACCTGGAAATTTCATTTGTCTTACGAAGAAGCCATCTTACGGGGCATTCCTCTTGCGAGGTACCACTGTACATGATTGACATATACTCATATATCAAAAAGCAATGTTAGTTCACATATAATAATTGTTATTTTTGAAAGTGGATCTACGTAACTTACCTCCATAATTGATTTTGTAAAACAAAAAACTGGTTAGGATTACTCCAACCCATACTTCTTGGTAAGCGTGCACGTAAACCTTCTGCTGTTCCCACATTTTTGAAAGAGCAGCTCTAAACATCTGAAGGTCAAAAATAACATTATAATTTGAAATCAATATTTACTTTTACTAATACAGTCTTTGAACTTGAAAATTTAAGGCAGCCATTGCATAATCAGAGAATCCCCCATTACGAAGGAGAACTTAAGAGAAAGAGGACTCTTTTGGAGAACAGCAACACGGAGAACTTACCTGTATTTTTCTGTCTGTAAGACAACCCCACGTATAAGATGACCCCCCACCTTTCCAACCCAGAATTATAGTTTCACAACCATGTGGTTCTCTCGTCGGCTGACTTCCGAGTATAAGATGACCCTCAAATTTTAGTTTAACAAATTTAGACAAAAATATTGTCTTATACAAGGAAAAGTACTGCAAGTTTCAGAAACTGGACACATAAACAAGCAGTGGTGGTGAACCTTTGGCACTCCAGATGTTTTGGACCACAATTCCCAGTCCTTTGTCATTGGCAATACAGGCTTGGAATTATGGGATTTGTTCCTCCTTCGTAGCAAAACATGTTATAAACATCAGAATTAAGGAAAAGACCTTAATCCCATTGTTCCTCTGCAAATCTATGCACGTAGAATCAACCCCCTTACCTCTTAAGTGCTACGTTTCAAGAAGTTGAATGAATAGAAGGTTGTTTGGAATGGAATAGGTCTGCACAGGGAGTAAACTTTGAGGATGGAGGGGCAAGCAGTAAAATGAAAGTGAAACTTTTTGAGCACAGTACTCCACATCTTAAGAACATAAGAACAGCCTTGCTGGAACAGGCCACAGCCCATCCAGTCCAGCATTCTGTCTCACTCAGTGGCTGACCATTTGCTTCAAGGTATTCCCAAGCATATGTTTTCACCTGCTTAAGATTCCCTGCAAATGGCATTGGAAGATATCCTGTCTATCTCTCCAACCCAGAGGTTGTCCTTAGGCATCCATAATGATAGCCATTAGAGATGGGCACGACTAGGGAACATGACGTTTTCGAGTTATCGTGTGTCGGAAGCGGCCCGTGTCGGCTCATTTCCGTTTTTCGCGAAACTTCGCAAAAAATAGTTGTTTCGTTTTTCGTTTTTTCGTCTGTCGTTAAACTGGTTTGGGGGGGTAGCGGGCTCCTGGAGGCACCTCTGTGGGGTGGGTGCCTCCGCTGGCCCGCTATAAAGGGAAGCGGGCTCCTGGAGGCACCCGTGGGTGCCTCCTATCCTCACCCGCTAGGAAGGGGAAGCAGGCTCCTGGAGACCCCTCATGGCATGGGGGTCTCCTCTCCTCACCTGCTGCTGCAAAAGGGCATGCATAGCCATATGGATATGCATACCAAGTTGCACGCAGAAACACAGCAGACTAGCAGAACCCAGAGCCATAGGGTGATGCCTAAGGCTCTTGCACCCACTATGTCTCACTAAGAAGGGAATCGTACTTGCGTAGTGCAATGCAAGTAGATCTGGCTTAGGGGACAGCAGCTTAGCGCAAGGGTTAGGGTTAGGCTAGTTACTGGTGAGGTTAGGGTGGGGTAGTGGGGTGCACCTCTGGGTGCCTCTCTGACCCACTAAGAGGACAGCGTACTGTGGCGTATGGGTAAGGAATCAAGGATTAGGGTTAGGGTTAGGGGGCTAGGGCAGGGTTTAGTGGGCTTTTTGGCACATCCCAGAAGTCTCAGTGGCCAAGTGGCCATGCGATTGGTGGGATGGCTCCAAAAATTTGAATGGTCCACTCCCACATGGCCACTTGGCCAGCCCATCATTGCGCAGGTGTAAATAAAATAAAATAAAATAAAATCAATGGAGAGAGGACAGGGGAGCCGGAGGAGACATTTTGTTGCAAGAAAAACCACTGCTACTGTAAAAATTCTGGCAGTTTTAGCAATAGCATTAGCAGCATAGCAATTTTCGCATGTTTCTGTGGTGCTTGTGTGTTTTTGGACCACGATTTCAAAAAAAAATATTGCGGTCACTGCCCCATTTTGGATCCCCCGCCCGCACCGCATGGCATGGCATGGCGACTCGAGTCCGGCTGCCCAGGACAGGAGAGGGGGGGAGGCCGGGACGCCCCCCCAGAAACCACCCCTCTGGTAGGTAGGTGCACTACTGCACAGGCATATTTCCGCCTGCTTTTTGGCCCGGGAATGGGGGGGGGAGTTTAAAACTTTTTTTCTGTGCTGCTTCCGCTTTTGCGGCGGCCAGTGGCGAGACTCCCCGCCGTTGCTGCGAGCCTGCGGCAAGTCCCACAGAGCAGCCCAAGACAGGACAGGAGGAGAGGGGGGGAGGCCGGGGACCCCCCTCCAGAAACCACCCCTCTGGTAGGTGCCCTGAGCCCTTACTTAGGCACGGCAGGCATATTTCCGCCTGCTTTTTGGCCGGGAATCAGTTTTTTTTTTACTTTTTAAAACTTTTTTTCTGTGCCGCTTGGCATCGCAGGATCACCGCAATGCCAGGAACGACCACGACAAATCAGACCCAATTATTCTTTAGTCGGTTCGAGTTCGAGTTCTGGCGGAGTAATTCCCGTTACCGTTTCCGTTCCGTAACGGAAACGAGGAACGGAAACGGAAACGGGAATTCCGCTAAGTCGTGCCCATCTCTAATAGCCATTGATACACTTGTTCTCCATGAACTTGTCTAATCCTTTCTTAAAGCTGTCAAGGCTGACAACAGTAATCATTTCTTCTGGCAGGGAGTTCCACAGGCCAGCGATCCTCTGGGTGAAAAAGTGCTTTCTCTTATTTGCTTGATATTTAGCCCCAAAAGTTTCATGGAGTGCCCCCTAGTTCTAGTGTTGTGCGACAGGGAAAACAGTTTTTCCTTATCTACTTTGTCCACACCGTGTATGATTTTATAAACTTCAAATAGGTCAACTCTTAGATGGCGTCGTTCAAGAGTGAAGAAGCCCAGCTGTTGCAATCTCAGATGGTAAAGATGTTCCAGTCCCTTAATCATTCTGGTTGCCCTCCTCTGCAGTTTTTCTAGAGGTATGGTGACCAGAACTGTAAACAATACTCCAGATGGGGCCTCACCATAGATTTATAAAGATACAAAATGACATTTGCTGACTTATTTTTATACCCTTCCTAATGATCCCTAGCATTGAGTTTGCTTTTTTCACTGCTGTGGCACAATGGGTTGACACCTTCACTGAGTTGTCCACCAGGACACCAGGTCCCTTTCCTGGTATGTTGCAGAGTTCTGACCCCATCAGTTTATAAATGTATAAATGTAACTGGGGTGTTTCCCCCCCCCCAACATGCATTACTCTGCACTTACTAATGTTGAAACTCATTTTGCCACTGGTTAGCCCACTCCCCACAGTGTCAAGAGATCCCTATGGAGCTCCTCACATTCTATCTCAGGTTTTTCGACCCTGTATAATTTAGTGTCAGCAAATTTGGCTACCTTGCTATTTACTCCTACTTCTAGACCATTTATGAAGAGATTGAAAAGCAGGGATCCCAGTACAGAACCTTGGGGGACCCCACTCTTTACTGCCCTCCACTTGGAGAAGTGTCCATTTAGTGCCACCCTTTGTTTCCTGTCCCTTAGCTAGTTCCTGATCCAGGACAAGACATGTCTCTTGATTCCATGACTGGCAAGTATATTCAAGTGCCTTTGGTGTGGTACTTTGTCAAAAGCCTTCTGTGAGTCCAATGTCAACTGGATCTCCCTTATCCACATGCTTGTTGACACTCTCAAATAATTCCAACAGATTAGTGAGGCATAATTTGCCCTTGCAAATGCCATGTTGGCTCTCCTTCAGTAGCACCTTCTCTTCTATGTGCCTATTAATTTTATCTTTTAGGATGGTTTCCACCACTTTACTTGGGATATGTTGTCAAACTGACTGGACAGTAAATTACTGGATCACCTCTGGATCCTTTTTTTGAAGATTGGTGTTACATTCGCTACCTTCTAGTCATCAGGCACAATGCATGATTTGAGGGAAAGATTATATATTTTGGCTAGGACATCAGCAATTAAATCTTAAAGTTCCTTGAGAACTCATGGCTGGATGCCATCTGGTCCTGGTGATTTGTTAGCATTTAGTTTAACAAGATATGCAAGGACCTCCTCCCTGGTGATTTCTATCTATCTTATTTATTCGATTTCCTTCCTTAGGAAGATAGGTTCTGTTTGGGGCATGTGGTCTCTGTCTTTTTCAGTGAATAATGAAGCAAAGAATTCAGGAGTCTCTCTGCAATCTCTGTTTCCTCTTTAATTATCCCTTGTCTTCCGTTGTCATCTAATGGTCCAATGGCCTTACTGGTTGAGATCTTTATGCGTATAGCAGCCTGAGGCTTATCATTCTCACTGTCTTCTTAGAGGAGAAAAACCTGTAATGGCAACAGGCCATGAAAGAGACCTAGTAGTGGCCAAACTTTGGTCCTTTAGATGTTTTGGACCACAACTCTCAGAATTCTAACCCTATATTGCAATTTACAAAGGACTGTGGGAGTTGTGGTCCAAAACTTCTGGAGGGCCAAAGTTTGGCCACCACTGGTCTAGACTGTCAGTCTAAGTTTTTTAAAAGATATTTTAATCACATCAGTTAATAAACATGGATGTTTAAGGAAATACGAGTATACAAAATGCTATATAATGTTATTGGTTTGGTTAAATAAAACTATTTAAATTTTTATTATTAAGGTAATGATTATTTTTCTCCTTCAATGAAGTACAATAGAACAGTTGTCCAAATATGAATGATTAACCTATTATACTGGAGATAGTTTATACTAGAGAAAGATAATTTCATAATTATCTATCTATGTATTTCTAATGGTATATAGCCACCAAATCAGTAATTTAATGATATAACTGTAAAACTAATCTGAAAAGTTATTATTTTAAAAATGAAACCTTCATCTGGTTGTAAATATTCAGATTAAAACAACTCCAGCAAAAATGACTCTTTATGTAGAAAATCATGATTTAAGCCGAGCCTTACTGACTAATTATTTAAATCAAGTCCACCCTTTATGGAAAACATAATCATGGTGAATAGACTCAATATCTATTAGAATTTCCAAGAAAGGAGATGCCAAGGAGTGTAGTAACTAGAGGATCACAGCTCTAATTTCCCATGTAAGGAAACTGATGCTTGAGGTATTGCAGCTCAAAGTGTGACTTTATATAGAGTGAGAAATGTCTGATGTTACGTTGGATTAAGAAGAGGCACTTTAGATCATACCGCAAATATCTGCTGGCTATTGGAGTGCACCAAATTTTTTAAGAAAAGGATTGGTCTATGTTTTATGGATCGGAGCAAGGCTTCTGATGGCTTACATGAGAAGCCATCGATTGTTCTGAAAGACCTGGATGTGCTCTTGATTTTCCTGATGTAGCCTGTAGGGTAGACAAGAATGTATGGTAGGACAGAATACAAACAGACAGAAGGGTTCCCTGTAGGCAAAGGTATCGGACAAAGATGCATTTTATTTCCCTGTCTGTTCAATCTGTAAGCAGAACATATCATATAGAAAGCTGGGGATTAAATTCAGAAGGAGTAGGAGTGAAAATTGGTGGAATAAATACCAGTAGTTTAAGACACACAGATGGCAGCATCTTAAAGGAAGAACACACCAATGATGACCTGAAATGACTTTTTGTGAAAGTGAATGAAGAAAGTGCCAAAGCAGGTGTGTGGTTGTATGAGATCTTGGATGAGCTTACACAACATTAAGGTGAAAAATCTCATTACTGAATAAATAAACAACTTCAATACAATAACTAAACAACTTCAAACAAACTATTTTGTACACCTTGATTCAATCATCAATCCGAATGGATTTCAAATTGCAGCCAAGACATCCGAAGAAAACAGAGGCTCAAAGAAATTAGCAAAGATCGTGATTCTCTTACTTCTGTTACTCTGCAAAACTGATTTTTGCCTCCCTACTATTTATTTATTTATTCATTAATTACATTTATCTCCTCCCTCCCTCAATCTAGCACCGCTCTTAAAAACCAAGGTGGGGAAAGTGTGTAGCGTTCCAGATAGAGCTGAACTACAGCTCCCATCATCATTACCATCCAGCTCATGGGCGCCCAGTGACAACACGAGACCCACACGCTCCCCATCTCCTATGCCAACCTTTGTTCTGGGGCCTCTTGGCCTCCCTCTCTCTTCCCATTCTTGGGAATAACAATTAAATAAAAAAACAGACCAGGTGATACCTTTAGGCTACCAGTAAAATAACCTAACCAAAAAGTTGCTAATATTTATTTATTTTAGAATTCCTCATTACTGTAAGGGGGCTTACAGTAATGAGGGATAATATAGAGTCCCATACAATTAAGACATGTTCAGGTATTGAGAACAGGGGAATTGAAGGACACCTCGAGTCGTACCAAAGTTCAAACATGACAAAAGGTGGAGATGTCAGGAATAAGTTCTTAGATGTAAAGTTCTTGGGGGAAAATGCCAGGTAGCCACCTTGGGTCCTTTTCCAAGGATAAAGGCAGCATAAAAACACCCTAAAATAAATAAAATAAATACATATCCAGCCCGGATAACATGGAGTCCAGTACAGTTAAGACATGTTCAGGTATTGAGAACAGAGGAATTGAAGGCCATCTCTTCCAGAAACCTCTTCCTCAGAGCTGTACCAAGATTCAAACATGACAAAAGATGGAGATGTCAGGAATAAGTTCTTAGATGTAAAGTTCTTTGGGGAAAATGGATGGGGAAAAAAAGATGGGGGGGAAAATGCCAGGTAGCCACTTTGGGTCCTTTCCCAAGGAGAAAAGCGGGGTAAAAACACTCTAAAATAAATACAGTGGACCCTTGTATAACAAACAGTTTGTATAACATAAAATCTGTACAACATAAAACATTCCAGAGATAAGGGAAATTTGCTTAACAGAATCACTTACGGGGCGAATCCGTACAACATAAAATGGGATTACTCCGTTCCCAATGCATTCCTATGGGAAATTTGTATAAAGGAAATTTTGCTTAAGATATTTTCATTTGGAACGAATTAATTCCTTTATACAAGGTACCAGCATAAATATGCGACCCGGAGCTGAGATGTAAGGGATCTGCTTTTGGATTGGGGGTGGGACGGGTCGTTTTCTGTCTCAGTCTTTCAAACCGGGTGCATCAGATCACGTCCATGCATGGTAGCCTAAAGGTATCACCTGGACGATTTTTGTCTTTTAAGTTTTGCGAAGGCTGAACTTGTTTTGGGAAGAGCTGCGAATCACGGCCACCTTCTGGAGGTCCTCGCGCCTTCCGTTCCATAAAGCCTCGGGGAAGACCCTTCGAGAGGCGCCGGAACGAAGCCAAGACCAAACCCGAGGAACCCCCGAACCCCAGCCTTTCTACGCCGCCCCCCCCCCGCTGCCTCTCCCAAAAGGCCGAAGGACCCACCTTGAAGCCGAAAGCGGGAATCAGCTTCGTCGAAGGTCACGGAACCGCTTCCCCGGCCACGGCCCGCCACCTCGGGTCGTCGCAAGGCTTGCCGGGAAAAAGAACGAGTTTGAGCCCAGAGCGCCCCCGGTGCGACTTCCTTCTTGTCTCCCTCCCTTTAGCGCCCTCTATCGAGGAGCGTCTAGTAGTACAACATATTCCCCTCGCTACTTTTCGTCACGGCTCGGCTCAGCGGACTAAGGTGCCGAAAACTGTCGGCTGCAAAGTGGGCGGCTGAGAGGTTCGAATCCCGGGTGCCCCGCAGCGGAGCAGCGCTCCCGCTGATAACCCCAGCTCCAGCCAACCTAGCAGTTCCAAAGCATGTAAATGCAAGTAGATAAATAGGCACCGCCATTAAAAGCGGGAAGGTAAAACTGTTTCCTTGCAGCCATGCCGGCCATGTGGCCATGGACTTGCACAACACTGGCTCTTCGGCTTGAATACAGAGATGAGCACCGTCCCTAGAGTCGGACGCGACTAGCACGCGTGTGCGGGGGGAACCTTTACCTTAAGAAAACACTGTATGCAGCTTGGTGTTGTTTTTTAATTTTAATTTTTGCTCACAGGTGAGTGTGCAAGTGCATTTCAGGGCTGCAGGCACGCTGATTTGCAAGCAACCTCCTCTCATCCTGCGGGATTTTACTTCTTGATAGGGAGGAACAGCTTAACAGCCAGCCCGCTTAGGGAAACGTTTGACGCACCTGTCGAGCCTTTGCAATAACACCGGTAACACCTGGATCGCGTTGCACAGAGTTGCAGGGAAACAAGTCACGTGCGCTTCAGTGAAGTTCACTAATTCCGGATTTTACTTTTTAGAACAATTAAAAGCGGCCTTTTTATGACTCCCCGCGCTGAATTCCCTGACGGCGCACGCTGGTTTTCTGATCGCTGCCACGAAAACCTCTCGCTTTATGTCGATGTTCACTGAAAACGCCTTTATGCGCGGGATTTTTCTTTGCAATGAATTGTGCGTGGCCTTACAACTTGTTGGGTGGACCTCTGCCGTACAATCTTAAATTGGTCTGCTGAGTTTTAAAAAAAGTGACTTCAACACGACCTGCTGGAAGTAATAACATATACTATAGCATATAGAACTAAGGTCAGATGGTGCAAAGTTGTGCGCCGATTGCTGGATTTGGAGTTCATGATTCAAGATATGGGCATTATCAACTAACACGCCCCCCCCCTTTGGCACTGTTTCCCTGAATTTACGCGTGAATTTTCAGAAGGCTCCTGGCTGCCTTATGAGGGTGGCACTCAGCTGAACCGACTCTATAAGGTTGTTGTACTGATAAGCATCGCGCAGGAAAATTGACTTGAGATCACTGGAGGAAAGGCAAGATAAAAACCTGAAAACAGACAAGACACGGGACCTGCATGCTATGTATTTAGCATAAAGTTTAATTTGATCTTTAGCGGAAGAGTTTGGGAGGGCGAGCGGTAGATATAACCTAGGCAACCCACAGACGTGGGTGGCCTGTCAACCCTAACTATTAGCTAATTATGAGGAATCCTGGGAGTTGGAGTTCCAGAACGGAGCTTCGTTTTGTCCACTACTGAGGCCGGTTGTCAGAAGTCTGCCCACCACCTCCATAAACCCACTTGCTACATACAGTACCCACAAATGCTCGTGTCCTTAAAGCAGAGAAAATGCTGCAAATCATAGGGATGGCAATCAGGTAGCCCGATTGGCAACGAAGCTGACGAGAGGACACTTAACCTTTTGAATTTTGGCTAATCGGGTGGCTGCTGAAGAGCAGGGTGGCTGCCGATTGTTTAACAGAGGCGCCTAGGTCTCCAACGGGCAGTTAAAAGCCATTTCTCGTGCAGGAGGCCAGCTATGGAAAATGCATGGTTCGCTACTCTTAACCACTACACCGGGAGGCGACGATGGCTCTTCAGATGCTCTTGGACTACAGTTCCCATCAGCTGTAGCCCTCCTGGGCGAAGGATGGGGTTGCAGTCCAGTAACAGCTGGAGGAGGTCCAGCCCCCCCCCCCACTCCTGCACTTGCCCCACACAAAGGTTTGGACATTATATTGTTTTATTGATATTGTTTGATATTGTTAACCTCCCGGAGTTCCTTCGGAAGACGGGCGGTATATAAATAAATAAATAAAATATGTCTGGACAGATGCACGCCTTCACTACAATAAGTGTTGCTTCCCATATTAATACGTACACTGCTCAGATCAAGGTATAATTTAACTGCGTGAACTTTAGTAGAAGGTGGGTACTCGCTAGCAGATTTAATGTGTTCCCTCCAGAACAATGGATTATGTAGGAGTTAAATGACCATTGCAGAGGAACAATCCCGCAGCAACTTGCTCCTTTACTCGGAAGTAATTCCCAGTGAGTTTCCCGGAGCTTTTTTCCACGAAAACTAGCACAGGCTCCTAGTCTCTCCTTGTTCAAGCAGGAGGAGATGGAGGGGGGATTGAGAAAAGAGACGTGTGTACAGTACATATTTTATATACAGTATTGTACGTGAAAGTAATGCGCAGTGAGACTTCACAACAGGCCTGCAAGCAATACTCAGTGTAAACCACTTTGAATGTCAGAGTTTACCTCCTGGGAAACAGGTGTCTTGATAGACCTGTGATTACATGAACGTTCATCTGGAACCAAGACTCTGCTGACATCAGTTCGCACCCTACACTGTAAATGGATTCGTTTGCAATGTGATGCTGGATGTGAGTTTGGGGGATACCCTGGACTGGCAGAAAGACGAACAAAATGGCGGCCCTGGGGTAAATCAAGCCTGAACTCTCAGAAGGCAAAAATGATGAAACTGAAGCTGTCCCACTTCTGGGTAATTGTCGAAAAGCAAGATTATTTGGGGAAAAACCAATAAAGATCCTGAAGGGAGCAGAACAAAAGGAAGATCAACTTTGAGATGGATCGATCCCCAAAGGAAACCGCAGGCTTGAGTTTGCTAGAGCGGAGCGGGGCCGTTGAAAAGGGCATTTTGGAGATCGCTCGTTCGTAGGGTCGCCATAAATCCGACCGAAGCGACCTGACGGCACGGAATAACGCTGCCGAGTTACAAACCTAATCACGCCTACCAGAGAGTAAACCCTGTCGAATTTAAACGTAGCAGAGAAATCTCGGGCTGGAGCTTTGATGCCGACTGCCCTAGATGCTCTTGGTGTTGGGTGAAAAATATCTAGATAGGCACATATGATGCTTCTGGCATGGTCAAAACGAAGAGTCGGCAAAAATATACAGTCTAAAAGTTTCATGATTTTTAGAAGCGACTGCGCGACTGCATTTTCAGTTCGTCTTCCTGTGTATTTTGGGATTTTTTAACATTACAGTAAAGGGTCGCCCTATTTTTTTTCTTGAACGAATGAGCTACCCTGATAAACTTTTGTTTTGGCATAAATTCCATGGAACCCCAAAGAGCATCTAGCCGCTGGATCCCGATCCAAACTCATGCGAGCCTCCTCGGAAGCCAGCTGCGTTGCTTCCCAAGGGGCTTCCTCCCAGGTAAGGAAGCATAGGAGGAGCTGCAGCCGGAGAAGCAACGCGTGTTTCACTGTAAGGAGGCGGGAAGGCGCGGCCTGCGTGTGGTTTTTGGCGCCTGTTGTTGGAAGAGGGGTCGGGGACCGAGGCCGGCCGCTTGCTTGGTCGCCCCCATCGGGACGCGCCGTACCAGGGCCGCAGCCATGTTGCGGAAGCTGACGGTGGACCAAATTAATGACTGGTTCACAATTGGCAAGACGGTCAGCGGGGTCGAGTTTTTGGGGGGTGCGGCCGGGAGCGGGGCTGCGGCTCCTGCTGCGCGCCACGCGCCTGCAGGGCAACAGGGGATCCCTCCGACGGCTGACGGGTAAGTTGCACTGGAGCCAACGATGCTGGTCGTATGGGGGGCGGTTGTGTGAATGGAACGCGATCTTTGGGTCCAGGAAAGCGTGCCTTGCCTGGAAAAGATTTAGAAAGCGACCGCAGAGAAGTGGCAGGAGCGGTGCAGTCCTGCTCATGGGAGGCCCTTTGGAGGCCATTTATTTTTATAGCTAGCCCCCAAGTCCGAAAGCGACTTGACTTATTCATTCATTTATTTATTTATTTTGCATACATTTCTAGACCGCGCCTCTTCAAGATGAACTCCGGGCGGTTTATTTATTTATTTATTAAATTTATATACCGCTCCATCTACCTACATGGCTACTCTGGGCGGTTTACAAACTGAGCAGAAATCAAACCATAAACAGTAAAATACAATATAACAGATAAGCACAAATATATAAATAAAAACACTATAACTAGTAAACAATATATAGCAACAGCATCAGTATAAAGAAACAGCACAGCAACACAGTGCAGTACAGTACAACCATACAGCAACATATGCAAACTACCAGTAAAACTCCCAAGTAGAATAAACAAAGCAAAACACAAAGGGAACAGCTCTCTCTCTCCTCTTGCAAGGTGTAAATTAATTTCTTGACTCCAGAAGGGTTACAGGCACAAAAGTTATCCTGCAGTCTGTTTCCCACCTAGGGAGTTTAGGCCCATTTTTTACAAGTAAAAGTTGTGTCTTGAAAGAGTTGATGGTGGCACATAATCATTTCAAAATGATGTTGGTATTTGGAGATCAACAAACACATAAACCAGTTGCTCTCCCAGTTGTATAATTTGACATTGGGATCTAGAAGATGGTTTCTAGAAGGATGGTTGTTGTGAGTTTCAAGGGCTTGGCCAGTGGATGAGTCCAATGAAAAATAAGAGCTACAGCTGGGTTAAGCAGTGCTTCCCAAATTGTGGGACTCAAATTATGTAATACCTCTGTGTTTCTGGTGCCTCACCCACTTAAAGCCCTTTCCAATTTGTAGGGACTCTTTAGATTTCACAAAGCAACAGCACACTTGTTGCTGTTACTTGTTCTTTTTGGCTCTTTCCTGTGGTGATGGGTTTTTATGACTAAACAGATTCACTTTAGTTTGTTGATTTGACTTATGCTTGCTACACAAAACCTTTTAGACTCTTGACTCCCTAAAAGTATCTGAACTGAAATATTGTTTAGAATGAGAAAGCATAGTGGCACAAACTAGAATTTTAATAGCACTATTATTATTTAAAGCAACCTTAAGCTCATAAAAAACCTTATCCAAGAATCTATCAGCTTCCCAAACTCAAGAAAAGAAAGGTGTTTAGGCTTGTATTGGTTTAGATTCTTTATTTTGTGATTTTATTTTACCTTCCTGTTAACTACACAGTGTTTCAGAAATTATCATTTGAAATACATTAATTATGGTACTGAAACAACCAAGGTTGTATAGGCATTATTTAATTGTTGCCAATGTGTGTTGAAATTATTTGTTTACAAATGGAAATTTTTGTTCAAAAAAACACAATGGGAAATTTTCTTTCCCACCTGATCAAACTAAAGCCATCAGTTGCTCTGGCTGCTGCATTCTGGACCTCCTGAAGATTTGATAACAGCTGCAACATATAGCTTGCATAATTAAGTTGTAAATCACCTAGAGAGAGCTTTGAATGCGATGAGTTTTAAACACACTTTACTTTTCAAGGGAAGCCCCACATAGAGCGCATTGCAGTAGTCCAATTTTGAGACTCTCGGCGTATAGACCAGTGTTGTTAGGGACCTGTTGTCAAGGTAGAGATGCTGCTGAGAGATTTGCTGAAGTTGGAGGAAGACAAGAGTGTAGCAGAGACCTGTTTTCTGCAAACTGCACACCTGATTCTTAATAGAGAGAGTAAAACTCCCAAGATTAGATATCTTCAGAAAGGCGGATAGACCCCCCCAACATAAATTCCGTCTTGTTTGGATTGAAATTCAGCATTTTCTTTGTCTAGTCTAGAACTGGCCAGGCAGCTTTCTAGGCACTATATGTCTTTCACTTTAAATCAGGGGTGCCCAAACTTTTTGTAAGGAGGGCCAGATTCGTTGGCTGACAATGTGTCAGGGGTCATTGCTCCCCAACCCTGCCATCCCACTGCAAGCCCCACCCACTGACCCCTTGCAACCCCACCCACAGGAAGGAAGGCGGGGACTAAGGGAGGGAGGGAGGGAGGTGGAAACCAAGAGAGGAAGGAAGGAAAGTGGGGAACAAGGAAGGGAGGGAGGGAGACAGATAGCCAGCCACGGGCCACTCAGAATGGCCTGATGGGCCGGATTTGGCCCCCGGGCCGGACTTTGGGCAGGCCTGGTTTAGATGGATTCAAGGAGAGATGGAGCTGGGTATTATATGCAAACAGTACTGATAACACATAGCCCCAGATGACTTCTCAGTAGATGCATATAGATGTTAAATAGCCCTGGAGAGATGATTGATCCCTGTGGGACCCCACAACTGAAAACTCATGGGGCTGAAATGGCCTCCTCAATCTACACTCTCTGGAGACAATCATAAAGAAAGGACTGTGCTATCTTAATGCCAGACTGACTGCCAATCGCCAGCCCCAAGAGTCTACCCAGAAGGAGACCATGGTTGGTGGCATCATCTGAGAGACCAAAAAGGACCAACAAGGGCACACTTTTTTTTGGTCAGTTGCCCTGTACATATCGTATCAACCAGTGTTGTTTCTGAGCCCACACTAGAATGAATCTAAGTCAGGTTCCTCTACGAATGCTTGCAACTTGTCTGCTACCACAACACTGATCAGCTTGCTGGTGAATTGAATATTTGCCACAGCCTTAATTGGCTAAAACCCATCGGTCTGTTAAACATGCAGAAGGCAAATTATGTAAAATTAAGTTGCCCTTTGCCTTCCATGTGCTTAACAAAGCAGAAGGGTTTTAGCCATTACCTTCCTTTTCTGTCTGGAGAGCAAAGGATACTGCTGAATGAATACCGTATTTTTCTGTCTATAAGACACCACCTTTTATTAAATCGCCCCCCCTCCACACACACATTTTAGACCCCCAAACAATAACATTAATAAATCCTCCTTGAGGTCTCCTCCACCCCCACCCCCACCCCCCTCGGTTACCTTTAATTTCCCCTGTTCTAAACACTCCTCTTGGCTTTGGTGAGTTTTTTGCTTTTTGCTTTTTTTGCAGGATCCGAATCCATCAGGCTTGAGCAGCCCCTTAAGAAATGCCTTTTCACAATTAAAAAAGCATGGCTGTTTTTCTTTTCTTTCTAAGCTACTTTCTTAATGGGCTGCTCAAGCCTGATGGAGCCTGATCCAGCAAACAAACAAACAAACAAACAAACAAACAAACAAACAAAACCCCAAACTCACCAAAGCGGAATCTTTAGAACGGGAAATTAAAGGTTACGGTGAGGGTGGTGGGGGTGCAGAACTCAAGAAAAGATGAGCCGATCATGCAAAAACCAAACAAGAGGGGAAAAAGCAAGGTTAGTTTGGGTTTTCCTTCAACCAACCACCCCAAAAGGCTTACCTTCATGTATACCATGCCCCTTAGTTGTTGGCGTCATGATTTTAGAAAAAAGTAGTGTGGTATACACAGAAAAATATGGTAGTTTCTACAGTGTCAGGTAACAGCATGCTGTTCTCCCCAGGTGTGTGTCTGTTTCCTTTGGGCATACTTAGAAAGGCCATGAATAAGTGTGAGATGGACATGGAAAAAAATCTGGCTTTAATCCTTTGCCATTTTCTGTGAGAAGAAACAGATAACAGGTAATAGGAGGGAGTGTCTGGCAAGTAATCAGAATAGATGGTGCTGGGGCACTTATTTATTTATTTATTTGTTTGTTTTCTATACCGCACCATCTAGCCCAAAGGCCAGTCTGAGTGGTGTACAACAATAAAGTACAAAACATCGGAAGAACAATGTGAATACACAAATCACATTAAACAAACATTTAAAGCAATCACTCAGAAACTTAGCAACAACAATGTATATTCATAAATCATACAAACAAGAGATAATTAGACTTCTTATAGAACAGTTTGTTCCCTATGCTGGTACTTATTTTTTATTTGTTATACCCTGGTCAGTTAGTGGACAGGCCACAACTCTGGGCAGTTTCCAGGAAATATAAAAAAATACACACTAGTGAGGTCCTAAACAGTAAAGCTTCATAAGTCCACATCAGTGGCTTGAATTTGGCCCGGAAGCATATTGGCAGCCAGTGCAGGTGGATCAGGATGTGTGAAATTTGGTCAAATTTAGATGTGCTAGTGACCAACCTGGCTGCAGCATTTTGCACTTGCTGCAGCTTCTGAACTGCCTTAAAGGGAAGCCCCACATAGAGGTCATTGCAATAGAAAATCCTTGAGATTACCAAGGAGTGAACCATAGTTATTAGGGACTTCCTGTCAAGAATGAGCAACTGTCTCTGATAGAAAAAAGCAGATTTGGTCATGGCCAAGATCTGTTTCTCCACTAAGAAGGCCAGGTCCAAAAGCACACCCAGATTGTAGGTCTCATCTTTCAGGGGAGTGTGACCATATAAAGACCAGGCAACAACCCTCCTAACCAATCAGGGTGTCCTCCTAACAGCAGGGTCTCTGTCTTGTCAGGATTTAACTGCAGCCTATTTACCCTTGTCCAGTCCGTAACTGCAGGCAGACAGTGCTCAGTCTAGGGCATTGGTGGCAAACTCCCAGAATTCCGAGCCTAGATTGCCAATCACAAAGGACTGTGGGAGTTGTGGTCCAAAACATCTGGCATGCCAAAGGTTCGCCACCACTGCTCTAGGGTCTGTACAGCTTCCCCTTCTGAAGAATAAAAGGCGAGATAGAACTGTGTGTCATTAACATAATGATGACAGCGCACTCCAGATGTCTGAATAAGTGGCCTCATATAGATGGTAAACAACCCCTGTCAAACACCACATTGTAGTATCCGCGGAGACAAAGCTACTTCCCCAAGCTGGACTCTTTGGCATCGGTTGTCAAGAAAGTTGCATCCTTAGTTGCACATCTCCTTGCTTTCCATTGAGTGGCTGACCAAAAAATGTGGTTGCATGCAAGGGTGTTTGCTCTTAATATTGTGCACCTGGTGGTTGTTGCATGGTTGAGGGCCTAGGACAGTGTTGGCGAACTTATGGCACGGGTGCCAAAGGAGGGCCTCGGAGCCCTTTCTGTGGGCACCTGACATCGCCCATTCGCAGCCACCTGTATTCAGGTTAAATGGCCTTATTGGCACTTTGCGAAAAATTAGTGGGTTTTGAATTGCAGTTTGGGCACTTGGTCTCTAAAAGGTTCGCGATCACTGGCCTAGGAAGTACAGAAACAGTTCAATTGAAATTCAGAAGGTTAGGTTTGGGAGCAATCCCTTTCTCCTGTTATGTCCTTCTGTCAAAAGGCTCCTCTTCCATCACATCTTCCTTCAGAATACTCTGGGCACGGAGCCACTTGCTGGTTGATAGCTACTGACAGAAGTGCCAAAAAGAGATATGATGCAACTGAATGAATGAACAAGGAACAACTGAGATAAATATGTACACATACTGGACACCCATTTTAACAGCTTAAACATTACCCAGGTTTCTTAAGCCATTACAAAATCTGATAGTAATGTTATCTACTGTTGTTTTCCTCCCCAACTCACCAGACCCACCTGTTCAGAACAAGATTTAAAGATATTTCTGCTGTTGTTTCCTTTATTAATTCCTGCTGTTTACAGAACTGAGCTTCAAAAAGAGCTCAATACCAACCAGGGGCCTTAAATTACTAAGTAGGAAATGCAGCCAAACACCATTCGACGAATTGCAGTCCTAAAAGGGAAGAAGGATTTGTACTCAAAAGGACGGAGAAGCATTTGCTATAATGCAGTTGGTTGTTAACTTTAGGATGGGAGTTCCTTTGGCAGATGTGTCTGTGTATGTGCACATACTTTGGGGGTCTACTAGTCTATATATTATTGTGTTGAAGAAAACTGGCATGAAAAGATGTTTAACTCATCCTGCAACTGGAAATGTGTGGAACTCATGAAACTCCCCCTTTAACGAGTGGAAATCCCTTTTATTTTGGTAGTGTGTTGGATCCAAGCCATTTCTCACAATCGCCTGTGTGACTTGTTTGACACTAAGCATCAGCAGGTCAAAAGAAAAGTATGGTTCCTTTCAAAATGCATTCCACTCAAAACCAATCAAATGAACAACACCCCCTCCAAAAATCTTCTGTAACTTTGGCATCTGACTGATTAAATTACACCAGAGATTACAGGGCTGCCAACTTACCGGCAAAAATCTGGCCCGCTCTTGTCATTTTAAAAAGAGGATCTACAAAAATGCACCAGGTGTAGGCATTTCGTAGAAATGAAGTCAACAGCTGTGATGTGCATATAATGTTTAATGAAGGGAAGGGCAATGGTGATTTGATTGAAAGGTTAGTAGCCCTGCCAGTTAACATTAGATCATTACTCTGCCAGGGCCAGAGATGGAGAAACGGTTTTTGTCTGCTCTCCTTCATAATGAGAATTATAGAAAATGTTGATGCGATAACTCTAGAAAGAATTAACTTTTTATAAGAGCCCTGTGGCGCAATGGTTAAATGCCTGTACTGCAGGTAAAGCTGTGCTCACGACCTGGGGTTCAGTCCCAGGTAGCAGGCTCAAGGTTCGCTCAGCCTTCCATCCTTCCGAGGTCGGTAAAATGAGTACCCTTATTGTAATTAAAACTGTAAACCGCCCAGAGACTACTTGAAGTGGTTGTTGTTTTTGTTCAGTTGTTCAGTCGTATCTGACTCTTCGTGACCCCATGGACCAGAGCTCGACAGGCCTTGAAGTGGTATGGGGCAGTATATAAGCAGAACACTTTATAAATAACTGGTAATAACTTATAGCATAGTGAAAGCCAGGTTTTAATACTTGTAAAATTCACTGGATTCCCTGTAAGCAGTTTACTGTGCCCAGGCCGTTCTCTTAAATATAACACCCACTCACTCGTGTTATCTGGTGATATAAGCCTTGGATGACAAGTCTATAGTTTTTATTCTGCAGTTGTGGGAGTTAAATTTAGCTTGGATGTGTGCAGAGGAAAAGTCAATCCTGGCAACTATTTTCATTGATTTTCTGCTCTACTTATGTCAGTTGTGGCCGCAGTTTCCACATGTCAATTCCAAACCATAAAAAAAAACCTTCAGTATGACCTGCGTAACCAATGGCTTTGGGGGTAGAAACATCTGTTGAAACACAATTGTAGAAATAAAATTTAATATTCCAAAACGTGTTCATTGTCATGCCTAGCCATGAAGTGTTGGCTATATTGCAGGAAGCTTTTTTTTTTTTTTAACTGATAACTCTATTAGAAATATAATTCTGCAGGAGGATGTCAGCCAGTTTAAATTACAACAATAGACCCTTCATAAAACCCCGCTTTGTAGAGGAGTGAGGATTTCCACTGGAGATGAAGCCACTTGGAACCATTTTAATTAATATTAAAGACATAGCTGTAAAAAATATAATTGGAATTCTGACGTGCTAGCATCAAATTTGTTAATAATAGTGGGCCGTCAAGTCAATTCTGACTTATGACAACTCTTTCCAGGGTTTTCTAGGTAGAGGATACTCAGAAATGGTTCACTTATTTTCTTCTTCTGGGTACATCCTTGGACTATCCAGTTTGCCAGAGGCCACACAGATTAACTCTTTGAGGAACCCCCAACCTTTGGCTTTGCAGCCATCTGCTTAATTTACTGGAATATTCCCTGTTCTCAATACTTGAACATGCCTTAATTGTACTGGACTGCATATTATCCCTCATTACTGTAAGCTGCCTTGGGCCCTTTTCCAAGGAGAAAGGTGGGGTAAAAATACTCTAAAACAAACAAATAAATATTTAACCAGATTTAACTCTCTCTCTCTCTCTCTCTCTCTCTCTCTCTCTCTTACACACACACACACACACACACACACACACACCAGTTTTTTGTCTTTATTTTTGAATTGTTTTTGTGAGCAGTAGTTTGAGTTCTTCTAAGCCTGTTGATGCCTCTTCTTTTTTGAGTGTACCTAGTGGTATTTTGGCAACATAAGGGGGGCCACTCTGAAATGAGATGGCTCTCTAAAAGAATCAGGCATATTCATTCAGTGGGTAATTAATGTTGCCGAATCGGGCAGGTGCAGGGTGCTCGCTGTTTGCTCAGAAGTTGGCATACCTCACACCTGCCTCTTATGTGACCTGGGAGTGTGGATGGCTGAATGAAACCTCCCCTCATGAGGGTCCTGAAATCCCTATTTGCCTCAGATGTGTTACAACTACCTTATTTCAGTTTTGTTTTGTTTGGGTTTTGTCCGGTTTTTAGGTGTGTATCTTTTCAGAATAACTGCTGTGTGAATCATGGGTTGAATAGATACAGCTAGGTGCCATGGAGTTTTGAATGGAAATCAACTGATAGAATTAGAGGAGGATAATGCCCGTGTATGCTGTGCGGGCATATATAGCCATGTAGTCCAAGATGAATTTGTGCAACTAGTGGCTTGTGCTACCTTTGTAGACTTCCATTGGATAGCTTGGTTTAGGTCTCTGCCTGCAAAGTCAGAGGTTGGGAATTTGATTCACCCTTGTGCCTCTTGACATGGGCTGGACTTAATGATCCATAGGATGTCTTCCAGCTCTCCAGTTCTAATGTGGTTTCTTCTGGTGACCTTAGTTCTAAATTGGTTGATGCAATCAAGGTAGAAGCAAGACTGCTTCTGTTAAAATAATATATTCATTCATTCATTCATTCATTCATTCATTCATTCATTCATTCATT
>JAHTLZ010000225.1:1373537-1384356 GCA_023846285.1 Phrynocephalus versicolor | reverse complement strand
CATTCATTCATTCATTCATTCATTCATTCATTCATTCATTCATTCATGCTGTTTGTTGACAGAGTTAATAAATTGCATAGGTGAAAACTAAGATATGGATGCTTGAGTAGCATATGATGCAACTTTCTTTCTTTCTTTCTTTCTTTCTTTCTTTCTTTCTTTCTTTCTTTCTTTCTTTCTTTCTTTCTTTCTTTCTTTCTTTCTTTCTTTCTTTCTTTCTTTCTGTTGAATGTATTAACAGTTTTCCATGCATAAAACATAGGCCTTTGAATTTTTAAATTTCATAAATATGCCAAATAGGATAACCTTATATGCTAAGTAACTTATGAATAAAGCTTTTCACATTCCTAAGTCAGTGAAATAAGGGTACAGTATATGCAAGTAAGTATTTCATGTATTTTAATCTCCCATAGTTCCATCCTTCCAGAAACAAGCCACCCCCCCTTACAGCATCCGCATTTTTGGAAATACTATACCTCTGGTCTTTGGTAGGGTCCTCTGTATATGAAATATGTGACCCCTGTAGTAAAACAGCTACACTGGCTGTTGGCCAGTGTAAGCATCATGGTTACAAACCATGAGGGAGATGTGTCATCTCCAGGCTTAAAACCAGGGTACTTCAAGGGCCAGATGCAGGGGACTGGTATCAGGAGACAGATATCTAGTCTCATGCGCTCCCAAACACATCTGGTGGGGCCACTGTGAGATACAGGAAGCTGGACTAGATGGGCCTTTGGCCTGATCCAGCATGGCTCTTCTTGTGTTCTTATGTTCTTAAAAGTCCATCATAGGTTACAGACCATAATGGAGATTTGTAATCTCCAGGTTTAAAACCAGGGTACTTCAAGGCCCAGATGCAGGGGAGTGGTATCAGGAGACAGATACCTAGTACTGTGTGGTCCCTGACACATTTGGTGGACTAGATGGGCCTTTGGCCTGATCCAGCATGGCTCTTATTACGTTCTTATGTTGTTAGGGCCTGTTTCTGGTCACAATTCAATGTTGTAGCTATGACAGGTGATTCCATATATGACTTGAGGGCAGGTTATCCCTTAGAATTCTTGCTCTTCCATGGTATCCAGGTATCCATGGTATCCAGGTATCTTGCTCTTCCATGGTTTCCCAGGTATTAGGACAGGGGTGCCCACACTTTTTGTAAGGAGGGCCAGATTTGGTGGCTGAGAATGTGTCAGGGGCCGGTTGCTCCCCGACCCTGCCACCCCACTGCAAGCCCCACCTAATGACCCATAAGCCCCACCCACTGACCCCTTGCAACCCCACCCGCAGGAAGGAAGACGGGAACCAAAGGAAGGAAGGTGGAAACCAAGAGAGGAAGGAAGGAAAGTGGGGAACAAGGGAGGGAGGGAGGGAGGGAGGGAGGGAGGTGGGGAACAATGGAGAGAGGGAGGGAGGAAGGTGGGGACCAAAGGAAGCACAGGGAGCCGTGGCCAAAGGTCGCCCCTTGGAAGAGGCGATCTGTGTGACCTTGCACGCCCCCAAGCTCCCCAGCGGAGGCGATGGCTCGCCCACCAGCCCACCCCAACGCTCCTTGGTGGTGGTAGAGGCGGTGCCAGTGGCAGCAGACCGCCCATCCGCCCAGCCACCCAAGTTTCCCAGCAGTGCCGGTGTTCCAGATCTTCACAAGGTTCCTGGTGTTGCCACCCCCACGCATGCTCCCAGCCTCACATGGGTGCTGGCGGTGCCGGTGGCAGCAGCCCACACAATGGCTGGCTGGCCGGCCGGCCCAGCCCCACAAGCTTCCCGGCGGTGTCAGTGTTGGTGGAAGATTTTTTTTAAAAAAAGCATGGGGCAAAGGAGAGGGAGGGAGGGGCTGGCCAGCCAGCTGCGAGCCACTCAGAATGGCCTGACGGGCCGGATTTGCCCCCCCCCCGGGCCGGACTTTGGGCAGGTCTGTATTAGGATCACCTGGGGAGACTTTTATTCACAGCCAATTTCCCAAAGCACATTTCGCATGCATGGGAATGAAGACCTTGTCAGTGGCTGCTTGCAAGCCTTGGAACTCATTGTCAAGTGAAATCTGCCTTATCCCAGGTACCTTTCTTTCCGTTTTTCTTAAACATGTATTTAACCAGAGTTTTGGCTATTAAATAGCTCTGTAAATATGTTGTGATTTCACTTACCATGTTCTTTAACATCAGCTTGGAGATGTTCTGTTTTTGGCCTACAGCTAGCTCACAATAGTTTGGTCATCTCAACAACCAGGTGCAGTTTTCTAAGCCAAGAATATAATTTACTCAACGTCCAGTTTTACTTAATATGTTAACTGGTGATCTATTAACTTTTATTGCTGTGTTATTTATGTAAATGTTAGTCAAATAAAATTAAACGTTGTAGGTAAAGAAATAAAATAAACTGTTTCATATCTAAGAGCCACGTTTAATAACAAAGGACATAGACACACTGTAGTATTTCCCCCCCCCCCCTCTTATCACAGTTTGATGTGACCAGCTGGCTGGTCAGCTCAATTTACATATCTGATTGAGGGACCAGCAGTTAGAAATTCAATTGTCCACTATGGCAGAAGATACAGCCTGTGTGGCCTTGGGCGAGCTGCACCAGGAGACCAGCAGAAGAAAGGGGTGGCAAACCACTTCTCTATATTCACTGTCTAGAACCCCCCTCCCCAAAAGGGTCAGCATAAGTCCGAATTGACTTGATGGCATGCAGTTCGTCTTATCAATTTGGAGGGAAGGAGTGTAAAGTTCTAGGATACTTTTAAACCCGCTGGCCACTAATTAAAAAAGTGAGGGGATAAGTTCTCCACTCTCCCTCCCCCATCCCAAGGACCACCACTGCCCCAGCAAAGTTCTGGGTCTACCAACCCACTGCCTTAGCCAAGCAGGGCAGTTCAAGGGCCATGGCGTGGTCCCCTGCTCCTCTTGCTGGCCAGATGATCGAGCGGGTGCAAGGGAAGCATGTGCATGGTCAGCCTTCCCATAGGAATGCATTGAAAAATCAATTAATCAGTTCCGGAGGGAACGGATTTCAATGCATCCCTATGGGAAACTGCTGCTCTACTTGCAATTTTTTTTTACTTAACGAGCATGTGCTTGGAATGGATAAAATTCGTAAGTAGAGGTATTAGTGTAGTAGCCCTCAGCCACTTTGGGCCGGAAAAAGTAGACCTCGGCCTGTTCAAAGTTGAACAGCCCTGGTGTAGAAGATTAATTTCTGCATGGTATATTGTCCTATCAGTAGTCGAAGCCACTTGGCCTGTTCTTCTGTATTGCTTCCGATTTTAAAGGAGTCTTTGTCTTTTTCTTTTTTCATACAAAATAGCAATGCTTCAAAGCATATTGGAGATGTGTTTGGGAGTGGGGAAAAATCCTGTCCGATAGAAAACGTGTGTAAAACTTCTGGAGAAAAACTCTACAACCTGGAAATGTTTTCCTGAGCAATCAGATGGGGAGCAGAGGCGAGGAAGATGATATTGACTCAGGGAGCAGTCTGAGAAATGTTGGCTTAGCTCTAATATTTTCTGTCTCTTCCCTTCTATCTCCTTTTTCCTTAAAAATGTAATAGAGATGGAGCAATTCATTGATTTGGCCTAACTTAGAGATGGAGCTGTTTGTTGATTTGCAACCTGTTTGTGGCTTTCAATCCCTTTGATGAGGACTGATAACATAAAGATTAATATATAATTTTTGTCCATTTTCTTTCCTCCACTATTGAGTCTTTGATTCAGATACTCAGTAGTTTACTTTATTAAAAAAACCTGAGTGTATGCAGATCACAGGATAAAAATCTTCCCTTGCTCTTCACAGTGATTGTATTTTAAAATACTGAGCTTCATATCGTGCATGCATATTAGGAAAATACAAACAACAGGATTGAAACGTATCATTAAAATGGTCTGCTACAGTGCGTTTTTGGTCAGAAGACTCTTCTACACAATAACATTAGTTTATGAAACAATAGAAGGAAGTTCTAATGATCTAAATACTGTCGATTGTACGCAAGCCCTAACAGGTTTAAAATTCTGAATGGGCAATCATGAGGAACAGCAGGAGGGCAGTCATACTTTTATGATTTCTTTGGAGCTTTGGATCTTCACAGGAAAGTTGTCGCCAAAAGCAGGTCAAGTGTAGGAAAGCGGACACATTTAACCTGAAGGGTGGTAATAGGGAAGGTTCCAGATTCTGTGCGAGAATGTCGGAAACATGCCCTGCGTATTTTTGTCAACGTAGCTGGACACTGTTGGGATCTCTTCTTTCTCCGTTTTGCTGGAGTTGTCGCCCGGGGTCGCAAAGTGTACCGCACAATTTGTATTCCAAAGGTCCACGTGGTCCTGTTGAGCTTCTTTCTCGAGACTGTTTAAGAACTCTTTTAAAACTTGTTTGAAGATGTATACAATTTCCCAAGGTAAAACGTCATTTTCGGCCAAAACCTCTCGAAATCTAGAAAGAAAAGGTCGGGGAGTACTCAGCAATCCAAATGTTGACTCTTCATCTTAAATGCTGACACACCGCCCAGAGTAGCTGTTTGCTAAATGGGTGGTGTAAAAGTCTAATAAATTAATTAATACAGTAATTAATGCACACCAGGTCTTTTCTGTCATTTTAGTTATCCTCATCAACAGTAGCGACACTATCAACCACAGGGAAGCTATTTCATTGTTTCTGGTTTTGTTTGCTATGAAATGGTGCAGAAGGGTGCTGCACAGCTAGGGGAACATACATATTTTTTTCTATATTAAGCCGTCTGAAGAAATTGATTCAAACTGACATTGCCCTCTAGTCTTTTGCTGGGCTCACAAAGAGAGCATAGGTTTGTTCTGTTGTTGATTGTTTTTAAAAAAGAATATTTCCATTGCCTGGAGTGGTGGGAAATTGTATGTAGAGGATTAGGAAATTTTTAATGCTAGGCTCCTTTTGTAAGCAGAAAAAAGTTTCGGAGGGGTAATTGTTTTGATCATTTTTTAAAAAAAACTATGTATGAGCGTTAAAAATGAAGCTTGTTAATTAGCTGAGATGTATCTGTTTGTCAAAATGAAGGGGTGCGTCCGATCTCTGAACCATTATTCAAACCACTTAATAGATGACCAGGTCTTTGCTCAGTGCCCACTAAAGTACTTTGCAAGGCTTGACTTACTTTACAAATATTTTATTTCTAAAGGAATTTGGGGACACCTAAGCTTGATACTTTTTGTGCTGCATCTAGGGAGGGGATAGATTATGTGAGCTATACGAACACTCAGCTAAACAACTGGACAGATGCAATGCTGTGACCGGCTTTGGGTTTGCTCCAGTGATATCGGTGGCGCTTCCAAACACTGAATTGCACTACCAGACATACCCCCCCATGCCACTCCCAGAAAACAAGTCCCCTTGAATTCATTTCCAAGTCAGCAAGCAAAAAGGGTGAAGTTGGCCCAGAACTTGCAACCTTAGAAGTTCACTAATTAAATTCAGGGTAAGCTGAGAAGATAACTTCCAGATGTGTGTGTTGTGTTGTGTTGTGTCGTGTTGTGTTGTGTTGTGTCGTGTTGTGTCGTGTCGTGTCGTGTTGTGTCGTTGCAGTCGTGGCCGACTCTTCGTGACCCCATGTCCATGGAGTTTTCTTGGCAGGAATACTGGAGTGGTTTGCCAGTTCCTACTCCAGGCACCTACAGCACCTGGTGTTCCCTGGTGGTCTCCCATCCAAGTACTAAAACCAGGGCCGACCCTGCTTAGCTTTCGAAATCAGGCTAATTAGAGAATCCAAAACAACAAAGGGGAGAGGGTTTCCCTTCTGCTTCTGCTCGCCTAAAGCTCCTACCTACAATAAATACTTGATTTGCAAAACCGACTTACCTGCTGAGAATGATGCCAGTTTGACCTGGTTGGATTTGAGAGCAAAGAACTTCGAGTTGTCTTTGTTCAGTGGCTGGGATGGTTATTTGGGGGCTTTGGTAGCTCTTCAGCCAGGTATAATCCACGCCGGTCTTCTGTACTCTTTCCTCATTTTCTATCTCTTGTATCAGGCGTTCCCGCTCTTTCAAATGCCACTTCAGTTCCCTCAAGAGTGTGCTTGTCACGACTTCTGAACCAGGATATTGTCCACTTTTATAGGAGTAGTTTTTTGGCCATTTCATCCAACCAAAGAGTGGCATTTTTGTCTAGTTGTAATAAATAAATGAATAATTGACTATGGATGGGCACAGGTGTACATTGAAATTTTCATTGACTACTGCACAACTTGGTGGGCATGGATCCTGTTTGGATTTGGTAGGCTTTACTTCTGAGTACAGTGGACCCTTGTATAACAGTTTGTATAGCATAAAATTTATACAACATAAAAAATTCCGGAGATAGAGGAAATTTGCTTAACATAATTGTCTATGGGGCAAATCCATACAACATAAAAATATTTGTGCTTAGGGATTACTCTGTTTTCAATGCATTCCTATGGGAAATTTGTATAAAGGAAAATTTGCTTAACATAATTTCATTGGGAACGAATTAATTCCTTTATACAAGGTACCAGTGTAGTTAGTTATGCATGGCAGTGCACTGTTAAGCACATGCTCGGATTAAAGTTTAAGCAACTTTTCAGAAATCACAGCTCAATTGTATTTGGCTAAAGTGTGTTCAACTTCTTGCAGCAGATTAACAGGTAATTAGCCCACCCCATTCCCCAATTGATCTTTTTACAAAACATGTTCCTAAGTACATCAAGATGCATAAGGAATGAATATTTGACATCTACATATCGGGTTAAATTCAGCCGTCTCAACTAGAGCATGCTCAATTCCATGAATAAATCTTGCTTAAACACAATATAACTCTTGTTTAAACATATTATGTATATACTTTCATGATTCAGTGGGTTTTGCTCTAGTTAAGATTATCTATTGAGTTAAGTCTGTAGAGTTCACTGATGTAGCCAAAATATCCACCCCCCCAAAAAAAATTGCTGAAGATTGTTTTCATGTTGTATAGTGTATAGGGGAAAAATCTCATGCTAGAAAATGTTCAGAAAAACCATCTTACTGATTGCTTCTCTTTCTCTCTCCCAATATACATATCTCTTGAACTTCTGTACTTTAATGTTCATTTCATAAGTTAGTTTTGAATAAAAAGATCTGTGTACTTACAGTACTCGTTGAAACGGATATCTGACAACAAGGAAGCTGCGTCTGGATTTTGCTCGAAGTGATGGTTTATTCCAGCATGATCAGTCTTGCAGTCTGTCACACATTCTGTAAAAAAGAGAGACGATCATTCCTCATCCTGCTGACTTTAGAGAAATCAATCCATTCTGTCTGCTAAGATTTTCATAATTAATTTCTTCTGATGGGAGGAAGACGGCACAGTTGGACCTAAGAGTCTTTGGAAATTCGTTCCACCAAGTCCATTCAGGGCTTCCACCTATTGCACAGAGTTGTTGCCTTCAGCAGTAGTTCGTCTTGTGTGACGGGGTTTTATTTTAAAGAGAAAGATGACAATTCCGGAATCCCGTTAATGGTTGCTGAAGGCATCTGTAAGGTACTCTCGGTCGCCAGATGAAGAGCGGCCGTCTGAAGCCAAGCCAGATGCGCTCCTAGCTAAAGTTCAGGCTGTCGCTCGGATGATGCGACGCTCGGATGTGCGTAGCTGTAGGTCACAGTTTGGTGCTATATTTTTATGCCTGTAGTGCTCTAAAAATAACCACGTTGCTTTCGCTGTCGGACTAAACTTTGAGACCATTTTGACGCTGGCTTTGTGGTGGGGGCAGGATGTGTCCCTCTTGTTTGGGGGGGGTGGATTAAATCCAGCCGTTCTGTTTACCTGTGTGCAGATACACATTTAAAAACCAACAACGGAAGAACCTTACGACAGCTAATCTCTCAGCTGGATTTTTGCTAGTTTTGGCTGTGTATAGGGCAGTACACAGTAAGAGTGATTCTTAGTCTATACTTCTCCGGATTAAACTAATCTCTTAGTATATGTTCAGTTCTTATTCGTAGTCCACAGCTGCTTAGCAGGTTTGGAGGGCTTTTTTCTTTCTTCCATGATGAAGGCAATTTGGAGGAATCAGCCCAGCTGTCCAGCATTTCTGACAAACCATGAAAAATTTATTTAAAAGAAAAAAAAATGAACTATAAATCCTAGCTAATTGCTAGAGTTAGGTAACAAAAGTCCACAGAAGCTACCATATTGGAGGAGACCAGTCATCTAGCTTACTCTTGCTTACTCTGATTCTCAGCAGGTCCCAGGCAGAAGTGTTGCTTATTACCTGCTACTCCGTTCTTTTTAGCAAGACAAGTTGATGAGACTGGAAACTCGGGGATGCGACGTTTGTGTCTTTCACCGACCCCTGCGAAAATAACCTAGATTCTTGCTATCCTGTAAAACAATTTTCGGGACTTACCATAGATTGACCTTCTTCTTTATTGATACAGTATTTGATTTTACCTTTCCTGGCTGGTTGATTTGAGAGGTGGCAGATGTGAGTGAGAAATAACCATTTTTAAATTCGTATATATTATTTGTCACCAAAAGTCTCGAACAGCAATCTTGCTGTTCGTTTTATTTGTTTTTTTCGTGTGCATCATAAGCCTGAATGGTCAGTATGGAATATAAGTCTGTTCAGATTTTTCTTCTTTCCTTGTTGCCGTAATCATAAGTGGCAGTATTGTTGTCTATAAGTATTGGTTTTCATAGGCACCCCCCCTTCCTTTCAAATGTGTTGCATTGAAATGTTTTGCAAGAACTATCATGCAGATCGGGTCAGGACAGCAAGCCTTACAAAGGGCGATGTGTGTCTGTGTGTGTCTGTGTGTGTGTGTCTGTGTGTGTGTGTGTCTGTGTGTGTGTGTCTGTGTGTGTTTGGGGGTTGTTATTAAAGCTGATATTACTTATATGTTGGAAAAATTCAGGTGCCACTATCAATCATCTTCACTGGGAAGCTTTTCACATTGCATTGTAGATGGTGCTATAAAAATAGAGGAAGGAGCTAGACGTATAATGACAGAACTGCCTTTGCAAATGTTCAGATAAAATTAAAATGTTCTCTGCCACCTCTTCTCTGATTTAGTTGCCAGGAAAGTGCCCGGGACAGGACCCTTGTTTCCCCCCCCCCCCAAAGTTACATCAGAAAGTTTAAAAAAACACACAGTACTTTGTACAGCTAAATCAGTAAATTTCTGGAATGTAAATATTTTGTCAGCAATTTGTTGGAGATATTAGTCTTGGTTAAAAATGTATTTATCAGGGAGCCCCATTGAAAAGGTTCACCATTTCACTCTTTTTCTCCCCTTGCATGAGTTTAAGTTCAGATGAGAGATAAGTTTGGGGGGGAAATTCTTTGTGCATAATTCTTAAGTGAAAAACTAGGTTTAATATCGATTTTCCATATTTTCATAGGTAGGCAGGTAGTAAGATATCAAAGAAAGCATTATACAGTTGACTATTTTATTTTAATTTTAGAGTATTTTTACCCCAACTTTCTCCTTGGAAAAGGACCCAAGGCGGCTTACAGCAATGATAGATAATATAATAGATAAGTAATTGAGAACAAAAAATGAGGGACATCTTAAGTTACAGCATTAATAGATAACATTGCATTAAAGCTACAAGGTTATAAGTACAGAAGTTATAAACACGAAGTGTATGTGAACTATAGATTCATATAAAATACACAAATACACATCATTATATAGTTATATATTCATTAAAATAAATGTGATAGTTTAAACTTCAGATTTTGGAATAGTGTGCAGTAAATTGATACAAAAAATTAAAAGTTTACAACTACAGTGGACGCTCATATAACAAACAGTTTATATAACATAAAATCTGTGCAACATAAAAAATTCTGGAGATAGGGGAAATTTGCTTAACAGAATCGTCTATGGGGCAAATCTGTACAACATAAAAATGGTCACGATTAGGTATTACTCTGTTTTCAATGCATTCATATGGGAAATTTGTATAAAGGAAAATTTGCTTAACATAATTTCATTTGGAATGAATTAATTCCTTTATACAGAAGGTACCACTGTACAGTATATATATAAACACACGTAAGGATCGTTTGAGGCCGTCTTGTGATAATGACATGATGACTGTGTCATCTCCATATAATAACAAGGGCACATTTATTTTGGACAGTTTTGGAGGATGAAATTCTGGAGTTGAGCAGCTTTTGTGGAGGTCATTTAGCAACAAGTTGAATAATGTGAGTGCCAGAATGCAACCTTGGTGAACTCCTCTTTCTGCCTGGATGGGATTTGACAAATTGCCATCACTCCCATATCTTACCCTGATGGTAGGCTTCTGATAGAGACTTCTGATAAGATATAGTAGCCTCTTGTCAATAGAGGTATAGTAGAGTTTTCCCCATATATTTTGCCTAGGCATTGAATCGAATGCAGACTTTAGGTCTATGAATGCAGCAAATAGGCCATTCCCGTGCCAGCCCATGTACTTCTCTGCCAGATGGTTTAGAGTTATACAATGATCGACAGTGGAGCGGTTTTTCCTAAAACCAGCCTGTTCGTTTCCTAGTGTGCTCTCCTCTTCGATCCGTAAGGTTAGTCTGGTGTTAAAGAATCTAGCATATAGCTTGCCCACTATTGATAAGAGGCTAATTGGCCTATAATTAGAGGGCTCATCTTTGCTTCCAGACTAATAGATTGGTATTGGTATAGCTTCTTGCCAGGAGTAGTGTTGTTAATGAATCTGAACAAGTTGAGATAAAAGAGGGGCCCACCAATCTGTATTGGCTTTTAGAGACTCTGCTGGAATTAAGAGATTCTGTTGTTGTTGTTGTTGTTGTTGTTGTTGTTGTTGTTGTTGTTGTTGTTGTTGTTGTTGTTGTTGTTGTTGTTGTTGTT
>JAHTLZ010000225.1:1334008-1368113 GCA_023846285.1 Phrynocephalus versicolor | reverse complement strand
GTATGTATTTAATTGATTTCTAAGATGGAGTCTGCAAGTCACAGTGATGCAGGTGAAAAGAATGGGCTTAAATGGGTTTGGCTGATGCAAGGTGCTGCAGTCGCCATGTTGCAATGTGTTACCTGATTGGACAGACAAATGTATATAAGTGCTCTGTTATTCAGTGTTCAATGGGCCTTTTGCGAGCAAGGCACCCATTCTTGTCTCTCTATGTTATGTACTGATTATGTATGCCATGTATGATGAACTGATGTTATGCTGTTGATTTGTCTCCATGTAACTTATCTGTGTATATAAGTAATATAGCTGTTTTGCTTTAAGTAAGCTCTGACTTTGTCTGAGGGTATTTGTACACGACCCCTAAACTCCGCCGCAAATGGCTCCCAGCTCCGGAGCTTAAAATTGTTTCCCCACCAGCTCCGGAGTTTACAGATAATTAAGTGCGACCACGCCCACCTAAGCACGTCCCAGCGCACTTTTCAGGTACCTGCTCTCCAGAGGTGAAAACTCCTGATGCGGATATAACGTAGTGACTGCCGGGCTCTCCTTGCTTCTGTTTGTTCTTTTTTTGCCCCCCGCCCCTTTAAGAGATCTGAATGCAATGCCGGGATGGCAGAACGGAGGTGAGCGGCATTTCCCCCCCCCCCTTTTTTTCTCCCTCCCCTCACGCAGCCAGCAGCCAGGAGTGCGGAGGGGGTGGGAACGCAGGAACAGCGACAAACCCCTAAGATCTCTGGTTCGAATTTAAGTGGCCAGCGGATCTTAGGGGTCGTGTGAAAAGGCTCTGCTTCTGCTTCTATCTATGTAACGGTTCTATAATTATTTGCTTCCGCTGGCAGAACCAATTGCACAATACTTTGACACTAGCAGCTGTCCTTTGCCCGTTCTTGCTCTGAAAATAATGTGTTCTGTGCTCTTCATCCTGTCTCTTCTGTGTATTCAGTTCAGCTGCACGAGAGGCCATCCGGAGCTGTGCTTCAGTTAGGCACTTGTCTGCATTTATTCTCAGGGAAGCCTCCAGCATTTTGTTCCACGGTCTTGCCAAGCGGAGTCCCAAGAACTGGTGGTCCATGGATTATGAGTTTAAGATGCGCTGGACTAATTACTTCCGAAGACATGACATCCCGGCGACAAATTTCTGTGCCAGGATGACCCCAAACAGTCATGGTTAGGGTTTGTGATTGGCATGACTTGGCTGTGTGCTGTAGCACCTGGAGGCATCTCATTGGAAGCCTGCACTTGACAGCTGACTGGCAAGGTTAAGTTGATGGCCATCTCATGCGGGGCGGGGGTAGGCAGGGGCTGGAGGCTTTTAAAGGTACCATTGTGATGACTCCTTCTGGCAAGAGGGGTGCAGTTTTGCGTTGTTTATTTTCCAAATGGGAAGGCTGATACTTGGTGGTCTTTCTTTAAAACATAACATACGGTAATTCTTCTTAAGCATTGAAGTTGGGCATAGTCTTGTACACCGTCTTGTTAGAACCATGGGCCTGTATCTCTGATCAGAGTAAAATTTATTTAGATGGTGGGAGGAGTTTTGGGGATTGTTAGATGCCCTAAGCACATCCAATCTTGCCTGATTTCGGAAGCTAAGGAGGGTCGGCCCTGGTTAGTACTTGGATGGGAGACCACCAGGGAATACTGGGTGCTGTAGGTGCCTGGAGTAGGAACTGGCAAGCCACTCCAGTATTCCTGCCAAGAAAACTCCATGGAGATGGGGTCACAAAGAGTCTGTCAAGACTGTAACAACACAACACAATGGGACCTGAGGTGAATTTCAAAAAGACATTATTTGAGTACGCCAGTGTTCCAGACCTCCTGTGTGCTTATATTTGTATGCACCAAGGTAAAGGCAGTCGTGTCGGTCTAGAGATTAAAACCAATTCCGCAGGCTGGCAATACCTTTGTTAGGACAGATTAAAATTCTGCTAAGTGGTCTGAGCTTTTTTAAAATTCTTTTTAAAATTTATTTCCCGTGGGAAAATTGGACGGTTAATAAGTATAAAAATAAATAAATAAATAAATAAATAAATAAATAAATAAATAAATAAATAAATAAATAAATAAATAAATAAATAGAACTCTAGTCTGCATCCCTTTCGGTGGTACAAGACAGTACATGAGGGAAGGTGGAGCAGAGACTCAGGGAAAGAAAAAATAGGCCAAATGTTGTACTGAAATCTCTCAGTGTGTGTCTCCCTTGGGAGAAGAGGCCGCGGGCAGATCGAAACGTGAAAACGGGTTGCATTTGGCCCCTGGGCTTGACTTTGGACATGCCTGCTTTAGGGGGCTTCTACCTTTTCAAGCCAGAAGGATTCAATTGAGTTATTTCTCTTGTAGACATTCTTGAAAAGAAGAGGTATGGCTGTAGGTGGTGATTTCAGTTACATAAGCCGTTGGCAGCTTGATGTAAAATATACCAACAGAAAACAGTAGGAGCTTTGAAATGTATGCACACATTGCATGCAACACATTGTGATTTTCCCACTACAGTACTACCACTAGAGATGGGCACGACCAGAAAAAAATGACGTTTCGAGTTGTCATTTGTCGGGACGGGTCCGTTTCGGGTCGTTTCCGTTCTTCGCGAAAATTTTCAAAAATTTGTTGTTCCGTTTGTTGTCTGTCGTTTGTACAGGTTTAGGGGGAGGGGTGGGCTCTGGGAGGCACCTCTCTGGGTGCCTCCCTCTGAGTTGACCCAGAAGGGAAGGGAAGTGTAACACGTAGCCACTGCCAATTATGTTGGGTTGTTAGTGTGACAGGAAACCTCGTCGGCACTTCGCTGTCTCACTAAGAACATTATTTATAGCCATTAAATGGCTATAGCTTAGCCATATTAGCCAGGGTTGGAGGTTAGTGTGTCAGAGGCACCTCTCTCGGCGCTGACTCTGACTCACTAAGAAGGAAAGCATACTGGCGTACTGGCGTACAGGTTACAAGGGAGGGAGTGGGTCTGGAGTTGGAGGCACCTTTCGATGCACCACTCTGACCCACTAAGAAGGGAAGTGTACTTGCGTATGAATCTGGCTTAGGGTTGTGGTTAGGGTAAGGGCTAGGGTTAGGGTAACGGTTATGGTTAGGGTGGGTTAGTGGGCTGCACCTCTGGGTGCCTCTGACCCACTAAGAAGACAGTGTACTGGCGTATGGGTTAGGGTTAGGCTTAGGCTTAGGCTTAGACTTAGGGTTGGTGGGCTTTTTATGCCCTCTCTGGCACATCCAGAAGTCTCAGCAAAACCTGGCCATGCGATTGTTGGAATGGCTCCAAAAATTTGCATGGTCCCATCCCATGGCCAGCCCATCATTGCGCATGCGCAGGTGTAAATAAAATAAAATAAAATAAAATAAAATCAATGGAGATGTTTTGTTGCAAGAAAAACCCACTGCTGCTACTATAAAAAATCAGGCATTTAAAATAGCTAATTTTCAAATGTTTCTGTGGTGCTTTGGTGGGTTTTTGGACCACGATTTCAAAAAAAAATATTGTGGTCGCCATTTTGGATCCCCCCCGCCGCATGGCAAATGGAGACGACGATGCCTCCCCCAGCCTGGTACCAGCAGCCCAGGACAGGAGAGGGGGGGAAGGCCGGGGACCCCCCCAGAAACCACCCCTCGGTAGGTGCCCTCACTGAGGCAGGCATATTTTCGCCTGCTTTTATGGCCGGGAATTCAGATTTTTTTTTATTTTTAAAACTTTTTTTCTGTGCTGCGCCGCTTGGCATCGCGCGATCGCCGGCGCCGCGATGCCATGAACGACAACGACAAATCAGACCCAATTTATCTTTATCGGGTCGGGTTCGAGCTGGAGCGGAGTAATTGTCGTTCTCGTTCCTCGTTCCGTAACGAGAATGAAGAACAAGAACGGAAACGAGGATTTCGCCGAGTCGTGCCCATGTCTAACTACCACCATTCCAGAGGTTTTCAATGTCTCCTTGTGAGACTTTTTTAAACATTATTTGTAGATGCCCAGTGCACACACAACACATTGGGGTTCCTCACCTCCCCATAATTCACATCAGAATAGAATAGATCAGGCATGTCCAAACTTCAGCCCTCCTGATGTTTTGGACCACAACTCCCAGAATTCTAAGCTTAACTTGCCAGTGACAAAGGACTGTGGGAGTTATGGTCCAAAACATTTGGAGGGCCGAAGTTTGGACATGCCTGGAATAGATCAATAACCAGATCATCACTACCTCTCTTCACTTTCTTGGCTGTATTCAGAAGCTGACTCATGGCAACTGGGCTTCTTTTCTTGTGAGATTGAAACGTTTCACTGCTTATCCAAGCAGCTTTGTCAGCCAGAGGCTTGGATGAGTAGCAAAATGTTTCGATCTCACAAGAAGAGAAGTCCAGTTGCCTTGACTCAGTTTCCAGATAACCTCACCTGTATGACTGAGAATTTTCACAGACTTTTTGGCTCTTATCTTTTTCACACAAAACCATAAAAGGATAGCAGATGAAGGACTAGAGGAAGGGCAGAGGTGGGACAAGAGGAAGGAAGGAAAGGGGCTGTAGCCTAAATGCTCCTTGCATTGCCACAAGCGTGAACGGTGATCTTGAATCAATCCACAACCCATTTGTCAACACTGGTAGCAATTTCACCATAGTGTACAAACTGAATTGCAGCAAAGCTGAAATTTTCTGGCTCAACTCTCCAGTGTGGTCACACCCTAACAAATGCATTTTGGCACACGCGTTGATACTTAATCCTAAACACATGGAGTATAGCAGGGCTGTCCAACTTTGAACAGGCCAAGGTCTACTTTTTCCAGACGAAAGTGCCTGAGGGCTACTACACTAAAACCTCTACTTATGAATTTATCTGTTCCGAAGATATGCTCATAAGTAAAAAAAAAAGTAGAGCAGCGGTTTCCCATAGAAATGCATTGAAAATCAATTAAACCTTTCTGGAGGGAACATATTTCAATGCATTCCTATGGTAAGGCTGACCATGCACATGCTTCCCTTACACCCGCTTGAGCCAGTGTGGACTGGTGCAAGGGTGGCGTGTGCATGCTTGCGCAGATCACCCCTTCCACTTGCCCAGGCTGCTGGAAGACTTTTTTAAAATGGTGCACTTTCCCTCCCAACCCACCCGGGGCCTGACTTGACTCTACTTCTCCTCCTATTTTCCCCTTTCTCCCTTCCAGCACCCTTGCTGCCACTGCTGCTGCCGCCCATAGCTGTCACTCGCTTCTGCCATGTTCTCTGTGCAGCTGGGATGGGCCAAGGCAGCAGTGGGGCAATCACATCGCCATGGCTGCACAAGGAGGAGGGAATGGCTCAGAAGGGGAGCAGGAGGAGTGGCAGGTCACAGTCTCTGTGAGGCAGCTGAAGGGGTGGGAGGAGGAGGAATATGGAAGGGTGGGAGGAAGGAATTCTCTGGGGGGGGGGGAGAAGAGAGGGACGTCACCATGCAAAGGAGGTGGTCACGCCCATGACCCCGCCCCTTGCTGTCCCCTCCACTCCCCTTCCTCCGCTCTGCACCAACAACTCAATTGGGTGGAACACCGATATTCTGGCTGGTAGGGAGAGCAGGGGACTGTGCCATGGCCCTTGAATTGCCCCGCTTGGCTGAGACAGTGGGCTGGCAGACCCAGAGCTTTGCTGGGGCAGTGGTGGTCCTTGGGGTCGGGGAGGTAGAGGTGGAGAACTTGTCCCCTCACATTTTTAATTGATGGCTGGCGGGCTACTTTTGAACCCTTCACGGGCTACTGGTAGCCCCCGGTCTACCTGTTGGACAGGTCTGGAGTATAGGGTCTCCTTGTGTCTGAGGAAGTGGATTATATTCAACAAACCTCAAACTGAAATAATATCTGTAGCCTTAAATATGCCATAATACTTTGGTTTCTGCCTCCTCCCCCAGTTATTTATACATATGTTCCTGCAATCCTGCATGTCCCAAGCATGCAAATGTCTCCTTCTTGATTCTCTGGTTTGGATTGCACAGTTTAATTACAAATAATGCATTGCATGGGAAAGTAGGGCACAAACATATTTCCTCTTTTGGTGCGTGTCATCTCTGTCTTAACCTGTTAATTTAAAAAAGTTCCCTCTAGGTCAGAGATGGCGAACCTTTTAGAGACTGAGTGCCCAAACTGTGATTCAAAACCCACTAATTTTTCGCAAAGTGCCAATACAGTAATTTAACCTGAATACAGGTGGCTGTGAAGGGCCGATGTCGGGTGCCCACAGAAAGGGCTCCGAGTGTCACCTTTGGCACCCGTGCCATAGGTTCGCCAACACTGTTCTAGGGGAACAGGCAATTTCACTATGTCTGATCAGTACTTTGTGTAGTTTAGAAACTCTATTCCTGAGCATAGAACAGCCACACTTGGCCCACCTGTGGTATACACCAAGGTTTGAGAATTAGCCGCCACAAGCTGAGTCTGAGATGGGTCAGTACCAGATAAATTGGTGGGATGAGAGTTTCCTTCTAGCCAGGGCTAGAAAACAATAGTAAGGCCACACCTGGAACAATTCTGGTCACCACATCTCAAAAATGACATAGTGGAACTGGAAAAGGTGCAGAAGAGAGTGACTAAAATGATTGCTGGGCTGGGGGACCTCCTTTATGAGGAAAGGCTAAAACATTTGCTGCTCTTAGTGTGGAAAAATGTGCCTGATGGGGGATATGATTGAGACATACAAAATAATGCAGGGCATGAGCAAAGTGGACAGAGGGACGCTCTTCTCCCTCTCACAAAATACCAGAACTAGGGGACATACACTCAAACTGTGGGCTGGGAGAGTAAGAACAGACCAAAGAAAATATATTTTTACCCAACGTGTTGTTAGTCTATGGAACTCCCTGCCACAGGTGATGGCATCTGGCCTGGATGCCTTCAAAAGGGGATTGGACAGATTCTTGGAGGAAAAGTCCATCACAGGTTACAAACCATGATGGAGATGTGTCATCTCCAGGTTTAAAACCAGGGTACCTCAAGACCAGATGCATGGGAGTGGTATCAGGAGGCAGATATCTAGTCTCATGCTCTCCCAGAGGCATTTGGTGGGGCCACTGTGAGATGTAGGAAGCGGGACTGATCCAGCCTGGCTCTTCTTATGTTCTTATGTTCAGGGAAGCTGATGTGTCTAAATCGGGGAGAGAGAGAAAATGAGAACAGGGGGAGAAGTGTCTTGTCAAGATCCCCAGGAATTAAAGAAAGATATCTGAGGAGACAAATGGTCCATGGGATTTCTGAGATTATGGAAAACTAGTGGAGTTCTTTCAGGGCCAAGAGCAGACAGACATTTAGGGTGTTTGAGCAGAAGCCTCTAAGCTTCAGGTGACTAGTACAGGATTCTCTCATTTCAGAATTCACATTTTGTAGCACACAACCCTCAGTATTTATAAATGTAAAGCCTGACGCCTTGACATGCTGAAAATGGATGCTTCTTAAAAATTAATGCAGCAGAGCATTAAGATTTTTGAATTAATGCATTTTTGCTTCTTCCTCCTCCTTCCAGTTTTACCCCATTTACGAAATAAATATTTAAATCTCTCACACTTTTGCCTGCCAGTTTGACAAGTGAAGGGGAGATAGTTGTCCCCTCTGAGTTGGCAAACAGTTTCATTGGCTGAATTGTTATTAAGAGGGGACTTTTCTGTTCCTAAGAACATAAGAACATAAGAAGAGCCATGCTGGATCAGGCCAACGGTCCATCTAGTCCGGCTTCCTGTATCTCACAGTGGCCCCACCAGATGCGTCTGGGAGCGCATGAGACTAGATATCTGTCTCCTGATACCACTCTCCTGCATCTGGCCCTTGAAATACCCTGGTTTTAAGCCTGGAGATCACACATCTCCATCATGGTTTGTAACCTGTGATGGACTTTTCCTCCAAGAATCTGTACAATCCCCTTTTGAAGGCATCCAGGCCAGATGCCATCACCACATCCTGTGGCAGGGAGTTCCATAGACTAACAACACGCTGGGTAACAAAATATTTTCTTTTGTCAGTTCTTACACTCCCAGCCCTTAATTTGAGTGTTCTGGTATTTTGGGAGAGGGAGAAGAGCTTCCCTCTCTCCACTTTACTCATGCCCTGCATTATTTGTATGTCTCAATCATATCCCCCCTCAGGCACCTGTTTTCCAGACTAAAGACGCCCAAATGTTTTAGCCTTTACTCATAAGGGAGGTGCCCCAGCTCAGTAATCATTTTAGTTGCTCTCTTCTGCACCTTTTCCAGTTCCACTATGTCTTTTTTGAGATGCGGTGACCAGAATTGTACGCACTACTCCAGGTGCGGCCTTACTATTGTTTTGTATAATGGCATTATAATGTTGGCTGTTTTATTTTCAATCCCCTTTTTGATAATCCCTAGCATGGAATTGGCCTTCTTCACCGCTGCCATACATTGGGTAGACACCTTCTTGGAGCTGTCCACCAACAAACCAAGATCTCTTTCCTGATCCGTCACGGATTACTCAGAGCCTATGAGTTGATAGATAAAGTTTTGATTTTTTGCCCCAATATGCATTACTTTACATTTGGCTGCATTAAAACGCATTTGCCATTTCTCAGCCCATTCCCCCAGTTTGGAGAGATCCTTCTGGAGTTCTTCAGAATCTTCTCTGGTTTTTACCACACGGAAATGTCATCTGCAGACTTCACCACCTCACTGTTTATCCCCGTCTCCAGGTCATTTATGAACAGATTGAAAAGCACCGGTCCCAGGACAGAGCCCTGGGGCACACCGCTTTTCACTTCTCTCCATTGCGAAAATTTCCCATTGACACCTACTCTTTGTTTCCTGGATCTCAACCAGTTCTCAATCCATAAGAGGGCCTGCCCTCTTATCCCCTGACTGTGCAATTTTCTCAGCAGCCTTTGGTGAGGGACTGTGTCAAAAGCCTTTGGAAAATCCAGATAGACTGTATCCACCGGTTCACCCAAATCCACATGCCTCTTGACCTTTTCAAAAAATTCTAAAAGATTTGTCAGACAAGACTTACCCTTACAGAAGCCATGCTGATTTTCTCTCAGCAAGGTTTGTTCTTCTATGTGTTTTAAGATTTTCTCTTGGATGAGGCTTTCCACCATTTTCCCTGGGACAGATGTAAGGCTAACTGGCCTGTAGTTTCCTGGGTCCCCCCTCTTTCCTTTTTAAAAAAATTGGTGTGACATCTGCTATCCTCCAGTCCTCCGGCACTGTGGCCGTTTTAAGAGACAAGTTGCATATAACCGTTAAGAGATCTGCAATTTCATTTCTCAGTTCCCTAATAACCCTTGGGTGGATGCCATCTGGGCCTGGTGACTAGTTAATCTTCAATTTATCAATTAGTCCTAAAACATTCTCTTTATTAACCTGTATTTGATTTAATTCTTTAGTCAAGAGGGGCGGTTCAGGTAGTGGAATCTGCTCACGGTCCTCTATCGTGAAGACAGATGCAAAGAACTCATTTAATTTCTCTGCAATTTCCAAGTCCTCCTTAACCTCCCCTTTTCCTCCCTCACCATCCAGAGGGCCAACTGGTTCTCTGGCAGGTTTTCTACTTCTAACATATTTAAAGAAGCTTTTATTATTACCCTTTATATTGCTAGCCATGCGTTCCTCAATATCTTTCTTTGCCTCTCTTATCATCTTCTTACATTTCTTTTGCCAGAGTTTGTGTTCCTTTTTATTTTCCTCATTTGTGGAGGATTTCCATTTATAGAAAGACCTCTCCTTGCCCTTTAGAGCCTCTCTAACTGCATTCGTTAACCATGCTGGTGCCCTCTTGGATTTAGAGGAGCTCAAGAGGGCGCCAGCATGGTTAATGAGCATGGTTATTCATAGCATGTGGTGATGTTACTCTCTGTGGATCTCTCTAATCTCTTTGCTGGTGGTTAATCATTCTATCTGGTGCTAATCATTTCCACGGTTGAACTATGAAATGTAAAGAAAGGTGCCAGGGTTATTTTTTTTTTAAAAAAATCTTGAATTCCACTTTTGGATGAACCCAGGGTACTCAAGTACATGTACACACCCCAAGTACATGTACATGCCCCTCCCCCCCCATGTGGGGCTCTCCCACCCCTGCGCACCCTTCACAACAGCTTTTGTTATGATTGTAACAGAAACCGAGGTGGGGGGAGTTTCTTGTGCAATTGCTCTGCATGTGCAAAGAGCTCTGCGTAGCAGGGACGAAAATTAGGAGGCACGTTGGATGACCCTCAGATGTTGTGTTCACAGAGACACTGAACTTTGAATACAGTAGTTCACTCCCGTCAGCCGAATCTGTATGTATAGATGCATTTATCTACTGCCGGAGAATACTAAATACTAAATACAGTAACCCTCTCAGAAATAGGTATATTTGGGGTGCTTATACCAGAACCGACCACTTGAAGGATCCAGAGACCATGCAGTGTGTAGTGTTTGGTACTTTCACATTTTTCAGTATCCACAAGGGATAGCTTTGAACTGTTCCCTTGTGGATACTGCAGTCCTACGGTGGCACTCCTCTTTCTTCACACTGTACTGAGATACAAGTTAGAGCCTTTTTACACGACCCCTAAGATCCGCTGGTCCCTTAAATTCGGACCAGAGATCTTGAGGGTTTGTCGCTCTCCCTGCGTTCCCACCCCCTCTGCACTTCCTTGTTCTGTCTGCGTGAGGGGAGGGAGAAAAAAAGGGAGAAAAGAATGCACTCTTACCTCCGGAGTGCCGGTGGAAGTTGCTCCGCCCCCCATCACTTCCTGGTTCCTCTTAAAGGGGCGGGAGGCAAAAAACAACAACAAAAAGAAGCGAGGAGAGCCCGGCACTCTCCGTATCAAAATTTTTCACTCTCCCAGAGCAGGTACTTGAAAGGTGTGCTGCGTCGCGCTTAGGTGGGCAGGGTTGCACTTAATTTTCTTTTAGCTCCGGAGCTGGTGGGGAAACATTTTTAAGCTCTGGAGCTGGGAGCCATTTGTAGCGGAGCTTAGGGGTCGTGTATAAACGCCCTTAGATGCACGTTTCCCTAGTCTTTGTATGAGAATTGCTATAAAGATGTGTTCATAGGATTCTGAAACCAGCACTGGAATTCAAAGGTTTTTTATTTTATTTTTTTGGCTGAAGTTTTCAACTGTGTGGAACATGTGAAAGCGTTGTCTGGTGATTTAAGATAGAACCACCTTGGGTGGTTATGAGCTGTGGGATTGAATAGTCCAATAATGCCATGCTACTAGACATCGGAATATTTTTAGTGCTCTTCATAGTAGGTGATGATCTGGGTAACGGCAAAGGTAAGCACACTTCAATATTGGGAGCACAAAAGCTGCATTTTAGCAGAAGTCTCATGCTGAGCATCACACACTTAGGCATGGGCCTTTCGTTTCGGAATAGGCCCAGTTCTGAAACTAGGGAGGAACCCTTCATATGAAATATTTCCAATTGGCATTTAAAATAGTTGCATGAATTGCAGAATTCACATTTACCTCCACGTTGCAAACTCAGGAGTGATTAGCTAGCCCTTGCAAAGGATAACAATGCAGAATTGTTAAAGGATGAAGTGTGGTATGTACAGTATTTAGTATTCCAAGTTCCCTCCCTTCTGGCCTTTAGGAAATGTGTGAAATCTGTATTGTTTGATGAGGCTTTCAAAAACATCCTACCCCTTTGACATTCTAAGGGATCAATGAATTGGATGTTGATCTTGATTTGCTGTTGCATCTAGGTTTATTTATTTTGGGGTTCTTCTTGTTACTGTGTGGATCTTATTATTTACCGTATATCTTTGTGAGTTGGGTAGGTAGTTGTGTTTTTATATTGCTGTGAGCTGTCCAGAGTAATGCCTAGTCACTGTATGGGTGGACTGTATGGGTGGAGAAAAACAAACAAACAAACAAATTGGATTGACTGATAAAGGAAAAGGAAAACTGACAACCTTCTATGATATTGCTTCTCATTTTTATCCTCGTTGCTTTTCACATCTAAATAAAATCAGATGCCCATTACGGTGTATGCCTGATACTTTTTGGGTAATTGTCTGCATTGCCGTGTGAAATGAACCATGTGAAACACCATCCTGTTTCATCTGTAGTGCCTTCTTGCCCTTTGACTCTTTGTTCTTTGAGCTGAGAATTTTGGCATTATTTTGGCGTGAGAGTTAAAAAATAAAATAAAAAAGCGGCATGGTGGTGTTTCTGGTGTGGTGTGGTTAAAGCTAGAAGCAAAGAGCAGCAAAATCTGATGCATTTTTGCACAGCTGCTTTAGGCAGGCTATTGAGGAAAGTTGGATAAACCAATAACAGTACTCAAAGCAGTCTGCATGGTTTATGTGTTTGAAATGTGAGGTTTAGGCGCTTCTGCAGGTCAGTCATGAAGTAGTTGGGTGGCATTTTTTAAAAAAATAATGACTGTATCTCTTATATATAATTTCCCCTCTTACTGAAGTGCATATGGGTAAATACAGTAGGACCCCAGTATCCGCCGAGAATTGGTTCCAAGCCTTCCCGTAGATAATGAAAACCGTGGGTAAGAGAGAATGCCAAAATGTCCCCAAAACAACTGTTTTGTGATAGTAACTTGCTTTACAGCTGCTGTTTTGCAACAGTAGCTTGCTTTACAGCTGTTGTTTGTGATGGTAGTTTGCTTTGCGGCTGCTGTTCTATGACACTAGCTTTACAGTTGCTCTTTGTGACAGAAGCTTGTTTTACGGCTGCTGAATTATTTATTTATTTTTTCCTCTGCCAACTGTGGATAACTGAATCAGTGGATACGGGGGCCCTATTGTACTTCTATAGCTGAAATGGCAAGAACTGGGAAGTTTGTGTTTGTGTGTGCATCTGTCTTTCTGCCTGAGTGTAAAAAGAGAGAGAATTTTATATTATATCTGTGGGGTCATTTGTATGGATTTATTTTATCCTTTGGTAACGTTGACTCTCTGAGGTCATTTCATAGCTTCAGGTAAGGGAAGACCTTTTTCCTTTTCTGAATTCATTCAGAGCCCAACATCCTATGTGTTGTTGTGTAAGTGTTTTGGATGAATGTGTCAATTATTTTTAGTGTGAAATGTTGTTTACCTCCCAGGAATTATGGCTTTCCCTTCATTAATTTTGGTGGTCAGTGTTTTAATTGCTATGAACAGAATAATTATTTTTTTCTTCTTCTTGGAACTTTTCTGTCCCTTGTCATTTCAGCATTGCCACCACCCATTTACTGTGTACTGTATATTTGTAGACCAGCATCATCTCTGATATTTTGGTTTAATACATATTTCCCCCAGCAGACACATTTTTCATTTTATCTGTTTTTCTATGGACTTCTCTCCCACCACTGACTACAAAAATAATATTTTAACAACTACATTAAAGGTAAATGCCATGCTGGCATCTTTGGGTTTATTGCGTATTTCATATTCCTCCTCTCTGTCTTGCGCAGAAATATCTACATTTGAGGCTTCAATTAGGAATATCAGAATGAGTGGTTTACAGTCCAGGAAAGATTACACAGAATAAAATTTACTAATCTTTCAGATGCTGCAAGGCTGTGTGTTCATTTTCCTGCAATAGACTAAAAGGGAAATCCTGCAACAGTAATAAGATTGAGAATTACAGTACTTAGAAACACCTGAAATTTTTTAAAAAAAGCCCAGTTGCTCAAGAAAATCCACAAACTTAAAGTAGAGGCAAGGAGAAATTGTTATTGTACCCATACCTAGGCTAATTGTCGAGATGGGAATCTTGTATTTTAGACTACAAGAATCTTGTTTTTTAGACAACAAGATAACTTGTTCCAGACCTTGCCTAATTGGATCATCAGGGAAGTCAGTTTTTCCAAATTGTTTCAATAAGTATTTATTTATTTATTTATTTAAAAACTTATATCCTGCACCATCTTCCCTAACGGGAACTCTGGGCAGCGAACAACGATAAAAAGCATAAAAAAGCAAAATCTCCTCTCAAATGCAGCGGAGAACAAGATGGCGGCAGGTGAGGGGGAAAAACAACAACAACAAAAAAACACTAACTGATAAGGTCACCATAAGCTTCTTTAAAGAGGAAGGTCTTCAGAGCCCTCTTAAAGGCGGGCAGGGACTCCAGCAGGCGCAGCTCGGAAGGAAGATGGTTCCAGAGAGAGGGCCCCACCACAGAGAAGGCGCGGTTCCGCGTGAGCGTTTTCCGCGCCTCTCTGGGTGTGGCCACTCTCAATGAGCGCGCCTGCGACGATCTCGTGGGTCTGGAACCGTATGCTCTCTGGGAGATGCGCTCCGCCAGGTATCCTGGTCCTAAGCCGTGGAGGGCTTTGAAAATCAAAACCAGGACCTTGAACCTGATCCGGAAGACAACGGGGAGCCAATGCAGGCGGACCAGGACTGGGGTGATGTGCTCGTATCTACGAGCACCCACCACCAGCCTGGCCGCCGCATTTTGGACCCGCTGTAACCTCCGGACCAGGGAGGTTCCTAAGTACTGTTAGGAATTATATAAAAATAGCAAACCGGATGGGGTTTTTGACGTAATAGTGTCTAGTGTCTAGTTAAGCTGCTGGATTTAGAGATAGAATGGAATCATCTCCCAAGGATGTATGTGAATGTGTTTTAAAATGTTGATCTGTGAACTTTAAAAAGAGCTTTACATTTTTGCTGCCTGTGGGGATGGAACAGCAAAAGGCACCCCCTTTTCTTGGTCAAGGCACATAATATTGAAAACTTCCTTGGATTCAAAGATAAAGTCTCACTTCAAATTTGTCTCTTCATAATTGATGGCAGCAGCAACAGCAGCTATAGTAGTTATAATAAATCAATTGCCAGCTTTTTGCCCTTGCACTGTACAGTATCAACTGCTCTCTGAGGTGGCCACTCTTTTCAAAATACAGTAATACCTTTGTTTACAAGTACCTTGGTTTAAGAGTGTTTTGCAAGACAAGCAATCATTTCTAAATTTTGCCTTGATCAACAAGCAATGTCTTGGTATATAAGCATTGGAACAAGTCACATGATTGCAAGTGAGCCAATGGTGTCTCTCTTTCTCTCCCCCTGCTGGATTGTGGGCGATTGTCTGGAATGTTCCCTCTCAGGAAAGCCTCCAAAGTAGAGGGAGTAGAGAGAAACGGAGGTCTCTCTTACACCAGGCACGAAGGTTTTCAAAGGAGAGGGCTGGCTAGGGGGTTGTTTTATTTTTCTTTATACAGTATTTTTCTTTAATTTCTTTTCAACATCCTTTCTTATTTTCCAAACCATTTCTAGTTGTGGGGCAGCTAGTCAATATATGTCTACAAATTGCACTTTGTTATTGTCACATTAAAAACACAGAGTAAATCCAGTTATTAGTCCCAAGCAGAGCAGATTCTGCAGCCAGGTACCTAAACCATGGTGTGGACGTGGACTTGTAGCCAACTTCTTTTGTGAGTTTTGGCATATTGTATGTACAGTATGTAGTCTATGGGACCCCAGAACTCAATTTCCATTATTTCTTATGGGGACATTTGCTTTGATATAAGAGTGTTTTGGTTTACAAACTTGTTTTGTAAGAAATTATGCTCGTAAACCAAGGTATTACTGGCACTGCAATAAGATAGCTCATCCTTTCTTCACAGTGAGTAGCCCTGGAAAACATGTTAACACCTCTACCCTGTTCCACATTTCTTTACCTTTCATTGATACTACAACTGTTCCTAGCTTTTTTGGCTCCACACCCCTTTGTAGTCCAAGCCGCCCTTTCTTCGTTAAGATACACTTTGTTCTCGGAAAAACAACAACATAGTGGCATGTTGTGCAATGTGTCTCTTTAGTTAACTCAATTTCCAGAGCCTTAGTTAATTGATTGTTTTCTGTGTAGTCTTTGTTTCTGCTTTCCTAATTTTAAAATAATTGCCTGCCTTAAACTCAGCAGAGTTTTGGCAGCATTACGAATCTGTGACCTCCAGAAGGAGCCATCTCTAAACAGGCCTACTGAGATCTTGCAAAGTCAAGGCTGTGCTGGCCTTTATTGTCTCATGTCTGGGTTTTCTCTTTTTCTGTTGCCTTCAACTTTTCCCAGCATTTTTGCATTGCCTTCTCATGGTGATTAGGATAGCTTGGGGTTTAGTCATTTTGGTCCTATAGAGGTTTCAGGCTTAATTTGATTTAACATCTAACATCTAGATAGGTTTAGTGCTTGCTTATTACTTGTGTGTCAGATGTTCTAGGTAGTCATTGTGAAAGATTATACTCTTGAAGCTTCTGGGTTCTTTACAGTGTGTTTTGAAGATGTGTTGTTCAGGAAATATATATACAAGTGAAACTCAAAAAAATAGAATATCGTGCAAATATTCATTCATTTTAGTAAGCCAACTCAAAAGGTGAAACTAATATATGAGACTCATTACATACAAAGCCAGATATGTCAAGCCTTACTTTGGTATAATTGTGATGATCATGGCGTATAGCTTATGAAAACCCCAAATTCACAATCTCAGACAATTAGAATATTACATGAAAGCAATAAAACAAGGATTGTAAATAGAACATTATTGGACCTTTGAAAAGTATAAGCATTCATATGTACTCAGTACTGTACTTGGTTTGGGCCCCTTTTGCATCAATTACTGCTTCAGTACGTCATGGCATGGATGCTATCAGCCTGTGGCATCACTGAGGTGTTATGGAAGACCAGGATGCTTCAGTAGCAGCCTTCAGCTCCACTGCCTTGTTCAGCTTCATATCCTTCATCTTTCTTTTGGCAATGCCCCATAGATTCTCTATGGGGTTCAGGTCAGGCGAGTTTGCTGGCCAATCAAGCACAGTAATCCCATGGTCACTGAGCCAGGTTTTGGTACTTTTGGCCATGTCGGCATGTTCCAAGTCCTGCTGGAAAATGAAGTCAGCATCCCCATAAAGCTTGTCTGCGGAAGGAAGCATGAAGTGCTCCAAAATCTCCTTGTAGACAGCTGCATTGACACTGGAGTTAATGAAGCACAGTGGACCAACACCAGCAGATGACATGGCTCCCAAAATCAACACAGACTGTGGAAACTTCACACTGGACTTCAACCAGCGTGCATTGTGTTTCCTCTCCATTCTTCCTCCAGATTCTGGGTCCTTGGTTCCAAATGGCATGCAAAAGTTTCTCTCATCAGAAAAGAGGACTTTGGACCACTGGGCAATAGTGTTCAGGAGCGGCTTGACGAGGAATACGACATTTGAAGCTCATGTCCAGGATTCGTCTGTATGTGGAGGCTCTTGATGCACTAACTCCAGCCTCCGTCCACTCCTTGTGGAAGTCCCCAACACTTTTGAATGGCCTTTTCCTGACAATCCTCTCCAGGCTGTGGTCATCCCTGCTGCTTGTGCACCTTTTTCTTCTACACTTTCCCCTTCCACATAACTTTCTACTGATGTGCTTTGATTCAGCACTTTGGGAACACCCAACTTCTTTTGCGTTCTTTTGCTTTCCCTCCTTATGGAAGCTGTCAATGATGGTTTTTTTGCACAACTCTCAGGTCAGCAGTCTTTCCCATGATTGTGATTCCTACTGAACCAGCCTGAGGGACCATTTAAGGCTCAGGAACCCTTTGCAGGTGTTATGGATTCATTACCTGATTGGAGTGGGACACTTTGAGCCTAGAATAGTGAACCTTTTCAAACTATTCTAATTTTCTGAGATTGCGAATTTGGGGTTTTCATACGCTGTATGCCAAAATCATCACAATTATACCAAAGTAAGGATTGACGTATCTCACTTTGCATGTAATGAGCCTATCTCATATATTAGTTTCACTCTTTGAGTTGACTTAGTGAAATAAATGAACATTTGCACAATATTCTAATTTTTTGAGTTTCACCTGTAGAATGAAGAATGCGCTAAAGCTAATTTGAATGTTTGTTTAGGGTTCTTTCTGTGGGAGTTTTTAGTGACATATATTTTGTTGTACTCTTAATTTATATAATATGACTGGGATTGCATTTTGTCTCCCTTCCTCCCCAGGGCACAACCTTTGAAGAATTCTGGAGTTGAATATGTTGAAAGATACAGACAACAGGAGGCAGAAGAACTTGCTTCATCAGACAGCAGTTGGCATCCATGCAAACCAGGTAAAAAAAAAGAAGTGACCTCTCTTCCACTTTCACCTGGGGAAACAAAAAAAAAAGGCAGTGCAGTCATGTGTAGTACAAATGCCTTGTGAAATTTTGCATTATCTTTGGCCCTCTCGCTGCAGACGATCCCCCCGAGGGAGGCCCGCAAGACAAGTACCCGTGGGCGGGCCTTCTCGGTGGCGGTGCCACCTATGTGGAACAACTTACCCAGCGAGTTGAGGCAGGCTCCAACGCTGGCGTCCTTTAGGAAAGGTTTGAAGACCCTCCTTTTCAGGGATGCCTTTAATAATGACTAGAGTACCTTTTTCCCCCCCTCCCTTTCCCTCCCCCCCCATATGCTGTAAGTTTGCCCCTGCCGCTGCTACTGTTCTTTGCCTTTTGTGTTTTTGTGTAAACCGCCCTGAGTTCCCGCTCGGGAAGTAGGAGCGGTATAAAAGTTTAAAAATAAATAAATAAATAAATAAATTAGATAATGGTTAGATTATGGTCCCACCTATGTAAGAATGACCTGCTGGAGAATATGTGTGTATATAAGTTCATATGGATGCTTTATGGTTTTAGTCATGGATGAAATCCTGTTGCTTAGCATGAGAAGTGACATTAGAGTATTTATTATGCTTGCTTTAGTTATTGGCTGCCTTTCTCCTGCTAAGGGGACTCAAGGCAGCTGACATTATTAATAACAAATGAATTAAGAACACTGTTAAGTTGTACATTAAAGCCATTAAATTACAAAACTGATTAAAATACTTTGAATAATTAAAAACATTGAAAACTATCGTAAGATAGGTTTTGATTATTCTCTTTTCTGTTGGGTTGATTAAAATAGAGAGGCGATGGAGAGAGAGTCTATGATGTGAGGTCAGAGATCAGAGGGAAGTTGATTTCCTCACCCTCTTCATCATCTTCATCAGGGTAATTAGTGGAACACGGAGAGTTTCTGACCCACTGCGAAAAGGAAACTCACTTTGGAGTTCCTGTGGATTGGTTTTCGGTTGTTCTTCTATCGTGCCTTGGTCAGACTGGAATTTGGTACCGTAGCAGCAATGAGCATTGTGTTCAATGGTTCTAAAATGTAATAGGAAAAAGGTGGATGGAAATACACTGCATTGGGATGGAGTACAATGGTACCTTGTATAAAGGAATTAATTCATTCCAAACGAAATTATGTTAAGCAAATTTTCCTTTATACAAATTTCACATAGGAATGCATTGAAAACAATCCCTAGTCACGACTAATTTTTATGTTGTACGGATTCGCCCCATAGACGATTCTGTAAAGCAAATTTCCCCTATCTTCGGAATATTTTTATGTTGTACAGATTTTATGTTATACAAACTGTTTGTTATACAAGCATCCGCTGTACTAGTGGATATATAAAGAGTATCCAAAATAATCTATGCAGAAGCTTGTAGAATCCCAAGGCTGCTGCTGCTGCTGATTATCATAAATTGAAGCCCCAGTCCAAAAACTGTCAGACACTATATATACATGGGCCTTTAAGCACACACACACACACACACACACACACACACACACACACACACACACAAACGAATTATCATTTATAATCCATATTCCATAGTGAGATCATTGAGCTATAGCACATTTAAAATTAAAACTATAAACACATCATTTTTTTAAAAAAAAATCTGGTTTAATTTTAAAAATCTGGGTTAAATGGAAAGAAAACCTGAGTTAAAAAAAACACACACACACACATTGAATTTTATCCACTCTGGTTAGGAAGTAATTGTTTAAGAAGCAGGGTAGATGATGTGTCATTATTCATTTCTGCAGATATGCAAAGGTGGCAACGAATGTCTCTTTGTCATAGTACCTATGTTTCTTGAGTTCCGTGCGCTTTGTTTTCTGATTGGTTTTTGAAAGGTAAACATAGCTTGCAAATCTAATTGCTGAGATATCCATCCGGTTGTAGGAATGCATATTGGTTCCTATGGGGAGAATGTCTTATTTGCATGTGACAGAGTTTAGCCATTTATTCTGCCAGCGGAAGCTAAGACTTTTAGGGAGACAAAATCCATGTGAAGCAGCCATAGTTTCTTAAAAACAGCTATGTCATATACAGAGTGGATTTGATTTAAATCAATTGGATTTCAATCACGATTTAAATAACTAGTCACTAAGGCTCGATTTAAATCATGATTTTCTACATAAAGACTCATTTTTGGTTGAGTTGTTTTAATCTTAATGTTTACAACCAAATGAAGGTTTCATTTTTAGAATAATAACTTTTTCAGATTAGTTTTACACTTATATCAGAAAATTACTGATTTGGTGGTTATATACCATTAGAATCATAGAATCATAGAATTGAAAGAGACATCAAAGGCAATCCAGTCCAACCCCCTGCCATGCAGGAACCCCCATCAAAGTTTCCCCAACAGATGGCCATCCAGCCTCTGCTGAGAAACCTCCAAAGAGGGAGAAACTCCACCACTCTCCGTGGCAGCATATTCCGCTGCCAAACAACTCTGTCATGAAGTTCTTCCTAATGTTCAAATGGAGTCTCTCTTTCTGTAGTTTGAAACCATTGCCCTGAGTCCTAATCTCTGAAGCCATGGAAAACAAATCTGTTCCCTCTTCAATAATTACGTAATTAAAAACTAATTTCATGATGAATAACCTTTGGACCATAATGTATCTTAACTAGGAACATGATTTTTAAAGAGATTTTTCCTCAAGCATTTAAAACAATCAATTTAAATAAAAAAATGAATTAAATTTTTAAAAATCCGATTTAAATTAAAAAAAATCAATTTTTTTTTGACATTTTTAATCAAAACATTGATTTTTATCCACCCTGGTTAGATATATACAGACATTACAGAGTTTCAACATCATATCACAGAGTAACATGGAGACAGTATATTAGTATAATATTATAAAGACAGAGAGCATGGCAACAAACCCTTCTTACCAAAGGTTCAAAGACTACTGATTTCTGGTGCACTTTTATACTTATGAAAACCAGTCACAAATCTGGTTACATTATGCTGTTGTATCCACATTGCATCAACTATGCTCATTATATCTTATTTTGCACACCTGACAGTAATTAGAAAAACCTGTACACCTGTGTCATAGTGACTCAGTATTATATAATGGACTCCATTTTAATAAATCATGTAAATTCTGTATACATATGAACACCTGTAGACAAGCCTATTCTACCTGATACAACATATTTTTCTGACTATCATTTAACAGTTTTGATCCTAAATCAGCTGCAACTCCAATCATCTTACCCTGGATGCTGTCTGGGCCTGGTTGGAATTTTGGTCAGACACATTTAGAGACAGACCATTGGCAGAATATTGGTGGGTCAAGTGATTTTTGCATATCTGTGTTTCACTTAGAGAAATGTGTTTGTGAGGGGAGTTGTAAAAATAACTAGCAAAATCTACTGCTGTTTCATCTGTCAAGTCCTATTTGTATTCTGCAGAAATGGGAGCACCATATCAGCAGGGGACAAGGAATTTGTGAGTATTTGTGCTTACAAAATGTCCAGGTTTTGCTACCAGAAAAAAAAAACATTCTTTAAGAAACCATGCATAATGCAACTTCAACAAATTCGTAGAAATCCAGTTAAACCTCAATTCAAAGGATAGGTTTTCTGGAAGAATGTGATGAGCATGTGTGCGAAGCAGAAAAGAGGCACAGAATAGAAATTGATCCAGATTATTTATAGCATGACAAAAACTGGTATGAACAAAATGCATTATACATTGAGAACAGAGATGGGCACAAAAGAAAATGGTAGGGTGTGTTTCATCACAAAACAAAATGTCATTTTCTCCTCTAGGAATGAAATGATTTGTCCTAGAGGAAACGACAGAGGAGCTTCCCCAAGCTCTTCCCTGTAAGCCCCCCAAATTTGGAGAGGTTTGGGGCTCAGGGGACTGAGTTATTAAGCTCCAAAGGGAGTGCCCCTAGGAAAAAAATCATTCTAATTGAATCAGGAAGCCGCAATAGAACCCCCTCGGGTGAGCGATTAGCGCAGGGGTCCTCAAACTTTTTAAACAGGGGGCCGGTTCACTGTCCCTCAGACACTGTTGGGGGCTGGACTATAGTTTGAAAACAATATGAACAAATTCCTATGCACACTGCACATATTTTATAGTGCACAGAAAAACAGGAAAAAGAATGCAATATTTCAAATGAAGAACAATTGGGAACAAAAATCCCAAGTCTGGTGTGGGGGGGTAAGCCTCCAGCCACCCACCTCTCCCTCCACACTTGACCTGGGCACTGTGGATTGACACCGCTTGCCTCCCCTCTCCTTCCCTCCCCACTCCTCATCTCTCCTCTACCGCAGTCTAGAAATCTGTCTTATTCTCTCTCTCTCTCTCTCTCTCTCTCTCTCTCTCTCTTCCTCCTCCCCGTCTTCTCCTGGCCCGACAACACCCCCCAACACACACACACACACACACACACACACACACACACACACACCACCCCTGACAAGTCTTTCCGGGAGCTGCAAGGGCTACCGCGGACCATGGCTCATTGTATGGAGGGCTCTTGTCCGTGCACCTTCTTCTTTCGCCTCTGCCTCCCTCCCCGCTGAAAAAGGCAAGGCAGAGATGCAGAAGGCAGCTGCCTCGGCGGGATGTTTTGGCTGCATGAAGAGACATGAGGTCAAGATGGCAGATTTCTGTTGGTGGGGGTACATTATGTCCTCGAAAATAGGGCTCGCAGCCATGTATCATCATGGAAATTACAGCGTAGCTTCATTGGACTCTTCCCTGTAAGCTCCCAAAATTTGGAGAGCTTTGAGGACCAGGGGGCTGAGTTATTCAGCTCCAAAGGGGGTGCCCATAGGGGGAAAATTATTCTAAATTGAATTGGGATTTGGAAGCAAAGCTGCTAATCACTCACCTGCAGGGGATGCTATTGCAGCTTCCCAATTCAATTAGAATGTTTTTTTTCCCTAGGGGCACTCTCCTTGGAGCTAAATAACACAGTCCCTTGAGTGCCAAACCTCTCCAAATTTGGGGGGCTTACAGGGAAGTGATTGAAGCTCCCCTGCCATTTTGGTGCCTTTAGCACACAGAGGAGCATAGTGTTTTGTTTTGTAATGAAACTACTTTAAACTTCATTACAAATAAAACAAAACAAAACTATTAAAGAAGTGAAACAACATTATATTTCCATTTTATGCCCATCTCCATTTTAGAAAGGAAAAGTTGCTTTGGTGGCAAGCCTTATCGTTTCAGTAAAAGTAATAGTTCATGTGTTTTAAGTCAAGGTGTTAAATTGGAAATGTGTTGGGGTGTGTGGTGGTAGGAGTCCTTTCCACAAGTTCTCTCATTTTCTTTCCTAAATATGGAGCTCAGATTGTCTCAGCAGACTCAAACAAAACTCATTTTATGCAGCTGCACATTTCTGTAATGTGTGCTGTGGCACTTTGACAGTATCAGGTGCTTCATATGAAGGGTAGCATCTGAAAGACACAATGACACACACTTAACTGCACTGGAAAGAGCTGTTTTAAGACGATTGATGTAGTTTAAAATGGCTATTCCTTCTACCATGGAATCACAACCTGGCACCCCACAGTAGACGTCTTCCAGCTGGAAGACTCCTTCCTGAAGGTCCATCTTGGGCATGGATTGAGATCAAGCTGGAGTGTGTTTTCCCGTGAGTTGTGTGATCCCTGAGAAATCAGTCATGCTAGAGCACTCCAAAACTAGTCCAAAGCTTCCCATGTGATCATATCCCTAGTGAAGTAGAGCCGGGATGGCCAGATTTCTAGTTTGTGCGCAGTTCTCCTCCCCACCCCAGAATCCGCTGGTTTAGATAAAGTGCTAAAAAGTGGCTTAGAAAGTGGTGGGTACATTTAAGTTTACAGGCCAGTGGCTGTTGAGTGCACTAATTTCTTGGATCTTTGCCTTCATCATTTTGGTTTGGAGTACTTGTTCTTGTGCAGCAAAAATCAAGTCTTCGGTTTCTTTCTTAATAATTCCCAGTTTTAGCTATACCCATGTTGAATTATTATCATGCTTTCCATCAGTCTTGCTTAGGAGTTGTCCGTGTAATCGCTTATTTTTTCAACTGTTTAATTTATTTTCAAATTGTTGTTTCTTATATTGAGCCTTTATTTCTCTTATTTTCAGAGTATTCTCTGTTTTTACCACCTTAAGAACTTTTTCTATACTGGTACTAATACTGTATAATCATTTAAGCCTTCTTTTTGACTCCTCCATGTGTAACAGATGGTTGATTTTTCTTGCTTGTTCTGAAACATGGTAGCTTAATCCAGTTTTATTTAAAATTAACGACATGGGGATGAGTGGGATGCTAGACAGCAGTGGTTACACAGAATTTCCTTGGGTCATTAGTCTTTTGATGCCAACATCCGCAATTTCTTCACCGAAGGCCAATGATGGCAAAATTTTTAGAGACCGAGTGCCCAAACTGCAATTCAAAACCCACTAATTATTCACAACGTGCCAATACAGCCATTTAACCTGAATACAGGTGGCTATGAATGGGTGATGTTGGGTGCCCACATAAAGGGCTCTGAGTGTCAACTTTGGCACCCATGCCATAGTTTCTCCAACATGGCCATAGGCCATTAAGTCAGTTTTCCTCCCCCCCCCATGTTTTACTTGAGGGGGAACTTATATTTTTATGGATCCCAAAGTATTTTTAGACAGATGTTACTCCAGCTGTGTGGCAATAAGTCCATATGCTTTTTTGTAGTCTATCCAGGCCATGTTAAGATTTGATATTGTTCTTGTTTAGACCACTTTAGTTAGCTGAAGAGATACAAAGCTTATTTTCACTCTGATTCTATGATTCCCGACCATATTTCTCACACAGACATTGGACAATTCCCATTTCATGAACCTATTTATTTATTTATTTATTTATTTTTACAACTTATATGCCGCCCACTACCCAAAGGTCTCTGGGCGGCTTACAATCAAAATTAAAACAGTTAAAACATCAAATATCAATAAATAATTAAAACAATAATAAAAACATACTAAGATCATTACACTAAATGCCATCAGAGGACCCTCAAAATAAAACCCTCAAAATAATGCTGGTTCTTCTGTTGAAAAGATTAGTTCTGCCTTACGCTCCAGATATCGGGAAAGAGTTACATCTCTCTTCCCACAGCCTTTGTTTCCACAGGCCTGGTTCCCTCCAGCTTTCCAAACATTTCAAGGGGTATTTTTGGTTTTACTGCCTTTCTTGCGTGCTTGTGTAGCTACTTGGCATCAGCACTTTTTTGAAATCCTCTTCAGATTATTTTTTTACTGTCTCTTTCTTAAACTGAGCCCAGTATTATTAATGTTGGCAAGAGGACTTTTACTGACCCTACTGTCTGGAATCATTTGAGTGGAACAAGCTAAGTAGATGAAGATTTAAGACAGGGCCTTTCCTGCAGTGGCACACTATAATTGTACTCCTTCTCTCAGCAGATTAGACTTTCTTTATTGTGCTTTCTTTATTGTGTTTTGGATATGGCAGACATCAGCAGTGTTGCTCTTTCAGTGCACAAATACTGCTAATCTTAGGTTTATTATTGATGATATGATACTGAAGTGCCTGTGTGGACCTTGGTATAAAAAAAGTTTGTATAACATAAAATGTGTACAACATAAAAAAATTTCAGAGATAGGGGAAATTTGCTTACAGAATCGCCTATGGGGCGAATCTGTAAAACATAAAAATGGTTGTGGTTAGGGATTATTCCTTTTTCAATGCATTCCTATGGGAAATTTGTATAAAGGCTTGCTCAAGGCAGGAATACATATCGAAGGGTACTTCCCAGGTGGTTGTCTAAAATTCTTTTGAACTCCTCCTCTGATGTTAGAGCTCCCACCACTTCTCGAGGTTCCATTGTCTTACTGTTCTAACCATTGAGAAATATTTTGTTGATAATCAACTGGAATCTGGCTTTCTCCGACTTCAGCCCATTGTTGTGTGTCCTGCACTTTAGGATGATTGAGAGCAGATCCTGCCTCTCCTTTGTATGACAACCTTTCAAATACTTGAAAAGTACTATCATATTCCCCCTCAGTCTTCTTTTCTCAAGACTATACATGTCCATTCTTTCAGTCTTTCCTCATAGGGCTTGCCTTCCAGTCCCCTGATCATCCTTGTTGCCCTCCTCTGAATTGGTCTGCTGAATGGGAAATAATTCCATGACAAGTATAGAATGACTGACCTGTGGGTTGGCGCATTCTGTGTCAAGTACACAGGGTGCAATAAGACTGAGTGGTTGCTAGCGGGATGGTGGTGGGATGGTGGTGGGGGTGGGAAAGGGAGACTCAGCCAGTTTCATTGTGCACATGTTGTACATTGACAATAAAGGTATTATTATCATTGTTGTTGTTGTTGTTGTTGTTGTCATTATCCTAAGTGTGGTACCCAGAACTAGGCACTGAAGATGAGGCCTAGCCAGTGCCAAATAGAGGAGAACTAGTACCTTGCTGGATTTACTGTATTTATTTTAGAGTATTTATTTTAGAGTATTTTTACCCCGCCTTTCTCCATGGAAAAGGACCCAAGGTGGCTTACAGTAATGAGGGATAATATATAGTCCAATGCAATTAAGATATGTTCAAGTATTGAAAACAAGGAATTGAGGGACCTCTTACACAGCATTAATAGACAACATTACATTAAAGCTACAAGGTTATAGTAGCGGTAGTTATAAACACAAACTCTGGGTGAACATATAGATTCATATAAAGGATACATAATGGTAGTCTATCATTCAGGGAAAGCCTGCCTGAAGAGAAAGGTCTTTGCAGGTTTCCGGAATGATAACAGAGATGAGGCAATCCTGGCCTCTAGTGGGAGGGAGTTCCAGAGTCTGGGCGTAGCAGTCAAGAAGGCTCTTTCATGGGTTCCCACGAGACATACCTGTGAGGGCGGTGGGATCCTGATGACCTTAACACCTGAGTCAGTTCATATTGTGAGATTTGATCTTTGAGGTAGCTAGAACACAGGTCGTACAGTGCTTTGTAGGTCAAGGTCAGCACCTTGAATTGTGCCCGATAGCTGATTGGCAGCCAGTGGAGCTGTTTTAATAGGGGTGTAATGTGATCCCTGTACCCTGCTCCACTCAGCAGTCTGGCTGCTGCTTTTCGGACCCATTGAAGTTTCCTGAGACTTTTCATCGGTAGCCCTATATAGAGCACATTACAGTAGTCTAGCCAGGATGTCACCAGGGCATTTGTCACTGTGGCCAGAGCTGGTATCTCAAGCAAGGGGCGTAACTTGCATACTAGCCTTAATGGTGTGAATGCGCTTCTGCCCACAGCTGTGACCTGGGCATCCAAGCTCAAGGATGAGTCCAAAAGCACCCCCAAGCTGCGTACCTGATTTTTCAATTGGAAGGTGACCCCATCCAGTACAGGTTGTAACCCTATATCCTTGTTCTTTCTTTCAACTGACCAGGAGCACCTCTGGCTTGTCTGGGTTTAGTTTCATTTTGTTCATCCTCATCCAGTTCTTTAATGCAGCTAAACACTCATGTAAAGTTAAGAGAGTAGCTCCCTTAAAGTCCAGAGGTGATGAGAGGCAAAGCTGGGAATCATCGGCATACTGGTGGCACCTGATCCCAAAAGACCGGATAATCTCCCCCAGTGGTTTCATGTAGATGTTAAATTACATAGGAGACAGACTAGAACCCTGGGGGCCTCCATAGGTCAGCGGCCGTGGTGTCGAACATGAATCACCTAACTGCTTCTCCTGCAGGAAGGACTGGAGCCACTTTAATCCAGTTCCCCCAATTCCCATTTCAGAGAGACAAGTGAGGGGGATGCCATGATCTATAGCACGCATGTCCAAACCTCGGCCCTCCAGATGTTTTGGACCACAACTCCCACTGTCCTTTGTCATTGGCAATCTAAGCTTAGAATTCTGGGAGTTGTGGTCCAAAACATCAGGAGGGCTGAAGTTTGGACATGCCTGATCTGTAGTGTCAAAAGCAGCCGAGAGGTCTAGCAAAACCAATAGGGACACAGATTTAGAGACTATATTTCCCTTAATGCAGCCTAAAAATAGCATTTGAATTTTTTTAGCCCCCTCACACTGTTGGCTCATATTCAGCTTGTCATCCATGACAAAAGATCCTTCTCATTCATAGTATTGCTGAGCCAGGTATTCCCCATCATGTAAACTGTGTTGCTGTTTTCTTTTTCTTCAGTGCAGCACTTTGCATTTACTCCTGTTGAATATCATTCTGTTGTTTCCAGCCCAGTGCTCAGTTTTGTTTCCTGAAATAGAATTTAGACAAAGGCACAGGACTTATAGAATCACAGAGTGGTAAGAGACCTCAGGGGCCATTCAACCCAGCCCTCTCCCATCAAAGTACTCCCGACAGATGGCCATCCAGCCTCTGCTTAAAAACCTCCAAAGAAGGAGACTCCGCCACCCTCCTTTGTGGCAGCATATTCCACTGCCAAACAGCTCTAACTGTCAGGAAGTTCTTTCTAGTGTTTAATTGAATCTCTTTTTATGTAGCTTGAAACCATTGCTCCGAGTCTCTGAAGCCATGGAAAACAAACCAGTCTGCTCTTCAATATGACATCCTTTCAAATATTTAAACATAGCTATCGTATCCCCTCTCAGTCTTCTTTTTGAAAGGCTAAACATTCCCAGCTCCCTAAGCCGCTCCTCGTAAGACATTTCTTCCAGACCTTTAACCATCCTGTTCACCCTCCGCTGGACCCATTCAAGGTTGTCAACATCCCTTTTAAAGTGAGCTGCGCAGAACTGGACACAGTACTCCAGGTGTGGTCTGACCAGAGCAGGATAGAGTGGTCCTATCACTTCCCTTGTTCTAGACACTATGCTTTCTGTTAATGCAACCAAGAATGTACATTAATCTGTTCCACCCAATATTGTGTCATCTGCAAATTTGATTGCCATTCCCTGCATCTCCGTGATCCAGGTCATTACTAAAATGTTGAAGAGTGCTGGGCCCAGGACTCGCTTGCTACCTCTTCCCACTTAGAGAAGGAGCCTTTTATTAATCACCATCCTTTGAGTATGATTCTGTAGCCAACGCTGTATCCTTCTAACATTTGTTCTATCCAGCCTACACCAAATTAGTTTACTAATCAGAACTGGTGATATATATATATTTATTGTCTTACGCTAAAAACGGGGTTTCGCAATCTGTGAGAATAACAATGGATTAAATTATGCTTTTCTGATCTTTTAACCTTCAGCTCAATCTCAACCAACTCAACATGAATCGCGTCCTGTGACTTGCGTGCCTCTTGCTAATTACAAATATCCTGATCTGCCCATATCGAGGTACAAGGAAGAGGTAAATTCTGTTGCTTTGTCAATATGTGGCTTTTTAAAAGCTCACTGTAATGGCTTCTATTACCTACTGACTATCCAAGCATTTGCTTGGCCTATTTGCTTTGGAGATCACTTGTAAGTAACAGCTGTTTTTCATCTGTGATAGATAAATGAGATTAACCTTGACAAACCACCTGCAACCGGGCCTTCTCTGTGGTTGACCCGTCTAGTTGGAACAAATTGCCAAGTGAGATACACCAGGCCCCATCCCTAGCTGTATTCAAAAAGTCTGCGAAAACTTGGCTATTTCGGGAGCCGTTCGGCAATTGCTAATGTGTTTTGTGTTCCCCGTGTTTGATGTAGTTCTGCTATTTGTTCTTGGCCTCATGGAAGGCTATTTGTCTGCTTTTATTGTTTTATTGCATTTAGGTTTGATTTTGATGTTTGGTTTTCACAGGTTTTATTTTATGTAAACCGCCCAGAGTTCCCTTTGGGAAATTGGTATGGTACACAAATATAAAAAAGATATAAAGAAATAAACTTTCTTCACAAATTTATAGCAGGAACCCCTTATCTGCAGGATCAGTATCTATCTGCTGGTTCATTTATCCACGGTCTGAAAATATTAAAAACATTACAATTAAAACCCCAGTAGGTAAAAGTGACAGAGTTACCAGAACTAACCTCTAGAAGAGGAGCCAGGGGGCCATGCTACATATAACATTCACTATTGAAATATTTTTCAACGCAGAGAAGCTTGGAGTTGATTCCCTCATGGATATAAAGAGGTCCTACTGTATTGTTGATCATCATTAAAAAATCATTAGTGTTAGTAACGGTTTTAGTAATGGTAATGATCATGTTAAAATATAGTACGGTCTGCGTAGATGGTAATTTATAACAAGCAGGTACAACAAACCCCAAGCATCTTACAGACAAGAATAAACACAAGGCGTGGAGTGGGCAGTCCAGAAGTCTGGCCCCAGATCCCTTCACCAACACCCCATTCCCTCTCAGAGCTCAATTGCACCTTCTGTCCATTTCAAGGTTGTGCTGAGGCCTGTTTTAGGCACTCAGTTGCCATTTTTAAAGACCAAAAGTAACAACTGGTCTATGTCATGCTTCTTAACAAAGGCTGCTGCTCAGCCTTCCCCCCTTCTGAGGTCGGTAAAATTACAGTCGTACCCAGCTTGCTGGGGGTGGGGAGCAATGTTTAGACTGCATATTTAAATTGTAAACCTCCCTTTAAGTGTTATGGGTCGTGTATAAGCAGAACACTTTTCTTTTACTATGCCTTATAATGGCGGTGTATATTTTAAAAATGCAAAAAAAAAAAAAGTGATAAAATGTACCGAACGGGACATAACGGAGAACTTTCAAAGTTTTTCTTCTGTCCTTGTAAAGGGTAGTGGATTACAGCTTTGATTTGGGTTTTTTTTTAAATGTTTCTTTTGTGCAGATCATTTCCTTGATCGAGAGCAATTCAGTGGTGGTCATACGTGGCTCTACCGGCAGTGGCAAAAGTACTCAGCTTCCTCAGTATGTCTTGGATCACTATGCTCAGCGTTCAATGTACTGCAACATTGCTGTTACTCAGCCTAGAAAAATTGCTGCCAGCAGCATCGCAAAGTGGATTAGCAAGCAGCGGTCATGGCCCCTCGGTGAACTTGTGGGTTACCAGGTAGAGTATGTTGAGAATAATTTGGTATTGTACTACAGCGGTACCTCTTAAGATGAATTTCATTCTATGAGCCGTTCCATTTTACAGAAAAAAACTGTCTTGCGAAACGCGGTTTACATAAGAACATAAGAACATAAGAACATAAGAGGAGCCATGCTGGATCAGGCTAAAGGCCCATCTAGTCCACCTTTCTGTATCTCACAGTGGCCCCACCAGATGCGTCTGGGAGCGCACGAGACTAGATATCTGTCTCCTGATACCACTCCCCTACATCTGGCCCTCGAAGTACCCCGGTTTTAAGCCTGGAGATTACACATCTCCATCATGGTTTGTAACCTCTGATGGATTTTTCCTCCAGGAATCTGTCCAGTCCTCTTTTTGAAGGCATCCAGACTAGATGTCATAGGAGTGAATGGGAAACTGGTTATTCCGTTCTGGAGATCTGAAAAAAGGCCAGAAAAAGAGCAGCCCCCCCCGGCCTCTTTATAAAGTGCACCTTAAAGGTATGCAGAGCCAGAACCCACCCACCCGGGACCCCCCCCCCCCCAAGACACAATGCAATGCAAACACGGACAAAAGCAAGTAGCAAGACAAACCCCAGGTCATTCCTGCCAAAAGTGCAATGAAAAGCAATGAAAAGATGGGCAAACGAAAGCAGCAAGACAAACCCCAGGTCATTCCCACCAAAAGTGCAATGGGAAACAATGCAAAGACACAAAAGAAAGCAAGGAAACATGAGCTCCCTAGCTTTCCAAGTTCTAAGTCAAAAAAATTGCTGCAAAACAATGTCCAGGATGGCTCCAAAACTTGATGAAAAAACTCCTCCCACCCCTACACAAACTACAGGGGTGCAATGTATCCTGGGTAACTTGTTTCAAAATGCAGAATGGATTTTCTTCTTGCAAAACATCCCATTTAATTCTAATCTGCTAGGATTTGTCCCTCCACATGCTGGGATGCTGGAGGTTTTTTATATGTTTATGATGTTTTATTGTTCATGTTGATTTCGTTTTATTTGATGTTCTTTGTAGCTGATTTGCATTTATTGCTTTGTTAGCCGCTTAGAGTACTACATGTAGTAGATAAGCGGGATATAAATACAAAAATAAATAAATAAATAAATAAAAATAGGGAATTTTTGTCTTGTGAAACAACCCTATTCCTGGAAATTTTATTTGTCGTACGAGTTTTTCGTCTTAAGGGGCATTCGTCTTAAGAGGCATTACTGTAACAGTCTTTTAGAACTATGATGTTAATTTGTGCAGTTTCTGGACCATTTTTGGAGTTTTTTTGAAAATATCCTAATTATATATGGCATGCTTTTAGGAATGAATTTTTCCTTTGGTACCACAGCTTATTAGATAATGGGTAGGAAACGAGCCGTGGGCAGTTCTTTTAAAGAATCTTCCAAGTTAGTCTCTCTTCTATATGAAACTTTAGGAATGCAGATTGGTTGTTTTTTTTTTTAAATTCGGAGCCTTAAAGAAAAAAAATGCAAAAATCATAATAATGCAGAATTCAAAAAACAACCTGCTGGAATGCAGGCTGTTTTTAAAAAATTCTTTGGATTGTGAGAATGGGAATGCCCTGTAGGTCCATAGTTTTCTCAATATGTTTGAAGTAAATGTGTATAATGATGTTTTTAGGTTGGTTTAGAAAAAGTTGCATCACAGGACACTAGACTGATTTACATGACGACCGGCGTTCTCCTTCAGAAAGTCGTTGGAGCCAGAAGTCTCTCTGAATTCACCCACATCTTCATAGATGAAGTAAGTTAATTAAAATAAAAAAAAAACTGGTTTGAATCCTATCACATATACCAGCGTTAAGAAAGGCCATAAATTTTAGTGGGGAACTGGCACTAGTTAAGTTGTCAACTCTTGCATTCCTTGTTGCGTACCAAATGACATGACAGCCAGTGTACTAAATAAAAGCATGGAGTTCTGAAGTAGCAGCAACTTTTCTGCTACAGTGAATTCCATTTGACTTATGGTGGCGTACTACAGCAATAGGATTCTGGCCTTTGCATTAGGACTGCAGTCTTTGGCCTGCTTGCCTAGGAATTAAATGCATTCCATTGGATGAGAGTAACTTTAGAGATTGGAACGCTAGTAGAAAAGACTTAACACATTTCATTAATCATTACTGAACTCAAAACTCCAATGCATGGATGTCAGTACTTATTATCATACTGAGTTGTGTCCTCGGATTTAATGCTCATGTTGCTTTCAGAAGCCATAGCTGATGCCTGCTTTTTTAGGACCCACCCTCCCTTAGAAAAAAAGGTTCGCCTGGAATTACTATAATGCACCTGGTTCCCTTAGTCTGTGACTAAGGGTGCTTTTACACGACCCCTAAGATCTGCTGGCCACTTAAATTCGGACCAGAGATCTCGGGGGTTTGTTGTTCTTCCTGTGTCCCCACCCCTCCGCACTCCCTGGCTCCTGTCTGCGTGAGGGGAGGGAGAAAAAAAGGAGAAAAGAATGCAGGCTCACCTCCGTTCTGCCGTCTAGCTCTGCTCCGGGAAGCATTCCAGTCTCTTAATATCTCTTAAAGGGGCGGGGGGCAAAAAAAAAAACAAACACAAGGTGAGGAGAGCCCAGCACTTACTCCTTTACATCCGCATCAGAAAATTTTCACCTCCGGAGAGCAGGTACTTGAAAAGTGCGCTGGGACGCGCTTAGGTGGGCGTGGTCGCACTTAATTTTTTTTAAACTCCAGAGCTGGTGAGAAAACAATTTTAAGCTCCGAATCTGGGAGCCATTTGCCTCGGATTTTAGGGGTCGTGTAAAAGCGCCCTTAGGGAGCACTCCAATGTTAAATTGAAGCGGTGGTTAAGACTATGGTATGTAACCCACCAAGTGTTGGGGACATAAGGTGACCAAAATGCAAAAGCTTTTAACACGCTTGCCATCCACAAATTATCTTGATTTGTGTTTTGATTGGTTTGTATAACAAAAATACTTTTTTCACAAAGGTCCACATCTCTGGAACGTGGGTAGATCGAGTGGTTTGGCCCTCAGTCCCTTGACCCGGTGTGTGGTGTGTTGGTGCTACCCACAGCCATTGCCACTCAATATTATTTATTTATTTATTTATTTATTTATTTATTTATTTATTTATTTATTTATTTAT
>JAHTLZ010000225.1:1318855-1329607 GCA_023846285.1 Phrynocephalus versicolor | reverse complement strand
TAATAATAATAATAATAATAATAATAATAATAATAATAATAATAATAGAAAACAGGACATCAGCAATGGCAAGAAAGGGCTGGGACAAACAAATAACTGATGACAAACCACTGTGCATTTTAAGAAGTCCAGTTGCCATGACTTAACTTCCAGATAAACTCACCTGGATGACTGAGAATCTTCGCAGACTGTGTGTTTAAACTGACCCCAAAGAGAAGAGAGAGCCTAGGGGGAGGGGAGTGAGACCCAGTGCTGCCTCTCCCACCTCTGTGTGGCCATGCCCCTCCCCATTTAAGCTAGTAGTTGGTAAGGCCTGGGTGTGTGTGTGTGTCTTGGAACTATGTTCCTAGCTCCTGGGCCGTCGCTTCGTATGCTTTGGCCTGTGTATGCTCCTCCGTGATCCTAGGAATAGTTGTGAGCTTTTAAAAGTGGGAGTGGGTTCTTGATAGCATTAGCAGTACTTCTGAAAGGTCAGACTTCAGAGTCGTCTCCAGCTGTAGGCGTACATACAGGTTTCTTGGTCCAGTAGATAGAAAAGAACTGAAATGGAAACTGGCTTGAAAGGCTTGTGTAGTTCAGTTCATAAAGCTAATGTTAAGCGCCATCATGCTGCTTATGACCTGCGGTGTTCCTCCAGACAATCCTGCTATTAACAGGCCTACTCAGCCCTTACAAAACCCAAGCTGTGGCTTCTTTTAGGAAATGAGGCCATCTCACATTCGGTCCTCTTTTCCTGCCTCCCTTGTCTTTTCTGAAGGCCCTTGTCTTCCCAAAATGTGCTCAAAGTACATTTAGCCTCAATTTAGCCATGTTTACTTCTAGGAAGAGTTCAAGCTTGATTGGATATAGGACCCACTTGTTCATCTGTTTTTGACAGTTCAAGGTATCAGCAAAGCTCTCCAGGAAGTTACCATATTTCTCCCATGTATAAAATGTCCCCACGTATAAGTCCAGTATTTGTAGAGACAAGGCACGATTCTCTCCTCAGCTCACTTAAGAAGACCCTCCATTTTTAGTGTAACGATTTAAGACAAAAATATAGCCTTATACATGGGAAAATGCAGGACAGTGTACCCTCGTATAACAAGGTTTGTTTAACAGAAAATCTGCTTAAAGGAAAAAAAATCTGGAGAGGGGGGAAATTACCTATGGGGCGAATCCGTACAACAGAAAAACGGTTGTGATAAGGGATTCATCCATATTCAATGCATGCCTTTGGGAAATTTGTACAAAGAAAAAATTGCGTCACGGAATTTCATTTTGAACAAATTAATTCCTTTATACAAGGTACCACTGTAATTCAAATGAGTCCAATTCCCCCCCCCCCCCATCACCTCGGCTTTCTTCCTTGACAAGCTTTCACATCTGTATATACTAAGGAGGAACATGGTGGTCATTCTGGCTTTGTGTTTCCTCAACCTTATCTGCTCTTCTTTTTGAAAGGTAATTCTGATGTCTGCGACGATCAACTGCCAAGAGTTCGCCGACTATTTTGCCATTCCAGTTCGCAACAAACTCTATCCAGCCTATGTGTTCGAAGTGGAAGGCAAGCCCCATGCGATTGAAGAATATTACCTGGACGACCTGAAGCCTGTTCTCAGTCATATCCGGGTATGGTTTTATTTTTTTATTCTATTTTATTTTATTTTTACAACTTATATGCCGCCCACTACCCAAAGGTCTCTGGGCGGCTTCCAATCAAAGAATTAAAACAGTTAAAAACATCAAACAACAATAAATAATTAAAACAATAATAAAAACCTTATACTAAAATCATCACACTAAAATCGCCATCAGAAGACCCACAATCTAAATTGTATCAATTAAAAAACTTGTGGAACAGGAAGGTTTTTACCTGGCGCCGAAATGTCATCAGTGTTGGCGCCAGGCAGATCTCACTTGGGAGGGCATTCCATATGCTATCATTGAGGTAGCTGAAATATTTGGGGCATTCAGGGGCGTGGCGTGGGGAGGGCAAGGGGGCGGGGCGCTCTGGGCGCAGCAATTAAGGGGTGCCAAATCACCTACTGCCACCCTGCCGCCACCGCCCCACCTGCCATCTCCGATTACTCCCGAGGAGCTGAAGCGCCTAGTGGGCCTGGGCCTCCCCTTGCTGCCGCAGCCGTGTTCAGCCTCGCTGTCTCCACCAACCTTGCCACCGCCTTGGCTGCAGGGGTGGGCCGGCTCAGCGCCCCGTCTGCCTGGCAGCATGTGAATGGCTCCAAGGGCCAGAAGTTTTTTAATTGATACAATATAAACTGTGGGTCCTCTGATGGCAATTTTACTGTAATGATCTTAGTGTAAGTTTTTATTATTGTTTTAATTATTTATTGATATTTGATGTTTTAACTGTTTTAATTTTGATTGTAAGCTGCCCAGAGACCTTTGGGTAGTGGGCGGCATATAAGTTGTAAAAATAAATAAAATAAATAAAGGGCGCCAGGGCAGCTGCCGCCACTGTTGTTGTGCCAGGCCATGGAGGGGTGCAGGGGGCGCACCGGCCAGGGCTGCCACTTTGCGGCTGGAGGCAGAGGACGCTGCTGAGGCTTGGAGCTGCCCAGAGGGGGTGGGTGGGCTTGGTGGGGCGGCCTGGCCGAGCCCAGTGGACTGCTTGGACGCCTGTGGGGGCATTGTGAGGGCAAGCTGGACATTAACACATGTGGGGTGTGGTAGAATCCTGACGGCTGCCTTGTATGTACAGAAGCAGCTCTGGGTGAGCAGAAATCGGAATAGAGAAGTGGCAGTGGTTTGTGTATGTGTTTTTTAATCCTTTTGAAAGAATCTATAGCAGGGCAAACTACAGCCTGTGGTGGTGGGCAGAATCAGGGGTGGAAGTGGGTATTAAAACCGAGGCATTTTCTTTCACATAAAAATAAAAATGAGCATCTACTCTCTCTCTCTCTCTCTCTCTCTCTCTCTCTCTCACACACACACACACACACACACACACCTTCTGGCATTAGGTTGGCGGGCAGTAGCCCAAGTCTTAGATGGTTGCCATCCACATGGCCCTATGAATCATAGAATCATAGAGTTGGAAGAGACCTCCAGGGCCATCCAGTCCAACATCCTGCCATGCAGGAACACAGTATTTCTGACAGATGGCCCTCTGGCCTCTGCTTTAAAACCTCCAAAGAAAGAGACTCCACCACCTGGAGACTCTACCTCCTCTGTGGCAGATTCCCCCCCCCTCTATCGTTTTAGCTTCAAAGACGGAATTTTCCTTTTTCCAAGACGGGAGGTGGAAAGAACCACCTACAGTATTACATTTGGCCATCACGGTAGATTTAAACCATGGACTACAATGATCCCCTGCCTATCGCTGGCGTTAGGGTCCTGACCCAACACGCGATAACTGAAAATCCGCGATATGCGGATGCAGGTCAGGTCGGGTGTGGGGGCCCTAACTGGGGGGTCTTGTACTTACTCCCAGCCTGGCGCTGCCCCGAATAGGACTGTGAGGGCCTTCCCAGGCCTTCTGGAGGCCCCTGGGAATGCCCCCGCAGGCCCATTCAGGGCAGCGCCAGTCCTGGGGTAAGTATGGGGGGCCAGAAACAGCCTTTGCCCCTTACCCAAGGGGGGCTTTTTTCATATAATATGGTCCCGCAATATAGCGGGACCACAGTATATGAACTGCGATAGGGTGGGGGACCACTGCTTCCCTGAGCAAATGCAAATCGGGCCCGACCCACCCGTTCATCATCGGCCCTCTCGCTGCAGACGGTCCCCCCGAGGGGGGCCAGCAAAACCAGCACACATGGGAGGGCCTTCTCGGTGGTGGGGCCGACTCTTTGGAATAAGCTTCCAAGCGAGCTTCGGCAGGCTCCGTCGCTGGCGTCATTCAGAAAAAATTTAAAGACCTTACTTTTCCGAGACGCTTTCGGCGCTGATTAGGGATACAGTTAATTTTTTATTTTTTTTTTATTTTTTGTTGTTGTTTTTTTAGCCTGGTTCGCCTGACCACTTGACCGCCTCTGCCATCTTCTGTTGTGGACTCTTGGATGTTTTAATTGTTTTAACTGCTTTACGTTCTTTTGTTGTAAACCGCCCTGAGTCCCCTTGAGGGAAATAGGCGCGGTATAAAAATGTGAAAAATAAATAAATAAATAAATAATAAACAGCTCTGCTTGTCCACGAGCAAAATCCAAACTCCACCAGCAGACTGGATCCTCGCTTAAATCTGGTTGAGATTCAACCTTGCCTGTGTAATGTGATAGAACTGGTGTACATCCTCTACCCAGGAATTGCATCATGGATTCAGACTTGATTCGTAGGAGGAAGGAGGCCAGAGGGCAGTCGGAAAATGAGAAAAATTAATTGGCCGTTTGCTGTAGGCAGGCGTATCTCTTAATACGCAGAGTGGCAATCAAAGAGGGAATGGTCGACTCCTGTAGTCCTCGGAGCCCTGATTTATTAAAAAGAACAAAAATAACTACCCTGTTACAACAATGTCCTGTCAGCGTTAATATATGTGTCAGGACCAATGGACAGTGTGGCGAGGCAAGGTTATATAACCTCGGATGTTTGTTAAGAGATTTGTGGGGATAGGTGGCCATGAAAAAGAGAACCAGGAAGTTGACAGAAGGGTGTCTTTCCATCAGTCGAGATCCGTTAGCTATGTGATTAATGATCGGTTACCTGGCTGTCTCTTTTAATCCTGACACCCCCAACAACAGAACTGCTCTAGATTTTAAAACCTGGCTGTAATGCTGCAGACTAATGTTTGTCTGGAGCTATTGTCCTCCTCCCCCTCTTCCACTTTTCCTTCTCAACCCCCCCCACCAAACTTTCTGACTCTAGTCTAGCCCCTTTACTTTGCTTAGCAGAGAGGAACAAATTCATTGGTACAGGCAGTCATGTCTGGTATCTTTAGGGCAACTCCAGAGCAGTTTTTATAAAGCAGTCCCCTTGCAGTTCAAAGAATCATGCCAAAACAAATAATAAACACTAACCTGCACATTTGGAAGATGTTGATTAGATATGGGGGGGACAGTTCACCTTTTTTGTCTGGGTATTACTGGACTTACGGCTGGGAGAGGTTTGGAAATGCCCATGCCAAGTGCTGCACACAGACCAAATTACATCTGTCTGAGCAGTACAAAAGGATGTTTTTTTTATTTTAGAGTATTTTTTATTATACAAGCTGTTTGTTATACAAGGGTCCACTGTATATCGCAGTTTTCTTCTTGAGAGAAGCAGGCTTCCAAAGAGAGGTTTTTAACCCCCCCGGCACCTCAGCAAACAGACCTGGGGCTGTTCCTGCCGTCTCTGCTTGCAAAGAAAGGCTTTTAACCTCCTCCTGACACCTCAGCAGACAGACCTTGAGCTCCTGGCAGTCAGGTTTGCTGAGGTGTCAGGAGGGAGTTAAAAACCACTCTTTGGAAACAGCAACCGATAGGAGCAGCCCAAGGTCAGTTTACTGAGGTGTCTGCATTTCGCGGATTTTCCTTTATCGCAGGTAGAGCAGGCACCAAACTCCCTCAATAAATGTGAGAGTAGATATAATAATATATTTATAGTAAATAATATATAATATATAATAATTAATAATAAATGCTAATTCAGCGGCTCATACTCTGAACTTGATATATGTTGTAATATTGCGACATGCTATAATCCCCACCCTCCTCTCCCTGTTGTTGATTGTGAGGCTGAGATATGCATATCTTTTTGTCTGAGTCAATGACCAATTCTAGAAGATGAGGAAGAGGGACAAGGAGCTACCTACGACTCTTATTTGAAGCAGCACTTGTAACTTTTACAATTTTGTTTAGTTCGCCAGGCAACATGCTTTGACCACTCATGCTAAGTACTTTACAATTGTATTCTTGAAGGCTTTCACGGCCAGGATCTGATAGCTGTTGTGAGTTTTTTTGGGCTGTTTGGCCATGTTCTGGAAGTTTTTCTTCCTGACATTTCGCCAGACTCTGTGGCTGGCATCTTGAGAGGGCAAGGATCTCAGGGAACTAGGAGTCATCTCTGTGCATTGGGGTAGAGAGGGAGTGAGACTTCAAAATTGTTTTCTTTTATTTTCTCTGGTTTGCCTTAATTTTTTCTTCTTAGGAGACTTGGTCATTTATTAAAACAAAAATGTCTGCTTCCATACATGAATTGCTGTTCTTCTCGGAGACAGTTCACTAGCTGTTTTTGTTGGAGAAGAAATTTGGAAGTTAATTTCAGCAGGTAACTTGTTGGAAAGTTTCACTTCTGACTGTCCTGTTGTGAACTGTTTCCTTTGTTAAATTGTGGCCTTCCCAGGTAAAAGACTATGGCAGCTCTGTCAAGTTCAGGGATAGTGGCGACGGGGGGACAGACATAATAACTTCAAGAAGGAGAAAGATGGGCTTTGAAAGTTACTGAAGCAGAAAGACACAAACTGATGGCTTTAGACTCCCACACGTAAGAGTGGAAAAATACAACAGGGAGTCCTGTTCCTCCAAAGCATTAGTCTAGATGTCCTTGTCAAAGGAGGTGAAATGCGTGGCAAGCTAATAAAGATGGTTCTCTGTGTAATGCTTTCCTAGGGAGCCCAACCTGTTGTTTTCCCTGTGGTCCTTTTTATTCTCCCAAGGGTTTTTAAGATCTGCTTTAGTGTTTCTGCTCTTTTGAATGCAGGAATGACCTATATCTGATGGCATACAATTTTAAGCTAGTTTAAACTAGTTTATGTCACCAGAGAGCAGTAATTCCTTCACGTGTTACTTGAAAGTAAGGGAAGGTGGTAACTGACAATTGGTTGGGCAGGAGAAGACCCTGAATGGAGTCATTCTGACTTATGAAACATAGTATGTTTTGGAAAATTATTGTTCAAACCTTTGATGCCCCATATTCTGAGACCACAAAGTACCTTTTCTATGTCATTTTTTTCTGTCAAAAAGTTTTCTAAAGCAACTTATGGTGTATTATTGCTTTTTGTGGGAGGAGAAGCTTTGTAAAGAAAAGTGAATGCTGGCACCACAGGTGCCCCCTCCCCCAACCCTTTTACAACAATGTCTGCAGAGGAAAAAAACAGATTGAATCCCCAGTCATGAAAAAGTTGTTGCCATTTACAGGCGCGGCGGGGGGGGGGGACTAGTTTGGCAACCAAGAGCCAGCCTTCTGAATGACAGGAGATGGGAAGGTGAGTGTCATTAATCAAAAAGGGAACAAATTGGAGTGATCCAAAGACCTGTCTGGACCCTTCTCATGGGGGAAAGAACATTGATTAATGTGAATAGAAGGATCACCCAAGTGATAATACAGATCTCATAAGAGACATTACCTTTTAAGCATCTCTCTCCAGTTTCCTTTGTCTGGACATGCCCAGAAGGTGGGTTAGGGAGTTAGAGTGAACTGCCAGCGATAGAGGCAGAGAGCCCTTGAAGAGGAGAAAAGCAAATAGAAATGCTAGCTGTCCCATTTAGAAGTGACCTTCCTTAATGTTGGAAATGAGTGCAGGATTCATTTGCAGTTTCATTTGGCAGGCACAAAAGCCTCAGAAGCAGTGGGTTTCATCTTCTAACTGCAAAGCTGGTCTGTTCCTTAACTTTTTGTGCCCCAAGATAATAAAAATGGGAGAAGGGAGGGAACAGTTTGGTTTGTATGGTCTTTTCAGAAAGAAGGGGGACCCACAGAAGTAGAAAATAGGGGCAGAGCCTAGGCAGGATGCTGAAATAGAGAATGGAGAGGTCTGCAGAATGCTCAGAGGTTATTTATTTATTATTTTATTTATTTTTACAACTTATATGCCGCCCACTACCCAAAGGTCTCTGGGCGGCTTCCAATCAAAGAATTAAAACAGTTAAAAACATCAAACAACAATAAATAATTAAAACAATAATAAAAACCTTATACTAAAATCATCACACTAAAATCGCCATCAGAAGACCCACAATCTAAATTGTATCAATTAAAAAACTTCTGGAACAGGAAGGTTTTTACCTGGCGCCGAAATGTCATCATTGTTGGCGCCAGGCGGATCTCACTTTGGAGGGCATTCCATAGCTTGGGGGCAGCTGCCGAGAAGGCCCTACCAAGGAGAGAATGACTCCAGGTGTAGTTCTGTAGAGTTGTGTCTGACCAAAATGATAATAGACCTAAATAGCCTCAAGGAGCAAGACGGTTTCAAAGGAGACTTGACCAGAAAGTCTTCTTGAATGAGGAACATGAAGTAAGCCTTTGAGTTAAAGATTTTCTTTCTTTCTTTCTTTCAAGAAGTTCACTGGTAGCAGATGAGCAAACACACTGATTTATTTTATTTATTTATTTATTTAATGGATTTTTATACGGCCCATCTGGCAGCGAGGTCACTCTGGGTGGTTTACAACAATTAACACATTCAAACAATTCATACAATATAACCATAAAATAGCAACACAACAAGATAAAAAACAAAAATAAAAATAATATTAAAGTGACATAAAACAATATATTATTATTGGCAGGCTAATCAGTTAGAAAATCACGATTTAATGGGTGAGCACTGAAATTGCATTATATTTGAGGAAATGCCTGCTTTAATAACCAAGTTTTTAATAGTTTTTTTTTAAAGGCAGCCAAAGAGGGGGCCAGGCAGATGTCTGATGAAAGGCTATTCCACAGGTGAGGGACAATGGCAGAAAAGGCCCTATTTTTTGTTTTTTCCTTTCAGGCCTCTCGTGGTGTTAGTTGTCTCAAATGCCTAGCCTGGGAGGATTGGGTATTATGGGCGGTTTTCAATGGGAGAAGGCGCTCTGACAAAGAGCGAGGTCCTATTTATTTATTTATTTATTTATTGGATTTTTACCCCACCCATCTTCCAGAGCAGAACTCTGGGCGGCTTGAACTCATCCTATAGCCTATTCTGGAACTGTTGTGTTTCATCTCATTGTCTGGTGCATTTTGCGTGGTTTTCTTAACCCACGCCTGCTGTTCATTACCCATTCCTGATTCTTCCTCTGCATCTCTTGTCTGTCATTGATTTTCAAACCACTTGGGGAGTCATGGAAGGGATATTGCTCCTGTGTTCCATCTGTCACTTCCAGCGTGCCGGTAATCAACCTTGTTGTTTAAAGGATTCCCCTTCCTCCTAGATTCCTGCACAGGTATTTGAGGAGCCGTTGATATGTCCAGAGATGTACAGAGCTGCCGTCACTCTCATCCAGTGGTTTGATAAGCTGGAAGTGGAAGAAAGTGGGTAAGTCACTGCTGAACTCTGTACACGTGACTTCTGCACCTTTCAGGAACAGATATCAGAAGAGGGGTTGACACCATTTGTGGGCCCAGGGGCCAATTTCACCCTGCCAACTTTTGTGGCCTCTGTGCCACTCCAGTTACTGCATGCCATTGAAATCCAATCCTTTTGTTTTAACACAAAACAGAAAACCTCTTTTTGACTTCTTGTTTGCATTTTCTGTCAGTTCAGAAGCCCTAAAGAATCCTTTGAAAAGCGGAGACAAGGCAAAAAAGAATTAATCCGCTCCAAAAACAGGGCACTGCTCAGTACAACAGAGACTCGTTAGGCCTAAAGAGCATAGGAGGAAAAAAAATGAGAGAAAGCCAGGTGCTGAGTCCCTGACACACAGATACACACTCATCAAAATAACCACCAATAACAGTGCCAAGAACCAGGGTGGAATCACATGCATTGTATTAAAATTTCTTTTTAAAATACCATTTGAAATTTAAAAGCAGGGTTTTAAAATTTACATATGAAGCTCCTGGGATGAGTAGTCTAATGTTTCGCTCTTGCGAGAAAAGAAGTCCAGTTGCCATGACTCAACTTCCGAATGTCCCAGAGAGATGAAGGAGAACAGAGAAGTGAGGAGGAAGTTTGGAGCGAGTGTAGGGTGTCACCTAGTGAGATTGCTAGTTCATTGTACACTTAACTAGTTAACCCAGGGTCCAGTTAAGCACTGCCCTTTTAAAAATGTGTAGAATGTGTCAAGTACATCTTACACATAGGTACTAGGTGTTATTAAACCCACAGAAACCTCTGTCACATGATTAGTCTTAATCTTTTCAGAAGCATGGTGCTTCTAGAAGTACAGTGAAAATCTGTTGGCCTTCAGAGCCTACAAGTCAAGTTGGCTTTCTACAGCAAACTGTTTTGGCCTAATAATAAGGGACAGGGCTTGGTTTGGACACACACTCACACACAGTCACCCTGATTGATTTTATAACTTCCCTATAAAGATGCTAGCAGACTTTATATTTAGAAAGGCTCTAGATAAATCGTATAATTGGGGGGAAAGCCTTTTGTCAGACCGAGTTAATGTCCTAATTTTGTGTGTGATGCCTAGCTTCGCATTAAAAATTTTGCTGAAATTATAGCATATGAATTTATTGGCTTGCTTCTGATGAGGCACCTTGTATCACGCCTTGCTCCCATGTTAGTTAACTAGCATCCTAATTAAATGGAAGTCTGCAGATTTCAGAAGGATTACAGTGAACCGTGCTTTTGCACAAATACTGCTCATCTGAGTGGAAGAACCACTAACTCCTGACTTTATATAACCCTGCTGAGTATTAAACTTTGGACTTTGCAGGCAGTTAGTAAGCGGTGCCACAGAACAGAACTGTGCATTTTGTAGGTACTTTGCAAGCTTATTGAATAGGATCCGTCAGGGCATTTTACAGCCAAAGTACAGTTTGAAAGGTTAGGTTTTTTTTTGTTCACTTTTCATTTTCTGCAAGATGAAATGCATCCCCCAGGCTGTTTCTAAAGCTTCTATGTCCACCATTCTCCTTATTATTATTATTATTATTATTATTATTATTATTATTATTATTATT
>JAHTLZ010000225.1:1263571-1318845 GCA_023846285.1 Phrynocephalus versicolor | reverse complement strand
TTATATACCGCCCACCTGGCAGAAAGCCACTCTGGGCATTTTACAACATAAAATAAACTGATTACAAAATACAGATACAAAAATATAATAAAAAGCAAAAATATTACAAATGAAAACATAACTAAAAAGAACAACATTCGTAAAAACCAAAGGTAAATAAGCCAACCTAATGGTGGACAAGATTAGGTCACTAAATCAATAAGGCAACATAACAGTTAACAACCAGGAAAAGCAGATTGAAATAACCAAGTCTTCAATCTTTTCTCGAAGATCAACAGTTATCTTCTGGAAATTGATTTCTGCTATACAGTACCTCCAGGGTCCCCAAACATTCAAAAAGAAAAAATGGCAGTGGATTTCTCATCACTTCCAGTTCCAGTAACCCCATGGTTTGTCCATTTTTAAACATTTTCTGAGATTGGTGCATTAAAAATTTGACTGTCAGACTGGCCCCCAGTATGCCTAGTGTTTACCATCCTGATCTAAAACCCAACACTATTATGGTTATCTCAACAGATGCTTCCTGATTGATGGCCCAACCAGAGAGGACAGTGTTGGTAAATCTATGGCACGGGTGCTAAAAGTGGCATGCTGAGCCCTTTCTGTGGGCACGCAACATCACCCCATCACAGCCACGGCACTTCCCTCTCCTCTCGGAGCACACCACTGTGCTTCGTGAAGGGAGCTGAGCGAAGGGGAGGCAGCGGCTTGTGGACTCCTTCGTAGCTCCATTTGCTTTGGAGCATCCCAAAATCAGCGTGGCTGGAGAGTAAACTGGGGCTACGAAGGAGCCTACAAACCGCTTCCTCCCCTTCTCCCGGCTCTCTTCCCAGATCTGTTTCGATACCACAGAGATAGATAGATTTAAAATGTCCATCCATTGTAGTCCTTAGCCATGGTGCAGAAGCAAGGCACTGTGATTTCAGTGTCACCAATCAAGTGTTGGTCCTCAGTCTGGTGAACGAATAGCAAGTTGTCCAATAATGCAGCATTTAACCCACCTCTGCCTTTCATCTCTTATTTGCCTGTGGGATCTCGTTTTATTTTATTCCTTTTTTATTTTTCCTTTGCTTATTTTTTATTCTACTTTTTGTGTTGATGTTGGCGATTTATGTTTGATTATTTTATTGTATTTTTCGGTTGTATATTATCTTATTTCTTATTTGCATGTACAGTTTTTATATTTTGTATTTTCTTTCGTGTTGTTCACTGCCCATGGGCTAGATGGAGCGATGTGCAAATCATAGAATCATAGAGTCAGAAGAGACAAATCAATCAATCAGGAAAATATGTTTTCAGCATCTTTAAGATGGTAGAGTAGATGAAAATACAGGAGTGGGGTTCTTTGTCATTTTTTTCAGTACCGTGATGCACCAAATGCATCACAGAACTGCCCCCTCAGTTAACGCTGCCCGCAGCTGTCTGCGCAGGCTGCACAGTGGGATAATTAAAGTGTATGCCAAATTGTGCCACCACCACCCCAAGCCCTAGCCAGAAAGGAATGGGACAGATTTAACAAGAGGCAGGATGCAGCACTCTTAAGTCAAAACACATGTGGATGCCATAATTTTATTTGAACCGATATACAGTAACCCCTGTCAATGGCGGGGGTTAGGGACCCACCTGACCCGTGATCATTGAAAATCTGTGATATGCAGATGCAGGTTGGGTGGGTGGGGGGGACACAATTTTAAACATCACACCGCTTCCCAGCACCCCGCAATCTTTAAAAAGTAGGCTCTTGGCTGCAGAGCCAAGTGCTCAGCTCCACGGCCGAAAGCCCTTTTAGCATCGCGTGCCGCTCACCAGCACCCCGAGGGGGTGGGGAGAAGTGGTGCGCGATACCTCCGGAGGCAAGCCCTGGGCTCCAGCTGATTGGCGCTGGGGTGAGGGGAGAAAAACCTTTTGTTTCCCCAGCCCAGTGCCAATCAGCTGGAGCCCGGGACTTGGGGAAGGTTTAAAAAGCCCCCAAACCTCCCCCCCTTCCCTCAAGCCCTTTCGGGATCCTGCAGCCGCGCAATATAGCGGGACCGCAGTATATGAACCACGAAAGGGCGGGGGGCCACTGTACACCAAAAGCAATCTAAATAGCATTTGAGACCCTGAGATGCTTGTAAGGAGAGGCAGTAGGAAGAGAGAGAGAGAGAGTGCTGTGTTTACAGCAAGCGTGATACATGACTCCAGGTGATTTGAAATAAAATAGAGAATGTTACTATTTATTCCCAACAAGGCTGTCGGGGAATTTGCTGTTGGCTTCCTTTTACATGCGCGTAGAAGAAAATGTAGCTTTCGGTAACACTTGGGAAGCAGATCTGTTCACTTAACTGAGGACTATTGCATCCAACGGAGGGGAAGTTTAGTAGGTAATGTTATAAGCAAATCTGTTCCTTAGGCCTTTAGGGGAAAAAGTTGATGTAACGTAATCTTTCTAATACCAGGAAAGAGAGCCATAATTTGAGCTTTGTTTTGGAGCGTGGAAGCGTGTTGGTATTTTTACCAGGTAAGGCGAATTTTAATATAATTTAAATAATAACAGTAACTGAACTGAAATAAGATAAATTTGGAAAATCTGTCAGTGTCATTCACTCGTTCGTTTCTAGAGGTAATTCAGGGTTCATTTCTCTTGACTCCATGCTGCCTCTCATTCTGAGCCAGTATCAAAAGGTTTTGTACCTCCTGTGGGGCTGGTTTTGTTTTAAAGTCCTGTTAATGACCTTTAATTACTGTTGATAACACCACCACCCCCATCTGTAATGAATCATGGTTTTTCCCTCTATCAATTTGTGTCGGTGCTTATATCTACTGAGTTTACACCCCATGCCTCTGAAGCAGTGGGTTGTAGTCTGCAAAAGCTCATACCAAGTCAAATGGGTTTACTCATTATGCTGTCCCTTTTATACATTTCCCCCCTCTTCAATTCTTTTTATGAGAATGAGGTTTTTATTTTATTTTTAGTTAATCCTGTGGAGGAAATATGAATAATTGTTAATTCTGGATTTTTAAAGAAAAAGAATTTTTTTTTTACCCATCGTGTTGTTAGTCTGTGGAACTCCCTGCCACAGGATGTGGTGATGGCATCTCGCCTGGATGCCTTCAAAAGGGGATTGGACAGATTCCTGGAGGAAAAGTCCATCACAGGTTACAAACCATGATGGAGATGTGTCATCTCCAGGCTTAAAACCAGGGTACATCAAGGGCCAGATGTAGGGGAGCGATATCAGGAGACAGATATCTAGTCTCTTGCGCTCCCGGACGCATTTGTTGGGGCCACTGTGATATACAGGAAGCTGGACTAGATAGCCTTTGGGCTGATCCAGCATGGCTCTTCTTATATTCTTATATTCTTAAGAATCTTTGTTGTTTTTGTTTTGTGAAAGTGTTAATAGGGTTGAACAAAGTTGCAAATACCTGTCCTTGCTTTTGTGCTTTCTTAGGTCAATGAAAGCATGTAACAGGTTGTTACCCGTTATTTTCCACTCTCTAGGTTTGCTAGAAATAAACTACATGCATGAGCTTCTGACAACCATGGCTCACAGGAGGTGAGTTGTAATCTACCGCTTGATCATGCTAGGAAACTGTCAGGAAACTGGGGTGTCACCATGTTGCATGCCTGTCAACTGATGGTCTTTGCAAATACAGTGGTACCTTGTATAAAGGAACTAATTCATTCCAAATGAAATTATGTTAAGCAAATTTTCCTTTATACAAATTCCCACAGGAATGCATTGAAAACGAAGTAATCCCATTTTTATGTTGTACAGATTCTCCCCATAGGCAATTATTTTAAGCAAATTTCCCCTATCTCTGGAATTTTTTATGTTGTACAGATTTTATGTTATACAAGCTGTTTGTTATACAAGGGTCCACTGTAGTTTTGACTTTCTTATATAAGTATGCTAAGTCGCATGGTTTGAGGCCAATCATGACAGGGTGTGCTACAAGAGCACAAACGAAGGGGGGTGGTTGCAGGAAGGCAGGAGTTTGGGGTATGAAATTCAGCCTGATAAAAAAAAGTGAGAGATGGAATTTCCTCTCGTCTGACTGTAGTCAGGATTGTTGTTTTTTGTATTCCAGGAACAGTGTTCTAAAGGACAGTTTCTTCAGTCAGAGGTGGAGGGACTAGAGATGTGGAAGGCCCGGAAAACCCCCGGAAATTTTCCCCCAAATTTTTTTCCTAAAGCCTTTTTTTTTTTTTGAAAAATTGGAAAAATTGAGAAAAGAAAAAGAAAAAATGATTATGGAATGTTTTTATTTTAACACGATGAATAAAATATTTTAAGATAGGGTGTTCAAGTATTTTCCAAAGCATTTCTAAGAAATATGCATAGCACCAGATTATTCTAATTTCGGGGCACTGAGGACAAGCAAGTCCTAGGTTACAAACTGAACTCTCCAGTGCAAGAACAAGATGCGTTTCTTTCTTCAGAGGTGCAGCTATTGTTACAAGGAAAAGAAAAAGGTTTCCCTTTTGGTTTTTGCACATGGGTGGGTATGTTTGGTTCTGTTCTGTCCTCTTCACTACAGTTAACCCCCACCTATCGCGGGGGTTAGGGACCCACCCGACTTGCGATGGCTGAAAATCCGCGATATGTGGATGTGGGTCGGCTGGGGCCTGGGGGGGGGCGAGGGACCGCCTCCGTGCGCTGTCCAGAGCTGCCTCAGAGCACCATGCGCCAGCGGCGTTGGGGGATCCGGTACCCTGCTGCTACCGCCACGTGCTGCCCAGAGCCGCCTCGGATCAGTGCCCGCCAGCGGCGTTGGGGGAATCCGATCCCTGCCGCCACTGCCATGCGCTGTCCACAGCCGACATCACTCACCACACACCTGCAACCCCCAGGGGAGGGCGGGCGGGCGGGCGGGCGGGAAGTGAGCAATCTTTGGAAAGGGCTCTGGCTGCAGAGGCAAGCGCTTGTCACCGTGGCCGAGAGCCCTTTAAACATCCCTCCTCGCGTGTCCGCTACCCCCAGGGGAGGGAGGGCGGCAAGCAATTTTTGGAAAGGGCTCCCAGCTGCAGAGACAAGAGCTTGTCTCAGCAGCCGAGAGCCCTTTAAACATGACGCGCTGCCCAGCTGCACCCCCGGGGGGAGGGCAGGCGAGCTGGGCCTGATGTGTCCCCTTTCCCTCAAGTCCTTTCGGGGTACTGCGGTCCCGTGATACAGTGGGACCGCAGTATGTGAATCGCGAAAGGGGGGGGAACATTGTACCGCTCCCACCTATACATTTCCCCCCTCTTCAAAATTCTTTTTATGAGAATGAGGTTTTTATTTTATTTTTAGTTAATACTGTGGAGAGGAAATATGAATAATTGTTAATTCTGGATTTTTAAACATTGCTTTGTAGAGGGTTTTTTTTTTTTTGTTCCACATAAACTAGAAAACAGTTCAGGAGATTGTTACTCCCTTTGTTACAATGACAAATAAATATTATTTTAAAAATAAATTCTGTTTATAAAAATGGATTGGATACACTCTATTTTAATGTGGTAGTTGTGATAATTTTATGCCAGGTCAAATTGTCTATAGTCATATTTTATGCTCCTAAAGTAACAGAATGACTTTCAATCTGTAAAAAGGGGGAAAGTGCTAATGTAGCATTTTTTTCAATTTTTCCAAAAAATTTCCATTTTTTCCCGAAAAAAAGGGGGAAAACGGATGGGTTTTTTTTTTTTGAGCTTCAAAACTTCTGGAAATTTTACATCTCTATAGAAGGGACTGAGAACCTATTTTTTTTGGAGGGCCAAAGTTCCTTCTGGGATGATTTGCCACATGCCTGTTAGGACAGGGACAGACTGAGTAAACTTTGCACTGTTGTTGTTTCTCTCTGACCCCAATTCTCATTCTGCCCCTCTCACCCCTCCACTGTGGGCCTTTTCACACGACCCCTAAGATCCGCTGGCCACTTAAATTCGTACCAGAGATCTTAGGGGTTCGTTGCTCTTCCTTCCTTCCCACCACTCCGCACTTCCTTGCTGCTGTCTGCGTGAGGGGAGGGAGGAAGAAAGAGAGGAAAAAATGCAGCTCACCTCCTAAGCTTCCCGGAGCTCCATTGTGTTGATTCCTTCTCTTCTGTTTGCTTTTTTTTCCTCCCGCCCCTTCTCTTAAAGGGGCGGGGGGCAAAACAAACAAACAAAAACAAAAAAACAGAAGCGAGGAGAGCCCCGAACTCACCAGATTAAATCTGGACCTGGCGATTTTCACCCTCCTTGAGCAGGTACAAGAAAAGTGCGCTGGGACACGCTTAGGTGGGCGTGGTCGCACTTAATTTCCTGCAAACTCCGGAGCTGGTGGGGAAACAATTGTAAGCTCCGGAGCTTGCAGCCATTTGCTGCGGAGTTTAGGGGTCGTGTACAAAGGCTCTGTGTTGTTTTCCTCCATTGTTCTTCATTTAAATGGGACTCCCTCCTTCCCTCCCTCCCCACCCATCTGTTTCTACAGGTGTTTACTTTTCCCACCTTTCTTCGTCTCGCTCAAGATGTCAGCTTTAATCCGTTGCTCAGTACAGTGGAACCCCGACTTCACGAGATCAATGCGTTCCAGGCGCACTCTCATAAGTTGCAAATTTCTTAAGTCGGGCAGTGGTTTCCCATAGGAATGCATTGAAAATCAATTAATCTCTTCCAGAGGGAACGGATTTCAATGCATTCCTATGGGAAACCACTTTAAACAACGCCTGCCTTCCCCCCGCGATGCAGGGAGGGTCAGGAGAAGCGGTGTGCCATGTTTGAAATGGTAGATAAAAGTCATTTTAAACATGGCGCACTGCTTCTCCCAACCACCTCCGTGTCACTTGGGTCGGTGTCTGAAAGACATTTTAAACGACCCGCCGCTTCTCCCACCCCCAACACGGTAGTTGGGCAAACCCTATCCTGCTTGTAAGGTGGCGGGAGGGGGGGAGAACGACGGAAGCATGCTTGGAAGTCGGGATTCTCGGTTGCCAGCCGTGTTAGAAGTCGGGGTACCACTGTACAAGTCTTGGCCACCTACCACCCTGATCACCCCATAGTGGCCAGGTTTCTTCCTGTCCTCCTCCCTCTGTGGCATCTCTTTGTTCTTCCCATATTATAGAGCTAAGAAGGAAACAGTTCCCAAACTGGTGAGCCAGAGGGGAAGAATGGGGCTGGGATTCCGTGGTGCATGCAAGTTTGTTTGGGGACCATAAGTCCTCCTCATGCTAGTATAAGGAAGAAAAGGGTCTCTAGATGTTTTTTTTTTAAATCCTGTTTGGTTGGAGCCAAACAATAGCAGTTGTCCTTAGTGCAGAAGTGGGAAACCTGTAGACCCTCCAGATGCCATTGGACTTTAGCTCCCATAATCTTTCCATTTGGCTGTGCTAGCCAGGGCACTTGTTAGGTGGATGTCACAGCACACAGCATATACAGTGGACCCTCATATAACAAATGGTTTGTATAACATAAAATCTGTACAACATAAAAATTCCGGAGATAGGGGAAATTTGCTTAACAGAATCGCCTATGGGGCGAATCCGTCGCAATTAGGGATTACTCCGTTTTCAAGGCATTCCTATTGGAAATGTGTATAAAGGAAAATCTGCTTAACATAATTTCATTTGAAATGAATTAATTCCTTTATACAAGGTACCACTGTATTTGACTATATTTTTGTCTAACATTGTTAGACTTAAAATTAAGGGTTGTCTTATGCACTGAAATAAGTTGCGGAAAGAACTGCATCATTGCAAAACTGTAATGTTGGGTTAGAAAAGTGGGAGGGTCGTCTTATAGATGGGGGCGTCTTATAGATGGAGAATACATTAATCTGGAAAGCAGATGCTATATTGAAGAGACAGATTAACAGCTTGGATGCAAAAAGTTGTGATATTTGCTGGGGAAGTAAGGGAAGAAGTCTGCCTTATATCTTCACAAAGTATTTGGTTGTGAGGTTAGTTTAAGATGGGGGGCAGAAATGTTTTATCTTCTTCCTTTCTTTGGTTGTGTTCACATGTGTTTCTCAACTGCATTTCCCTTAGGTTTCAAGTCTATCCACTCCATTCCAGCGTCACCCTGGAAGATCAGAACAATGTGTTTTTGGCTCCTGTTCCTGGTTACCGAAAAGTAAGTTTTTAATTAGTGTGTTAGTCCTTTGATTCCTTTGTCTGGAGTGAAGATGAGGCAGTGCCATGCATGAGCAATGATGAGGAAGCTAGAAAGAGTTCAGGAATTTATGAACAGGGCTCAGAAACAAGGATTGCATCTGCCTCATGGAGGCTGTTACTTTTACCTTCGGTTTCCTCCTCCAAGTGCAAATGTGCAATAGTTTTCACTATGCAAATGCTGAATTTTACTCAGATCTCAATAATTTAATTTTACTGTTTATCATGTTTGTGATCCTTTGGGATAAAATGTGTTACCAAGAGGCAGTATGTTTTTGGTTTTTTTGCAGTTATGAACTTGCCCTGGTTTTTTGGCTGTTGTGGGTTTTTTTGGGCTGTTTGGCCATGTCCCAGAACACAGCCAGACAGCCAGAAAAACCCGCAACAGCCATCAGATCCCAGCCGTTGAAGCATTCGAGAATACATTGCCCTGTGTTTGCTGCGTAATATTAGTGTGTTCCATATTTATAGCTATTGTAACCAGATAACTATTATTTTTTATTTTTATATACTATACTTCTTGCTTGGTGTTTATTTGAATTTTCTCTTGGGTCTTTTGTTTAATTTGTGTCATTCCGATTTGTGTGTCACCCAGAGTAGCGGCTCTACCACTAGTTGGGTGGGAATAAAATATATAAATAAAATAGACCAGTAGCCAAACAGATACAGTGGTACTTATACTTATGAGTTTAATCCATTCCGAAGGCATGCTCATAAGTTGAACAACTCATAAGTAGGGCAGCTTTATCTATAAATAAATAAATAAATAAATAAATAAATAAATAAATAAATAGGAAAAAAGTTGTAAGTAGAGCAGATCGCATCTAAAATATGTAAGGCAGCAGTTAAAACTCCAGCGGTTTTCTGCTCTTAAGTCGAATTGCTCATAAGTAGAACCGCTCATAAGTAAAGGTACCACTGTAAATATTTGCATGTGCAGTTGCGTTTTTGTAAGCAATTCTTACTTAGGACCCACTATAACATTTTTCTTTCCCCTTTCATATCCTGTCATCATCACCACAGTGGTAATTGTAATTGTTAATTTAATTATTTTAGATACTTCTGTCTACAAATATAGCCGAGAGTTCTGTCACAGTTCCTGATGTCAAATACGGTGAGCACATTGGGAGACATGTAAAAAAGAGTGAAAGGAAAAAAAGGGTTTTTAACGTGTTTTGTTCTGCTCTTGCTTTGTTATAGAACCAGGCCTATTTACATTCCTTTGTGCTCTTGGCTTCACAAAGTGTTGGCCAACAGTGGTGGAATGAGGCCCTAGATGTCTGCTTCGGAACCCTCCGTGGTTTGCACAGAGTCCCCAATTTGCAGGACTGAAAACTAGAATGGCTGAAAGTACTTTTCCAGTTTTTTTTGCGGGGGGGGGGATGTCTTTGGGGATATTGGATGATTGCAGGGGTGTGTGTGTCAGTCTCCTAGAGCTGCTGGATAGCTCAGTGGCTTAGGCATTCGGCTAGGGAGCCAGAGGTTGGGAACAGTGATGGGTATTTCATTTCGGAACTAGTCGATTGTGAAATGAACCACACGAGCCCAGGTGGTCCTTGGAACCGACTGATACATGCAGATCCAATTGCTTTACCTTTCTCTGTCTCACGCAGGGTTAAAATCCAATGAAGCTTCGTGCTGCTGGCCAATCAGAGAGGGAGGCTGGATGATGCCTGTCCCTGCACAACTCCTGATTGGCCAGCATCACAGATCTAGCACAGATGACCTTGCAGAATGCTTCTTCGTTGGATTTTAACCCTGCGCAATTGGATATATGTGTATCCGAGGACCACCTGGGCTCGTGTAGTTCATTTCGTAACCTACTGGTTCCAAAATGAAATGCCCATCCCTAGTTGGGAATTCAATTCCCCGTGGTGCCCCCTTGACCCAGTGATCCATAAGATTTATTTATTTATTTATTTATTTATTTATTTATTTATTTATTTATTTATTTATTTATTGTACTTGTTAAATGCACAGACTTTCCCAAAGGGAACTTTGGGCGGTGAACAAATAAATATGAAATACAGCAACACAAACCAATAAAAGGATATACCAACTCAATACAAAAACAATCAATCATAAATTCCAACCCTACAACTAAGATTATTATTTGAAAGACGGTGGGTTGCTGCTGCTGACAAGCTTCTGTGATCTGCAGGTCACTAGGTTTGCCCAACTGCCTTGGGGTCACTGGCCCCCATGTTGCCCCCTCCAGATTTAGGAGTGACTGTCGGTTCCCTGGATTCTGTTCAGAAACGATTATCAGAATCGCTACGGTCTGATTTTCCCTCCCTTATTCTATAACTTTTTTTCAAAGGCACTTTTAAAGTAAAGGCAGAGAGTGTTCTGTAGCCAAAAATCAAATCCCGCCCAAGGAAATTCAGATTTTGTGCAAGCAGAAGTGGGGGGGAGGAATGTATTTATGGCTTTTGGCAGTAACTACTCAAATTAAATTAGGTATAGTATTTTAATTTGCTGTGATTCATTCAATTTGCATAATATCAAATGCAATGCTTGCAGTTATTTTTGTTTGGCAAATACCAAAGAGTTAAAGGATGACAGGAATGGTATGATGGAGGGAGTAAGGAGGGGTAGGGACAGTTCTTGCTCTGAGATAAGGTTAGGAGGCATATAGAAGGACAAAAAGGTTGTTCCATCTCTTCTTAAACCCACTGGCAAAGCTTTGGTCTGAGGCTTCTTGAATCTTTTCCTAGCAGTCTGTTTCCACACTTCCCTTAACCCTAAAAGCTAGAACTCGAAGTTCTTACAATGAAAATGGGTATGTCCTAGTTGCCCAAGTTCTCCGGCGTCATGCCCAACATACACAGCAATCAGTGAATCAACAAAACCCCTAAACAGAAGGTTCTGGTGGGACTTGCATATGACTGACCTAGAGAGCTCAAGCCGCTTTTTCCCACCTCCGCAGGATTGCCCAGATCCATCTGTACCTCAATGAGTCCTCCCTGAGGACAGTTGTGCAGGCCCTCGTGATCTCGAGGATTGATTACTGCAACACACACTATGTGGGGTTGCCCTTGACCCTTACCCGGAGACTCCAACGGGTGCAGAATGCGTCGGCCAGGCTGGTGGTGGGTGCTCGTAGATTCGAGCACATCACCCCGGTCCTAGCTCGCCTGCATTGGCTACCCGTTGTCCACCGGATAAGGTTCAAGGTCTTGGTTTTGGTTTTCAAAACCCTCCACGGCCTGGGTCCTGAATACCTGTCGGAGCGTATCTCCCAGAGGTCAACTGAGGTCAGGCCCACTCGAATGTCACGGGCGCACTTCACTTAGGGTAGCCACTCCTAGGGAGGCGCGGAAGTCGCTCACACGCAACTGCGTCTTCTCTGTGATGGGCCCTTCGTTGTGGAACCATCTCCCGAGTGAGCCGCGCCTTGCACAGTCCCTGCCCGCCTTCAAAAAGGCTTTGAAAAACCTTGCTTTTTTTAAGGGAGTCATATGGCAACCTTTAATGCTATTTTTCTCCGCCCCGGATGCATCTTGCTGAGGGCTTCCCCCCTCGTTTCTGCTTACATTGTTGCTCATATTGTTGTTTTGCTTACATTGTTGTTTTACTTGTTCAACTTTTAACCGGTTGTAAGCCGCCCATAGTTCCTGTTGGAAGATGGGCGGTAGAGAAATGAAACAAATAAATAAATAATGTTAAGCATGTTGTGACCCTAGAATGGGGTGGTGGGTGATGGAGGTAGGGGATCTTCCGAGATTTAAGAACCATGACTCCCCACCCCCACCCCTGCTCCCACATTTGTTGGAACACATCTTAACCAATATCAAAATTTTTAGTTGTTGCGAATTTTTCGGACTGTTCGGCTGTGTTTTGGAAGTTTTTCTTCCCGACGTTTTTCCAGACTCTGTGACTGGCATCTTCAGAGGGCAATGAGATCAGGGAACTAGGAGTTCTCCATCGTGACCTTTGTGAAGCCACACAGACAGGGGTTTCCCAGGCGCCCCTGCGCCAGAGGTCGGGACTTCCCTAGCAATAGGAAAGTCCGTTAGTCTCCGCCCCCCGCACCCAGCGCATGTGCTCTGGAAAAAGGAGAGAGACTCCGAGTTCCCTGAGCTCCTTGCCCTCTGAAGATGCCGGCCACAGAATATGGTGAAACTTCAGGAAGAAAAAAATTCCAGAACACGGCCAAACAGACCGAAAAACTCACAACAACTATCAGATCCCGGCCGCGAAAGCCTTCAAGACTATGGTATGTCAATTTTTTTCTTCAATAAGGCTTTAAAAAAACAGTTGTGGAAAAGCCACCTCCTGCCCTCTAGTGGTCAATTTTTTTTAAAAAAAATGGCCAACATTACAAGAATAGGTGGCTGGATCAATCATAGAATCATAGAATTAATTTGTTCCAAATGAAATTCTGTTAAGCAAATTTTCCTTTGTACAGATTTCCCATAGGGATGCATTGAAAATGGATTAATCCTTAATCGTGACCGTTTTTCTGTTGTATGGATTCGCCCCATAGGTGATTCTGTTAAGCGATTTCCCCCTATCTCTGGAAATTTTTTCCTTTAAGCGGATTTTCTGTTAATCAAACCACTTGTTATACGAGGGTCCACTGTACTTTTTGTTTGCTTGTTTTGCTTTTGGGGGAGAAGCTGCGGGGGTGTGTGTTACGTGCTGTCCACAACCTGCACTTTGGCCTGCACTAGAATATTCATGACATAACTGAATGCTTAAGTGTCATTTATTTCTTTGAAATTGGAATACAATTTAACTTTGTTTGATTATTTGTTCACCCTTTGTTCACCCTTTACTTTTTGCTGGGGAATGTAGGAAGCAATATTGCCAACTTATAGCATGTTCTTTTATGTTGTATTTGCATCTTTTGCCTGCAATTCAAGGGAATTTGTTAAACAATTTGGTTGTGCTTATTTTATATTATCAGGAGTGTATATGTTTAGTTTAATGCCAATAAAGGTTTTGATTGATAAAAAAAAGTTAGCTTTTTTAATTAAGGAAGACTGGCAATGCACCAGTGAATCTTTTAATGTCCTTGTAGCTTTTATCTTAGATACTTCCTTCTTAAACCTTCTTCCAATATCATTGCATTCTGTCCAAAATTTGGCATATATATTACCTTTGGGTATCTAAGGGCTTGCTTGGGTGTATGATGTTTGGGGAAAATGTCCGGGAAGATCCTCAGTCATCCAAGTGAGGTTATCTGGAAGTTGAGTCATGGCAACTGGACTTCTTTTCTTGTGAGATCGAAACGCTTTGCTGCTGACAAAGCTGCTTGGATGAGTAGTCCAACATTTAATCTCACAAGAGACGAAATCCAATTGCCTTGACTCAACTTCCAGATCTTGAGGAAAGGTGCCCCCGCCATGTAATGGGGCCTCAAACTGTGGAGGGCTTTGTAGGTGAGCACCAGAACCCTGAACTTGACCCAGGACGTCATAGATACCTGGTGAATGCTGGCCAGAACTGAGGTGACCCACCAGCACCAGCCTGGCAGCTGCATTATACACCTGTGGAAGCCTCTAGGTGAACCTCAAGGGAGGTCCCATGTAGAGAGTGCGAATGTAGTTCGTCCTGGAGGTCATCATACCCTGGCGTACATGATCCTTAAAGCTCTCTAATGTGGCTAAGAAACACATCCTGGTCTCAGGCGAGGACGTGTGAGTTTTGGGGGACATGAAACATCTAGACCAGGCATGTCCAAACTTTGGCCCTCCAGATGTTTTGGACCACACCTCTCACAGTCCTTTGTCATTGGCAAGCTAAGCTTAGAATTCTGGGAGTTGTGGTCCAAAACATCAGGAGGGCCGAAGTTTGGACATGCCTGATCTAGACAAAATTATGTAAAGAGACTCAAAAGGACGATGAGTTTGGAGCTAGCAGCTACTGTGCCCAAGAAGCTCCGTATCTCTGCCAGAAGAGTTTGTGCCCTATTTTCACATATCTGTATTTCCTTTTGGGGGGGGGGCTTTCTTGGTTCTGCTTGCTTTGCTGGTTCATTGTATCTGTTTGACCTTTGCGCTAGCGGTAGCCCCAAGCTTCACTCCCACGACCCGTGGTGGTAGCAGCCGCGAGCTATAAGAAGGGCAGCGTGGATGCCCTTGTCTCGATCCATTTGCAGCTACTTGATCTAAAGGGGAAGAGGCTTTTCAGTTGACAGTCAGAAGCTTCTCCTCGGTCTCCCAAATACTGATCTCAGAGAAGCAGCCCGTTTCATCTAGCATTGACTTCTGGAGCTTTTTGTTTTAAAGAACAGAGATGGAGTAATGTATATTTTGGAGTACATCTTCCTGAATCTCATGATCATTGTGATCATCCACTGTGCTGGTTGTGACATTCTGGCAGCTGTAGTTCAAAACAAACAAAAAACAAGCAAGAACAAACAAATAATCAGTACAAAAACAAAAGGTTCAAAGTACTGGTTTTGGTGTACAAAACCCTCCATAGCTTGGGGCCTGAGTATCTGGCAGAGCGGATCTCCCAAAAGGTCAGCGTCGACCCAGGCCACCAGAGCATCCTTGGTGTCTTCACTCCATGTGGCCACCCCCCCCCCGTGAGGCCCGTAGGTTTCTTACTTGTAATTGGGCCTTCTCGGTGACTGGCCACGCTGCGTGAAATAAACTTCCATGTGAAATTTGCCAAATTGAGTCCCTCTTTGCCTTCTAAAAAACATTAAAGACCTGGCTTTTTAAGGAGGCATATAGAGATCCGTAATTCGTTGTGTTGTGTTTTCCTTGTTTATTGTTTCTCCCCTCCTTTTCAGTATTTTTAGCATCCCCCCTATTTTTGCTTCTTGCCACATTCTTCTATGTATCATGTCTTTGTTTGCTTATTTTACTTGCTTATCCCACTGTTCTATTTAATTTGCTTTGTTGTTTATTCCTTATTTGTATTTATGTAAACCGCCCAGAGTACCTTCTGGGAAATCGGTGTGGTATAAAAATGCAATAAATAAATAAATAAATAAATAATACATCCAAACATTTTCTATCTGTAAAGAAAGGAGTGTAGTTATCAGGAGTATGATGGTCTGAAGACACATATAGGACTGGAGTCTAGCGGGACACTCAGAAATTATGAGCTATTCTGCCCTGTGGTGCAGTGGTTAAATGCTTGTACTGCAGCTAAAACTGTGCTCACGACCTGGGGTTCAATCCCAGGTAGCAGGCTCAAGGTTCACTCAGCCTTCCATCCTTCTCAGGTTGTTAAAATGAGTACCCAGCTTGCCGGGGGTGGGTGGGGGAATGTGTTGCCTGCATACTCTAATTAAAAACTGTAAACCGCCCAGAGATTACTTGAAGTGGTATGTGGCAGTATGCAGGGCCGTGGAGTTGGAGTCAGAGTCGGAGTCGGAGGAAATTTTGGGTACCTGGAGTCGGAGTCAGAGTCAGCAAACAATGCACCGACTCTGACTCTGACTCCTACTAAATTTAGATTGGAATTTTTTAAAAAGCAAGTTTAAATGTCCCAATTCACAAAAAGTTATAATTAATGACTTCTTTACTGTAAGAATAGTATTGAGGCCTCCAGGGCCCTGGCTTATTGCCCTGCATGGCTTATTAAATCTGCGGGAGGGAGTATGACTGAGTGGGCTTCCATTATTTAACCACTGCACCACAGGGCAGAATAGCCCACCCTAAAGAAATCTGCCCAGGCATCGGACGAATTGGCCAACTACCGTCAGATTGCCAACTTCCCCTTCCTGGGCAAGGTCATCGAGAGGGTGGCCGCTGTCCAGATCTAGTCGTTCCTGGAGGAAGAACAAGTTCTTGACCCATTCCAGCCCGGGTTCAGGCTGTATCAGGGGGACTGAGACAGTCTTGGTTGCACTGCAAGATGGCCTCCTCCGGGGGGGCTGACAGGGGTTGCTCTACCCTGTTGGCCCTCCTGGATTTGTCAGTGGCCTGTGATACCGTCGACCACGGTATCCTGCTGGACCGGCTTTCCGGGGTGGGGATCGGGGGCACAGCATTCAGCTGGATTCGGTCCTTCCTGGAAGACCGGCCGCAGCGTGTGCAGCTTGGGGGGGGGAGCTGTCGGCTCCCTGGGTGCTCCCTTGTGGGGTCCCACAGGGGTTGGCTCTTTTCTCCAAGGAATGTATAAAATATATTCACATATTAATACAGAGGAGTCGGAGTCGGAAGTACAAAAAAACTTAGGAGTCGGAGTCGGAGTCGGAACATTTATCTACCGACTCCACAGCCCTGGCGGTATACAAGCAGAACACTTTGCTTTGCCTTCATTCGGCATCCATTCGATTTATTAACCTTACTAAACACAATGAGGTTGCAGAACCCTCAGAATGACAGAATGGGAGGCTAGGGAAGAGGGGGCAAAGAATCTCACTTTTAAACCTGTTCTTCATTTGCTTTTGTCTGTGTTACATCAACATGGAACCAAAGAACATTTTGGGCTGCATTGCCCAAGGTAAAAACCTTCCTGTTCCAGAAGTTTTTAAATTAACATAATATAGAGTGTGGGTCTTGATGACAATTTTTAGAGTGATGTTTTTATTACTCTTTTACTTATTTATTGACATTGTGATGTTTTAACTGTTTTAATTCTTTTGATGGTAAGCCACCCAGAGACCTTTGGGTAGTGGGCGGCATATAAGCTGTAAAAATAAAATAAAATAAAATAAGTTGCATCATCTTTCTGTTACTCACATTTCCTCCCCTCTTCTACTTGTTTGCTCTCCAGTCATTGATTTCTGCTTGACCAGAACTCTGGTTTGTGATGAATACACCAACTACCAAAGCTTGAGACTGTGCTGGGCTTCCAAAAGCAGCTGCAATCAGAGGAAAGGTATGGTGGTTTCATGGAACATAGTCCTAGGCCAGGCCTGCCCAAAGTCTGGCCCGGGGGCCAAATCCAGCCCGCCCGGCCATTCTGAGTGGCCCGCGTCTGGCCGGCCCACCCCTCCCTCCCCCTCCTTCACCCACACATTCCCCTGCGGTGGTCACAGCTCCCTGTGCTTCCTTTGGTCCCCACCTTCCTTCTTTCCTCCCTCCCTTGGTCCCCACCTCCCTCCCTCCCTTGGTCCCCGCCTTCCTTCCTGAAGGTGGGGTCAGTGGGTGGGGCTTATGGTTCAGTGGGCGGGGCTTGCAGTGGGGTGCCAGGGTCAGGGAGCAACCGGCCCCTGACACATTCTCAGCCACCAAATCTGGCCCTCCTTACAAAAAGTTTGGGCACCCCTGTCCTATGCCTTAACTTTGGAAGCCCCCTTCACATCTGCCCACTGTTTTCATCATGTGCAGCAAAGCTTTTTGATTGGAACAGCAGCTCTCTTGTGATTCCTGAGCCGTACCTCTGGACACTCTAGGGCAGTCGTGGCCAAACTTCGGCCCTTTTGATGTTTTGGATCACAACTCCCAGAATTCCAAGCCTGTATTGCCAATGACAAAGGACTGTGGGAGTTGTGGTCCAAAACACCTGGAGGGCTGAAGTCTTGGACATGCCTGCTTTAGTGCACCTAATGCCCGAGCACAGGCATTACTCTTGTAAAAAGAAAGCGATCAGTGGTTGTCCAAGGTGTTCCTATCTTAAGAGAAATGGACAGTCTCGATCAGTGTTGGCGAATCTGTGGCACGGACACCAAAGGTGGCCCTCGGAGCCCTTTCTGTGGGCACCAGCCATCGACTCTTCACAGCCACCTGTATTCAGGTTAAATTGCTGTATTGGCCCTTTGCGAAAAATTATTGGGTTTTGAATCGCAGTTTGGGCACTCGGTCTCTAAAAGGTTCACCGTCACTCATTTAGATCATTGTGGCTATCAAACGACTGTGAAATATAATAGAAAGTTACTTTGCATTTTTAAAACTCCTAGTTGCTACTTCAAGAAGGGTTGCACTTTCTATCAGAAGCAGTCGTGGCTTACCTCAAAATGTATTACTCCCCTTTTGATTTCCTGTTTTAGATATTTTTGAGTATTGTTGCCCTCCCCCCAGAAACTTATTAGTTATCTAAAAATGGACTAGCAAAATGCTCATTTCCCCCATTCAGTAACTTTCCCCCTTGCAGAAGTGGAGTTCCCTTGTTTTATTTTTAAGTGCAGAGGGCAGACAGGGATTTGGTTTTTGTAAGCTCCAATGGGTTACGGTAGGACCCCAGTATCCACTGGGGATTGGTTCCAGGCCTTCCCGTGGATAATGAAAATCATGGATAAGAGAGAACGCCTGCCCACCCACCCCCAAACTGCTGTTTCCTGACAGTAGCTTGCTTTATGAATGCTGTTTTGAGATAGTAGCTTGCTTTATGGCTGCTGTTTGTGACAGTAGCTTGCTTTACAGCTGCTGAATTGTTTAATTTTTTTCCCCTCTGCCAGCTGTGGATAACTGAATCAGTGGATAATGAATCAGTGGATATGGGGGTCCTACTGTATTTGGAAGCTAGGCTTCTAGAATATGCTTAGTTTTGCTGTGGCTTTAGAGAAATAGCACTAAAATCTGCTCATTGTTTGTTTGAAATCAGCATAAAGATTGCAAGTTCAGCAAAGGCCAAAAGGATTCTACACCCCCATAGAATACAGTGGTACCTTGTATAAAGGAATTAATTCGTTCCAAATGAAATTATGTTAAGCAATTTTCCTTTATACAAATTCCTATAGGAATGCATTGAAAATGGAGTAATCCCATTTTTATGTTGTACGGATTCTCCCCATAGACAATTATGTTAAGCAAATTTCCCCTATCTCCAGAATTTTTTATGTTGTACAGATTTTATGTTATACAAACTCTTTGTTATACAAGGGTCCACTGTATTGTATTTAGAATCAGGTTCTGTCTTTCTGATAAGGGCCCTCCAATTTAAGGCTGTTCCTCCATCCTTGCCTGTTCATATTATTCCTATGGCCCATAAGGTTGAAGTTCACCATTGCTAATGAGCTGATGACTTTGTGGGCTGTGACGAACATATTGCTTCCTGCTGCTTCCTGTTGTCATGGGTGATATGTTCTCAAGGCTTCTTCTGTTGCCTAAAGGTCGGGCTGGTCGTGTTTCTAAAGGGTACTGCTACAGGCTGGTAGTCAAAGATTTCTGGACCAGATGGATACCTGAAACCACCATGCCTGAGATGATGGTAAGAGTTACACCCGATATTTGTATATCTTTGACCTAGACGTAGATCTTAGTTTCTAAGAGCTGAAGGTGAAATAAGAAAAGTGCATTTGCTTACAAGGGAGTGCAGATTCCTATTTGCTTTAGGTTTTACCCCATTGGTGTCATCAGTCAAATGAAGTATGCAGGTTTTGTTCTGCTTTAAAAATGTGCTCTGTCTATCTAATCCAGAATAATAGCGATTCCGGCTTGTCTTGGTGAATGCTCTTATATTTTACTCCTCTACCACTCCGGGACTAGTCTACTGTTCATATTTTGTGTTTTCATTATGTGTTGAGGGGTTCCATGCCTTCAGGCACATCTTCACCATTCACCTTTACGGTCACGCCGTCTACCACCTCCCCCCCCCCCCGGGGGTGGTTTTCACATTGGTCTTGTTCCGATGCCTTCTCTTGAAACTTCTGCAGCTCCCTGTTAGGAACAGAACAGGCGGTGGGGAGCCACAACCCACTGCACGCAAGCTGAGAAATATATCCTTCCTTATGTCACTCCTTAGAACTTGGGAGATTCTGTCAAACAGCACACACTGATTGATTAAAAAGTCAGCGAGACATGATATGTGGACCAGCCCTCCTGCAGGGCCTTCCAGAAGCTTTCCTTCCTAGAAAAATATTTCGGGTTCAGAATTACCAGTGACTAGACATGGGCACGACTTAGCAGAATTCCCGTTTCCGTTTCCGTTACTCGTTTCCGTTACAGAACGGAAAAGGAAACGACAATTACTCCGCCAGAACTCGAACTCGAACCGACGAACGAATAACTGGGTCTGATTTGTCATTGTCGTTCCTGGCACGCGGCGATTGCGCGATGCCAAGCGGCACAGAAAAAAGTTTTATAAAGTTTAAAAAAAACCCGATTCCCGGCCAAAAAAGCAGGCGAAAACTGTCTGAGGGCACCTACCAGGCCAGAGGGGTGATTTATTGGGGGGGTTTCCCCGGCCTTCCCCCCTCTCCTTGGCTACTGCTGCGCTGCTGGTACCAGGCTGGGGGGGGCATCCTCTCGTCTGCCTCCATTTGCCATGCAGTGCGGGCGGGGGGATCCAAAATGGCGACCGCAATATTTTTTTTGAAATCGTGGTCCAAAAAACCACCAAAGCACCACAGAAACATGCGAAAATTAGCTATTTTAAATGCTTGAATTTTTTCAGTAGCAGCAGTGGGTTTGTCTTGCAAAAATACGTCTCCGTTGATTTTATTTTATTTTTTTCTTAATTTATTTTTTTACACCTGCGCAATGATGGGCTGGCCATGGGATGGGACCATGCAAATTTTTGGACCCATTCTACCAATCGCATGGCCAGGTTTTGACTGACACTTCTGGATGTGCAAGAGGGCATAAAAAGGCGAGGCACTCCCAGTCAGTCGCAGTCTGGGCTTGGATCTTGGTGGAGGGTGGTCAGGGCTGGATTGCTGCGCTCAGTCTAGTTTCGATTTCACGGTCGCGGTCGCGTTAGGAAGGCAGGGAGGGAATTGATTGTTTGATTCAATTGAATTTTTAGGAAAAAATAATAATTTCTTTCATTCCCTGTGGGGAATAGCAACACAGAGTTTATTCTTTTTTTAATTCTCCTGCATTTTTTAGGAGGATTTCCTTTTTTTATTTGCTTATATTTGCTTCAAGGGGTAGGGAAGGTTTGAGTGGGAGCGTGAGGGGAGGGGAGGTGCTGTGGATTTATTTTGAAAATATATATTATTTATATACTACCATTTGTTTTCTATCCCATTCCCTACCTAAACTATTATTCCTTCCTATAACCCTACCTATACCCAACCCTAATATCAGACTCTAACCGCTAAATGACCAGCAGGGTTGCATTGGCTTTGGCTTAATTGCTTGTCTTTACACTGGTGTGTGAAGCCAGAAGGACCTTGGAGATGGGGGGCCAATTTGAGAGGAGTAGAGTAGACCCCTCATCCAGATTTGGGGAGGAACGGAATGTCTGTTTCTCCTGCTGCCTCTGAGAGAGGTGGAGGGGAGATGGGATGGATTCAAAACCAAACAACAAAAAAGTATAACAACAGGCACGGCAGCCAGACTAAGTAGGGTGGCTGGCCGGTTCAGCATCAGCAGACCAAGAGAAAAAAAAAGAAATGCGTTCTTTCTGTCCCACTTTGTTTGCTTATATAGGATGCACTAGTCTTGTTGTTGTGCAGCAAGTCCATCACCCAGGCCAGTTTAAACTGTTTTTCGCCTGCTCTGCGTCATTTGCGGGACCCGCGCCCGCCCGCCCCTCCCCCCTGCCGCTGCCGCCGCCCACCCATGAACCCCCGCCACCACCGCCCGCCCTGCGCCCGCACCTCCCCGCCCCCGCAAAAACACCAAGTGCCGCAACTGTCTCGGTCGGGACGTCAAATTGTGCAAAATCGCGGAAGAAACGACAAACGAAAAAACGAAAAACGAAACGACAAATTATTTCAAATTTTTGCAAAAAACAGAAACAAGCCGAAAAGGACCTGCCCCAAAAACCGACAACTCGAAAAAAAAATTCCTAGCCGTGCCCATCTCTACCAGTGACATGTCAGAAACCTCCAGGTTGAGGTGCAAGCACTTTCATTCCCTGACCTCTCTGAGGCTGAAAATAGCTTTTTATTTTCCAATTTGTTTTTTCTCAAATCAAAATAGTCTTCCGGTAAAATAGACAGTTTACCTTTCAGTCCATGTTGAGATTGGGGGACAGTCTTTCAAGGTCCAGGGTGTGTGAACATGAAGAGGCAATTACCCTTGTTTCCTGCCTACCCTAATTTATTATTTAGTAAGTGGCCTGTTTTAATTTGTTTTAAACAGGCTATAGAGGTGTCTGTGAAGATTCCCAGTCATCCAGGTGAAGTTTTCTGGGCATTGAGTCGTGGCCGTTGGACTTCTTTTCCTGTGGAATTGAAATGTTTCGCTACTCATCCAAGTAGCTTTGTCAGTCTGAGCGGAGTTGGTGTTAGGCTTCCAGTTTATAGTTCACCTTGGTTTCACCCCACCCTGCTCTGAATAGGATTGTTTGGTGGACAGTGGCCTGAACAGGCTAGTTAGATACCATTGTCCACCTAATGAGCCTGGAGTGTGTGAAAGTCCCACCTATGCAACTTCTCCCAACACTCATTAAGTATGGGTCATTAGCCATGGCCTTCCTGATAGGGGTGTGAAATGATTCTGATTTGTCTGGGGATTGATGAGAGGACCACATGGTATGTGGGAGACAAATTGGGTCTAAATCCCCTACCCCTGTTGAGAGAGGGATTTTCAGTACACACATTAATGGCTTCCCTGACTCCTTTCTCTGTCTGATATGTGTACATACCGTGACTTTCACACACCATTGCACATCTAACAAGCCTGTTCAGGCCACTGTCCTCCTAATGAGCCTATCAGACCAGGGTGATGTGAAACCAAAGTGAACTATAAATTAATTGGAAGCCTCTCGTTAACCTCCCTCTGACTGATGAAGCTACTTGCAGTGAAGCACTTCAATCTCACAAGAAAAGGAATCTAGTTCCCATAATTCAACTTCCAGATTACAGAGGCATAGTTATACCACTTAAGACGAATGCCCCGTAAGATGAAAAATTCATAAGACAAATGACATTTCCAAGTATATGCATGCTTCACAAGATGAATTTTGCCTTTGGGCTGCCTCACAAGACGAATTTATTGGTATTCAGTGCATTCCTATGGGAATGCGCGTTAAACCCAATTGTGTACGATAAATTTTTCGCGAAATGAATTGGCCCATAGAACAAATTAAATTTGTCTTACGAGGTACCACTGTACCCTCTCGTTTGTTATCTAGTTTGGCCCAGTGGGTGAAAAAGAAGGTGCTTTGATGGTATTTATTGGCAGTGATGGCAAGGCAGTGTGTTTGGATAACTGCAGATTGTCAGTACTATGCTATTGTGGTTCCCCCCCCCCACTCCCCAGCGCTGTCCACTGGAAACTACCGTGTTGAAGGTGAAACTGTTTGACATGGGAGAACCGAGGGCTTTGCTTGCGACAGCTCTGTCCCCTCCCAATATCAGTGACATCGAACAGACCATTCTACGTCTTAAAGAGGTATGCATTCCATTCCTGTAAGCTTATTAATGAAAGTAAGTGTGACTAAAGCATACAAGGCTTAACTTAGCAGGACTTAACTGTTCACCTGCTATGAAGATTGAAATTTTGGGAGTGGTGATCAACAACAGATGAAAGGGGGGGGGAATCAGTAAAGAAGAATGAAACCAGTATGTATAACACTGCTTTAAATGGACTAAGCACAAAATGCATGTGGACAGTGACCTATATCATTGCCTGATCTATCTCCTGATCCCATGTTTGGCTTGATAGATCACAGATTTCACAGGGTCACAGGTTTGAGTATAATTCTAGCACAGATTGTGTGCAGTTGGGTTTACAGTGTACCAGGAGCTGCTAAATTGCAATAAGTTATAATGAGATACACTTTGTTAATGAACTATGTTGAATTGCTCCAACGTGGCTCCTCTAATAAGTGAGAATGGCTCAAACCCCTCCCCCCCAAGAATTTCTGTCTGGAAAATGTTTAGCATAACCTGGAGCTCTGACTCCGCTCCACCCTACAAACCGAAGTCATTAAGCTGCAGATGGTTCTTGATTTCTAAGAGTCTGGCATATCAAGTTTGAATAAAGCTGGAGGTCTCAGTTGGGATGCCATGCTGAACAAACCATGAACAGAAAAAAATAGTGGCTTGCTTAGCTCTGGGACGGGGTTGTGTGGGGCCATTTAGAGGGTGCAGATTGCGATTCCCTTCATTCCTCTTCATTGGCTGCACTGCTAGGGCCGATGGGAGTTGTAGTCTGATAACATCTGGAGGGCTACGGGTTCCTAACCTCTCATTAAACAGCTCCAGAAGGAGGCATCAAGCCAGTGGGGGCTTGTAAGCAGCTCACTATGGTTCCAGAGGACCATGATGTGCAAACCAGGGAGTGTTTTGGTTGTGTTCTTTGGAGTTTGTTAGCAGATCCTATTAATATATCCTGACTTCCATCTTGGTATAGATAGGAGCCCTAGCAATTGGAGTCCACTCCGAAGAAGAAAACACTTACGACGGTGAGTTGACCTTCCTTGGGAGGGTGTTGGCCCAGCTACCAGTCAATCAGCACCTTGGCAAGCTCATTGTGCTTGGCCATGTCTTCGGATGTCTGGAAGAATGTCTTATAATTGGTGAGTCAAAGGGAGAAAGAGAGTTTACTCCACCGACTTGTTTCCCTGGGTTGTTAATCTGCTCCGTCGTAATCGCTTTATTCATGCTGCTTTATAACATTTGTCAGAATCATCTGAAAGAAATCTTTGCCCAAGGAAGATGAAAATCTGAGGTTTTTGGTGTTGGGATAACAAGCCGAGTGGAGGGGAAGGGGATGGAGGCAAAGAAAACAAGGGGGTAGTCTCCATATTTATTTATTTATTTTTGAGCATTTTTACCCTGCCTTTCTCCTTGGAAAAAGGACCCAAGGTGAAACTCATCTATTCCATTTGATCTTCAGGGGTATTCGGTCTCTGTGCTCGGATCCTGCTGCTTTCTTTCAGGGAAAGACAGGATGACATTTTTAATTAACGAAGATTGTTCCCTCTGTCTCGTTTCCAGCTGCAGCTCTCTCGTTGAACAGCTTCTTTGTAATACCTTTCAGACAGCAACTGGATGGATACAGGTATTTACTTTTCACGAGGAATGCCATTTTACGTTCATGATATCAGAGGCCTCAGAAATGATTTTCGGCAATCCAGAAGTCACTTCCGGTTCAGTGATCCGGAAGTCACTTCCGGAAGTCACTTCCGGTTCACAGGGAGGCCATTTTTGGGGCCTCCAGAGAGATTGGGAAGGCCCTTGCAGGCCCATTTGGGGCAGCATCAGTCTGGGGGTAAGTACGGGATGCCTGGAACAGGCCTTTCCCCCCTTACCCCATGGGGCCTTTTTTCATATGCTGCGGTCCCACAATATATAAGTTCAGTATATGAACAGCGAAAGGGCAGGGGACCACTGTATCAATGGATGTTTATAGATGCATCTGGTGACCATTCAGTTGGAAGCAAACTCTTGGCTTCCCTTGTTTTCAGACCTTATGTTATGCTAGAATTAGCTGTTTGGATAGCTTAATAGATCAGATATCTGGGTGCGGAACCCAAGTTTGAGAATTTGATTCCCCACTATGCCTCTTTGCAAGTAGAATCAGCCTCCGTAGCCTTAGACAAACTGGACAGTCCCAGGGGTCCCCTCCCCAAAAAAGGAATGTTAAACCACTTCTGAGTATTGTCTACCAAGAAAATCCTGGAAAGAGTCACCATAACTTTACTTAACTGTATATTTATTTTACATGTCTTAACCTGGCATTTTTCCTTAAATGGACCCAGAGCAGCTAGAACTGGAGTTAGAATTGACTCGACCACACACTGATGATGACAACAACGATGATAGAATTGCACCAAGCATAAGAAGGATACAGCATGTGTTGTATATGAAGGTCAAACAAAGGCGTGAAAGGGAATACATATTCCGTATTAAGAACCTATTTGCCACTCCCACACTGAGGTTTTCCTGAGAGATGCAGGTCACAGCAATCCAACTTGCAAGTGGCCAATCAGAAAATGAAATATGCTTTCACCACTTGGGAGAGCATCTCTACAAAAGCTAAAATGATTAAGTGTGCAGTCCAGTTTCACCCTAAGATTGTGGAGGCAGAATGCGTGATACGGTATTACAGTACGTCAACAATAAATTCCATGCAAAAATCAAAATGACAAAATACAAGACAAAAACTTGTGGCACCTTAAAGACTAACTATTACAGTGGACCCTTGTATAACAAACAGCTTGTATAACATAAAATCTGTACAACATAAAAAAATTTCGGAGATAGGGGAAATTTGCTGAACATAATCGCCTATGGGTCGAATTCGTACAACAAAAAAATGGGATTACTCTGTTTTCAATGCATTCCTATGGGAATTTGTATAAAGGAAAAATTGCTTAACATAATTTCATTTGGAACAAATTAATTCCTTTATACAAGGTACCACTGTATATTTTAATGTAAGCTTTCATGGAAATGTCCACTTCTTCAGACATATAATAGCAGAATGTAGATTCTGCTGCTATATGTCTGAAGAAGTGGATGTGTCCACGAAAGCTTACATTAAAATATAACAGCCTTCAAGGTGTCACATGCTTTAGTCTTTATTTTGTTTTTATTTTTGTCTAGAATTCTTGCATAGACTAACATGGCTGCCTCTCACAAAAATATCAACAATAAATGATACCCTTTTGAGCTGAGATTGTTTTTTTTTTTTTTGCCAAAGAAAAATGTCTCTGGTTGCCATATTGGCAGGTATTTGCACAGACAGCATCTCTGTTTTACACACTACTTGTAGGCTGTTAAAAGGAATGATCGTGTAATTATTAATATTTTTATTAGACTTTGATTTTGCATTGGGAGAGTAGGCAGAACAAATTATTTTTTCAAATCACTGTTCTGATACTCTCACTGTTACCAGCCAAGGTATTTTTCCATATGTATAATTTAAGAAAGGTGCAGCAGATTGTTTGAAATTTAATCTTTTTTCTACAGTTGAGTATTGAATATTGTTTTGTGGGCTGTCCGGGATTAAGAGATCTTGAACTAAAATGTTGATAAATTATTGTTGCTCCGCGCAGAAATAAACAGCATTTTTCCGGGAACAGCAAGAGTGATTGTATCGCACTTGTTGAAGCTTTTAAGGTAAACCATTCCCTTCCCCAATCTCTGTGACAAGTAGGGTGGCTAGGAAAAAATGGAACAAACATTATAAAATCCTAATTTTTTCCCACCTGCTAATAAGTCTGATTGCACTAAAAGAAAAATAGCAATTTTCTCTGATACCATATTGTACCATTGCATAGTTATTGGCATTTTGAGCTAATGTTTGCTTGTTTGTATGCTGCCTTTCCCCAGAAGGATCCAAGGCAGTTTACAGAATTAAAAAAATAACACAACATTGAAAGCTAAATAATAAAGTGTTACAATATTAAGTGTTTAGTCATTAGCTAGCTTAGTGTCTATTAGTATGATGGATTAAAGGGTATGAGCTATAGGTGAGGAGAGATTATAGTCCCAGGATGTGAAAATAGTAGTATGCACTTTATTCCAAAAATAAAAGCCCAACGTATATTGACTTCTCCTTTTCAACCTTCTTCAAGGGCTATAGCACATAAAATAGAATTGGCCATAGTGCTTCTAGGGACATTTTGAGCATTTCATATAGTAAAATTGTAGTATTTTACAGTCTCTGGTCAAATAAATATGTTTACATATATTAATATTAAGTACAGTGGTACCTTGTATAAAGGAATTAATTTGTTCCAAATGAAATTCTGTTAAGCAAAATTTCCTTTATCAAATTTCCCATAGGAATGCATTGAAAACAGAGTAATCCCTAATTGCGACCATTTTAGGTTGTACAGATTTTCCCAATAGGCGATTTTGTTAAGCAAATTTCCCGTATCTCTGGAATTTTTTATGTTATACGGATTTTATGTTATACAAACTGTTTGTTATACGAGAGTCTACTGTAATTTAAATGATCTCAGTAGCACAACGTGTTTTGTAATAATCGTAACATTTACTGCCAGAAATATGGATTTTCCCCTTTTGTGCTTTTTGTTATATATCCCTTGAAGGTTTTAAAAAGATCAATCTGAAACGCATCAGGCTTTTAACTTGGAATAAAATGTTTATAATCTGGGACTACCGTTTCTTCTTGCTTGCAACTTTGGTGAATGTACCAGTTTCTCTCCCCCACCCCACCCTGTAAGGATACAAGCACAAGTGAACTAAGAAGACACTGCTTATTGTGAGAATTCTGACACCCTCCAGATGTTTCTGCAGTGCAAGTCTCATTAGCCTTTGAGAGCGTGGTTGGTTTACATAAGAACATAAGAAGAGCCATGCTGGATCAGGCCAAAGGCCCATCTAGTCCAGCTCCCTGTATCTCACAGTGGCCCCACCAGATGCATCTGGGAGCGCACGAGACTAGATCTCTGTCTCCTGATACCACACCCCTGCACCTGCTCCTTGAAGTACCCCGGTTTTTAAGCCTGGAGATTACACATCTCCATCATGGTTTGTGACCTATGATGGACTTTTCCTCCAGGAATCTGTCCAATCCCCTTTTGAAGGCATCCAGGCCAGAGGCCATCACCACCTCCTGTGGCAGGGAGTTCCACAGACTAACAACACGCTGGGTGAAAAAAAAATTCTTTTGTCTGTTCTTACTCTCCCAGCCCTCAATTTGAGTGGATGTCCCCTAGTTCTAGTATTTTGTGAGAGGGAGATAGCTTCACTCTATCCACTTTACTCATGCCCTGCATTATTTTGTATGTCTCAATCTTATCCCCCCCTCAAGCACCTTTTTTCCAGACTAAAGAGCCCCAAATGTTTTAGCCTTTCCTCATAAGGGAGGTGCCCCAGCCCAGTAATCATTTTAGTCGCTCTCTTTTGCACCTTTTCCAGTTCCACTATGTCTTTCTTGAGATGCGGTGACTAGAATTGTACACAATAAGTTATAGGCTGAAACATCTGGAAAGCAAGCGGAATTCAAAGCAGTGGTGGTGACCTGGTAAAGCCTGGTGGAGCTTTGGAACGTCGTGGCTGGAGGGCATTGCTGTCACACACCTCCGCTTGGCTGTATTTTGCATGTGTGTTTGTGCATGTTGCTTTTCAGGGCAGAAATACCCTCTTATGCCAGTAGACAGAACTCTTGAAATGCTAAGTGTAATGTCAAAGGAATGTTATGCTACTTATGTTAACAGTCCTGGTTTCACTTGGGTCAGGTGTGCTGTTGGTGGATTTGGACATTTTGTGTTCTATGCTGCATTGTGGGCGGCTTTTCATTTATATGTAAACCCCTTTCTTTCCAATAATTTTAGGAATGGCAGCGAAGCAGGAAAAATGGAAAACTTAGACACCCAAAGGTGAGTTGTCATCACAATGTAGCCTTCAGTTCAGAAGTTTTAATTGATGTTAGATCGTGGAGACTTATGGCTCAGTGGTTAAATTGCAGTACTGTAGACGAGTTTCTGTTCACTACTACGTTCAATCATAATGGTCTTGGGTAGCTGGCTCAAGGTTAACTCAACCTTCCATCCTTCTGAGGTCAGTAAAATTACCCAGATCTCATTGGAGGAGCATGGAGAAATTTTTAGCCTGCATAATTAAATTGTAAACCACCTGGAGAGTGCTCTAAACACTGTGTTGAGGTATATAAGCAGCATGCTCTGCTCTGCTTTGCTTTGTTGAGGTGTTGGTTTTGTCATCTGAGTAGGCCCAGGATGGACTTTTTAAATGCTGAGATTTTGACCCACGTGGGCATGGGGCTTGTATGCAAAAACTGTGCCCACTCTTTTCTTGGGAATGTACCCTGGTGTTCCTACAGCTGCCCTACAAGTACTAGTTTTTCTTTTGGTTGCCTTATAGAGCTTCATAAATGTGGTGTTTCATAATGCAAAATATTACTTTTGTGAAAGCATACATTAAAAGACAAACTGTTTCAGTATAAATGCATTTATTGTCCTGGTTTCCAGCTTTCTGCTCACACACCTCTCTCATCGCTGAAGAATCTCTAACCCAAAAGTCTGATTCTCAGGGTTAAATCCAGGTGCTAAATTTAGCTAGTTCACTGAATTGATGGGGTTTAAAACAAACAAGAGAGCTCTGAAAATGAGAACCCTCTATTCTTTTACATGTCTTTATCATCATCATCATCATCATCATCATTATTATTATTATTATTGTTATTATTATTTTGACTGAAGTTTTTGATTTCATTTCTAAAAATGGCTTTTCCCCCCTCTTCAGGATGAACTCGACTGGGGGCGTTCCAACTACATCCACATCAAAAGAATTAGAGAGGTGAATTGAACACGTCCTTTCAATCCTCCCCATCCCACAGTTCACTTACCCCTTTAATACAAAGTACAGTGGTACTTCGAGTTACGATTGACCTGAGTTATGAAAAAATCAAGTTACGAATAGAAATCCACAGGTGTAGGGAAATTTCATGTTGAGGGGGAGAGCCTTTTTTCAAGTTATGAAGGGAAAAAGGAAAGGAAAGATTCCTTTTCAAAATGGCTCCTGCTTGTTTGCAATAGCAATATTACCATCTTGTGGCCACCGAGATACAGTGCTGCAATTTTGAAAAAGGAAGCTGAGAACCGGGGCTTCTGTTTTTCAATGACCTAAACAAATTAGACACCATTTTGGGGACTTCTTTGGTGGATTTCTTGTGGCCACCCGACTTTTTGGGACTTCTTTGGTGGATTTCTTGTGGCCACCCGACTACAGTAATGCAGTTAGGAAGAAGAAGGAGCCATTTTGAAAAGGAAATCTGACAACTGGAGTTTCTTTTTCTTCACTGACCTTTTCAAACTGCACGTTTTGGATATATTTGGCACCCTTTGGGGGACTTATTTGGTGGGTTTCTCAAGTGTTTATAAGTTAAGTTTCTCATATTCTGTCTTGTGTTTGTGTTTTTTGCTCTCTCTCTCTCTCTCTCTCTCTCTCTCTGTGTGTGTGTGTGTGTGTGTGTGTGTGTGTGTGTGTGTGTATGTGTGAGTTCCCTCTTGGAATGGATTACTCCGTTTCCAATGCATTTCTATGGGAAACTCTGTTTTGAGTTACAAAATAGTTGAGTTATGAAAATGCATTTGGAATGGATTAATTTCGTAACTATAAGTACCACTGTACTTGGATCTGGGCTTATCAGAAAGGAAAAAGCCAGTAACAGAATCCTCACCATCTTTAATCAATGACTGAAGATTGTGAGGGTTTTATTCTGGATAACCTCAGAGGACAGTCCCTACACACAGGTTGTCACTTGCCTACAGATCTTTGCAGACCAGATAGGGAACCTTTGTGGCCCTTATTAGGTCGTTCAGAGACCCACAGTTCATCCATACAGCTTGTGCAGGTACTACTCTGCCAGTGTAGATCACAACACTTCTCAACTGTCATCTTCATAATTTCAGATACCAATTTGTCATGTGGTGGCCCTCCATATGGTGTCATGTCTCTATGTGCTTAACTGGGTTGCTTCACCAGTCTGATGCCTACCACTGGGACTCTACTTGAAGAGTTACCAGCTTAGTAGAACCTGTCAAGATGTGCAATCTGCTGATGCAGCCTTTGAGAACCAAGAGTCATCTCTTTGTTGTGACAAGGAGCCCAAGTGGGACTTTGCAGGATGTTGAGGACTGAGCAGTGACATAATCCATATCTGCCCAGAAATTAATCATGCAGGCAGCCTCTTTCTATACAGAATTCCATGTCCCTGCTAGAAAGCTTTTAAACCTGCAGGAGGTCCTCTCTGACATTTTTATTCAGAATAAGAACTCCATGCTTACAGTTTAAAATTAAGTTCACAATTTTGCATAGAGAGAACTGCCACTGTCATCATTGCTTCATTTTACTGCAGAGCCGTCCTGAAGCACGACTGCTAAATTAGATGGCCCGTGCATCAGTGGAGAGGGTTTATATAAACCCCTTTAACACCAGAATTTTCTTTTTCCAGTTACAATCACCTCTCTTCCAGGTGTACAAATAGGCCCAAGGGGCGCAGTAGCAAAGAAAATACATGGTCATTTCTGTAACCCAGGCCGAAAGCAGTTGGGCATAATGGAGAAGACAGCATGGGAGAAAAGTTAATTCTCCATTTGCCCAGGGCCACTGTGTTTCTAGCCCCTTCCTATGACTTCTGAGTGATTTTTTGAAGAAAGGACCGATTTATTCCTTTAAGATCTGTGATGCTAATTAGCAAGATCTACTATGCTAATTGCTATAGCATTCGTTTGCTGTAAAAGACAGGATCCTCGTGGTACACAGATTTTTTACAGGATCCTCGTGGTACACAGTATTGTAGCCAAAACTCTGCCCATTAGGTTCAGTCCAAGTTAACCAGCTCAAGATTCACTTAGCCTTCCATCCTTCTAAACCCCGTACAGTGGTACCTCCAATTATGAAATTAATAGATTCCAATGGTATTTTCTTAACTTGAAATTTTTGTATCTTGAAAGAGGGTTTCTGATAGAAATGCACTGGAAATGGATTAATTTGTTCCAAGTGAGAAATCACACCCCCAGAATAATGAAAAGCACAGTAACAGGCATGGAAACAACAGAAGCTCGGCTCCCTACCTTTAAAAGTCCCCAAAACGGTACCAAATAGTTCCAGAATGGCTCTAAAACGGGCACTTGGAATGCCAGGGCTTTAGCAGTAGAATGGGTCATTATAAAACAGAAGTCCCGGATGGCAGCACTGTCATTGCAAACAAGCAGGAGCCATTTTGAAAAGGAACCTTTACTTTCTATTTCCCTTTCGTAAATGGAAAAAAGAGCTAAATTTTCATATCTTGAAGCATCTTGATTCCCACGGATTTCTCTTCGTAAGTCAAATTTTTCACAGTTAGGGGCATTCGTAATTCGAGGTAGCACTGTAAATTGAATACATATGATGGCATCAGCATTTGTGGATTCCAGTGCTTCATGGGGGTAGCGTTTCTTCCGGAAATGGCCTTTATAGAGCATAAAAGAGCAATGAGAGGGCTACTCCCTGGAAACATTGCAGCAGGGAGTGAATGCCCGGAAGAATACCTGGAACGAGACTACGTCCTTGTCCAGCTGAGTGAAAGGAAGATTTCTGCAAGTGGTGGTTTGTTGCCTAGAACTCACAGAATTCTGCATGGGGAATTCTGGGAATTAGAGTAAGAAAGGAAAAGCACACCCCCTACTTATATTTATATTTTGCTTTTGCTTTTCAGACAACAACATGACTCTCCTTATGTTTTCCTCACAAATTTGTCCGTGGTATATCAGCTCAAACAATGTATTTATTTATTTATTTTTGTATTTGTATTCCGTGACCCGTTTTCCCCAAAGGGAACTCTGGGCGGTTTACATAAACTAAGCACCATAATAAAGAACAACAAATAATAATAAAGATTAAAAAAGACTACCGTATATACTCGAGTATAGGTCAATCCGAGTATAAGTCGGGGCTCCTAATTTAAACCCAAAAGCTGGGAAAATTTATTGACTCAAGTATTAGCCTAGGGTGGGAAATGCAGCAGGGTCTGGCAACTCCTCCTTTGTGAGCTGGGCGTGTGTGTGATGTTTAAAATGACTTTTAGCCACCGAGGCAAGTGCTTGAGTTGGTGGCTAAAAGTCATTTTAAACATGGGGGGTGGGGGGTTTCAGGAGAAGTGGTGCACAATGTTTAAAATGACTTTTAGCCACCGACCCGAACTTGCCTCAGTGGCTAAAAGTATTGACACGAATATAAGCTGAGGACCCCCCTTTTCAGCACAAAATTAGGGCTGAAAAACTAGGCTTATATTCGAGTATATACAGTATATATAATGCAAGACGAGACAAACAGCTACAGGGCAAGAGGCATAAAACACTAGACGAAACAGACAACAAGCACAGGGGAAAACAGAAACGCACCCCTGAAAAGCCAGGTTCTTATGGCCTTTTTAAAGGACGCCAAGGATGATGCCGGACATATCTTACTTGGCATTTTGTTCCAGGATGCCGGGCCAGCCACAGAGAATGTGATGGCCCCAAAACACCCAGACAGGTTTCTTCGCTCAGTTCGAGTTTCAACCTGGCTTTCTCCAAGGCATAGTCTCCTAATCTAATCAAGGCTTCTTGAAGATTGAAGATTCCTTCACTGATTCAGTTGCTACTATTCTGCTAATACAGTGGATCTTGTATAACAAACAGTTTGTGTAACATAAAATCTGTACAACATAAAAAATTCAGGAGATAGGGGAAATTTGCTTATGGTCACGATTAGGGATTACTCTGTTTTCAATGCATTCCTATGGGAATTTGTACAAAGGAAAATTTGCTTAACAGAATTTCATTGGGAACGAATTAATTCCTTTATACAAGGTGCACTGTATTAATTTAGCCGCTGATCACTATCTCTGCTGCTTTAAGACATACAAAATATCGAGACATGGTTTGCTTTTTTAAAAAAAGAATTTCGCCTTTCTGAGTTTTGCGTTGCTGATGTTCCTGTCTTGCAATGTGCATTGATCTCAGATTATGATTATTAGGTGGCTGAATTGTATGAAGAGTTGAGAAAAAGAGTTGCCCACTTCAATATGCATGTCTACACTCAACCTCCAGCCTTGGATCCTGAGTATGCGTATAAGCAGCGCTTCATTTTACAGGTAAGGCTGGGCCTTTTATAGGGGTGTCAAAGACTCACCACTTAGAACCACCCAGGTATAAGTTAAATTATACTGTATGTGGTCCGGTTCCAGATTGGCACTTTTTAAATCACTTTAATCTTCCCCTGGTTTTTACAATAGTCATTTGCAAAAACATGAATTGACTCCCATGATTATAGTAAAGACCAGATCAAGTCCTGGATGGCTGTTGTTTTCCCACTGACCAATCTGACATTTAGCAGCAGACGTTTTCAACCCAGGGGGTCTGTCACAGAACGTATCCAAGCAGTATGGGGACACCTTAGGACAGTGTTGGCCAAACTTCGGCCCTCCAGATGTTCTGGACCACATCTCCCAGAATTCCAAGCCTGTATTGCCAATGACAAAGGCCGTTGGGAGTTGTGGTCCAAAACATCTGGAGGGCCGAAGTTTGGCCAACACTGCCTTAGGAGCAGCCAATATCCTTTCATCTTTCTCTCTCATATGATGCTCTGAGTTCTTCCCTCTGCCATATCTCCCTCTGTTCTGAACAGCTCTAATTGTTGACCCAAGCGCCCCCATACACACACACTATTCTCTTTCCCATCAAAGCACATCCCTCCGAAAGCAGACAAGGACCGTAGAATCATAGAGTTCGAAGAGACCTCAAGGGCCATCCAGTCTAACCCCCTGCCATGCAGGAACCCCATCACAATATTTCCAACAGATGGCCATCCAGCCTCTGCTTAAAAGCCTCCAAATAAAGAGACTCCGCCGCCCTCCGTGGCAGCATATTCCGCGGCCGAACAGCTCTAACCATCAGGAAGTTCTTCCTCAGGTTGGCAACTTCTCTCCAGAGATGGCTAGGACTGAGGAAACATATCATCAAATAACTAAAATGAGAGAGGCTAACGTTAAAAGGCTGCGATATTTTAAAATTTAAGGAGAAAGGTGTGCAAAATGTAGTTATTGAAGACTCCAAGATCTTGTGGAGGCTGGGGGTCAGGTTCTGGGCTCAGCTCCTCCTGCCACGCTAAGTGCACACTTAGTGCCGCATGTGGCATGCGGCATGCTGCTGATGTGTGCATAGAGGCACTGCCTCTGCAGTTAAGGTCTCCTTATAGACCTGCAAGCAAGCCCAGGTGTTTCCAACTCCCCGTTCTTCCTCTCGCAGCAACCTGTCTGGAGGTCCTGCACAATTCAGGGGTCAGTGGCAGTCATGATCGTATGGGATGGAAGAGTAGGCATGAGTAGAGGGTTAGTGTCTCTAGGAACTGATTTCCGGGCTGCTGGAGGCCTGCCCGCCCAGGAGGATTCAGTCACAGGCCAGGTAAGGGCCTACCGAGTTGAGGCCACTGTTTTTCCCTGGGAGGAAGAGTTTTTCTCCATGGCGGGCCTTGAGGAACCTTATTCTCCTCAGAGGTCTTCTCCTCAAGCCAGTCACTTTTCCTGGGAGCTTGAGCCTTATGCCCGCATTATTGTTGTGGGCTGGATACAGACTGACTGATGGCTTGGCCACTGAACCTGCGTAGAGACAGCAACAGAGACAGAAGGAGTTAAAATGGACTCCAGGTCCGTGGGTTATATTCTTCTTCATATCTTGAGCTGCTTATCCCTGTTCTAATTGTCTGCTAGGAGAGAATGTGTTGCTGTTTTTCCAAAGGAAATTGTTCTCCTCTCATTTCTCAGGTTGTTATGGCCGGAGCTTTCTATCCCAATTATTTTACTTTGGGACAGTATGATGAAGAAGTTGCTGTAAGGGAACTTTCAGGCCAAGATCCCAAAACTACTGTGATGGTATGTTAATTAAGTTTGGAATATCTTGCACTGTATACGTGATGACTTGAGCAGTGTTTCTGCCTTTTGCAATAGATATGAAACTTGAGCGTCTCTTTCTGTGTCCTTCTCTTTCATTCTATCTTTTCTATTTCTTTTCTGTTTTATAAATTTTATTAAGTTTCTACAAAATAAGAAACATACAAAGCAAAAATTCACACACACGTGTGTGTGTGTGTGTGTGTGTGTGTGTGTGTGTGTGTGTGTGTGTGACCAATGAAGATGCTTCATAACATACTTTTCATGGAACCCCATTCTGCTTCCAGAAATGCATACACTCTTGGGAAGGAACCATAACCTTTCCCTTTTGATAATACAAAATCAGTAAGTTCTCAATCATTTTTAGCATGGTTAAAAAGGGAGAACTTATGAGACTATTCAGAGCAGGGGGATGTGAAATTAAGGTGAACTATAAAATGGAAGACTCGGAACTAGATTTCTTAAGTCTGACGAAGCTGTTTGGATGAGCAGCGAAACGTTTCAGTCTCTCAAGAAAAGTCCAGTCGCCATGACTCAACGTCCAGATAAACTCAACCGAATGACTGAGAATTTTCACAAATGTGAAGATACTTTGTGGGCAGCTCCTTCTGTGATGTTTCCGCTTTTAATCTTTCACTCTGAATCCCAAATACATTCTGCTGCACGTATACTAGACCAGTGATGGTGAACCTTTTAGAGACCGAGTGCCCAAACTGCAATTGAAAACCCACTAATTATTTGCAAACTGCCAATACAGAAATTTAACCTGAATACAGGTGGCTGCGAAGGGGCGAGGTCGGGTGGCTGCAGAAATGGCTCTGAGTGCTATCTTTGACACCCATGCCATAGGTTTGCCAACACTGTACTAGACCATGGAGCTCTTTTTGTTCCCTTTTGGCTTGTGTGTGTGTGTGTGTGTGTGTACAGGTTCGTTGAAATTAATTAAAGGTCCACACGAAAGAGATGCCTGTGAATCCTGATTTATAGAACAATTGAATAAACTTTTATTAACATCAGGTTCAACATGCTTGTTCGTCTTGCTTTCTTCATTTCCGTTTCGATAGGGAGTTAACAGGGGCAAACTGGAACTTGGGGTAAAATCATTGAACCAATTATTATCCTCATTAATAAACGGGTTGCTAGTCATCCTGTACCCTTCGTTCATTTTTGCTTCAGGATATCTCCTGCCGGAGGCTTGACTCTCGGTGGGGGTGCTCGAAGAGGGTGCATCCATCCCCAACCCGGTATCCAACCCGGAGGATTAGGATCTAATTTTACTCCTTGGATCCCCCAATGGGGCAGGTTCCCTTTTCCCTCGCTTATAACATCTCCTTTTATAACTGAGGAGGTTTTGCTTGAGGCTCCTTCCTCCACTGTCCTCCCAACGGTCTGAACCGCCCGTTCCTGGAAGATCGTTATCTTCCCTCTCAATCCTCGTCCTCGCGCCCCCCTTTCTCCACCCCATTCTGTCTCGTGCTTCTCCGTCTGTGTTTCTCTATTCCTTAACATTTGTCTCCTCTCTTTCTCCTCTGTTTGAATTCCTATTGAATCGACTACTTTCCTCGGATCCATCTTCACCTGCACCCCTCTGTGCCACACTCTACCTACTCTGTGCCTGATGTCAATTTCTCCTACTTGTGTCTCCTGGGACTTCACCTCTCTCTTCTTCCATTCATCTGTTTGCACAGTCGCTGACTGGCATCTCCCTTTCCCTATTCCCACCTGTATGCCAATCTCAGTCCTTTCCTTTTCTCTCTCTCTTCTTTCCTCTGTTTGTGTCCCAGCATTCTTAAGTTCTATATCAATATCCCTTAGACTGGTATGTACATCTTCCCATAACTTTAATTTTTGGACTATACCTAAGTAGCTTTCTTGAACCTTCCCTTTATCTCCTTTCTCTTCTATTCCTTTAGTGACAGTAGCCTCTATAGGTTTCTCTGTCCTAAAGAATAATTCTCCAGGCATTCCTTCTTCCTCTTTCATATCTTTTAGATCTCTTCCTTTTACTTCACCCCTATCCAGCCCCATGTTTCCAACAGCGGAAGATCCAACAGCCTCTTTAGGTTCACTTTCGCTCCCATTCTTACAGTGTGTGTGTGTGTGTGTGAGAGAGAGAGAGTCCACAGCCCAAGAGTGTTGGCAAACAATGTAGAAAGAATAGAGTAGACTGCAGGAAGGATGTGTGGAACGAAACGTGGACCAGGGGTGGCGGCGGGGTGGCGGGAGGAAGTGTGTGAAGGAGGCAGGAAATAGGGGTAAAGAGAAAGTAAAACTAAGTAAAGCCAGCCCCAGGAATGAAAGAGGCGGTGCTTTTTTTGGCAGAAGGAGAAATGACAGATGATAGAACCTTGGATGCTAAAAGAGACTAGGCCAGGGAGCCTAAAGAGATAAGGGAGAGGATTGCTGACATTTGCCCTTATCTTTTGAGCTCATCCACTGCATCTCTGACAGGTGGCTCTCATCTGTTGAACGAGTAGGACTCTTGTGTTAGCCATGTTCCTCAAGCTGTGGCAGTTTGTGGACACTGCCTTGTCACCTCATGCATCAATAAATGATTCCAGTGCTAGGCTTGCTGCCAAAATCAGATAGATGACTTTCATTAAGAAGCAAAATTGCAGTCTTTCTGAAAGCACACCTTTTTATTCAACAGTTGAAGAACATCCCTCCGTACAGTTTCCTGTACTATAAGCAGCTGCAGTCCCTGTTCAGACAGTGCGGCCAAGTCAAATCCATTTCTTACCATGGAAGCAAGTAAGTGAATTGCAGTTGTTAACACTTGATGCAATTTTTTTATCGCTTCATCGGTTATAGAACACACCGTTCACCACCCACTTGTTAGTTAAACCGGGCTTTGAAGGCCACCACTCACCTTCCAATCTCGAGAATCTTACTTACCTCAGTGACTTCTGAGTTTTTAGGCTTCCTTTTCAGTCACTGAGAATAAAAATGTGCCTTTATTAATGAATAACCAAAAGTTCCCATAAGCATCACGAAAAGCTGACTATAGCCACGACTTTTTTGGGGGAGGACACGAGAAAGGGCCTTTTCTGTGGCCACTTCTATGTTTTGCAACTCTTTGCAGACGGGAGGTTAAGATGGCCCATTCATTCCCATTTTAAAGGCAAAGACCTTTTTATTCAGGCAGCTGAGAACTTAGGAAGGACAGGGACTTGAACAGCTGATTTCCTTTTATGTTTAATGCAAATTATCATTGAGACTTTAACAGGCATTCTTCAGTGCAGCCATTCTCATCCATAAACACAATATGGAAGAAATACAGTACCGAACCAGGACCTTATGAGTTGCTTAACAAACCTTATATGATGGCGTGTGAAGAATCTCCCAGAGTAGCTATTTGCTAGATGGGCAGTATAAAAGTCAAAGAAACAAGTAAGAGCTGTTTCTAATCTGTGCCCCCTTCAAATACGCCACACTCACAACTCCAGGACCATATGGCTCCTGTTGACAATGGCTGCTTTAAATTTGAGTTTGGTTTTCATATGATTGATTGATTGATATTTTATTACTTTAATAACATTTATTAGTAATTTATTGTGTATTAGAGATACTGGATCGTTTAGAATTCCGTTATATGGTGCATTTGGACCTCCTTTTGGGAGAAAGGCAGCCAATCTAGATAGATAAAGTGTTTTGCTTATATACTACCCCATACCACTTAAAGTAGTCTCTGGGCAGTTTGCAGTTTAAATTACAGTATGCAGGGTACACATTGCCCCCCCCCAATTAAGCTGGATACACATTTTACCTACCTTGGAAGGATGGAAGGCTGAGCCAACCTTGAGCTGGCTACCTGGGATTGAACCCCAGGTCATGAGCACAGTTTTACCTGCTGTACAGGCATTTAACCACTGCGCCAATGGGGCTCACAATGAAAGACCCCTTTCTTATCACCATGATGAGAAAGGGGACTAGTGCTGTATTGTCTTAATGTTGATCCTCCTCCACCACTTTTGGTTTTTGTCTTGTTCTCCCTCAACGTAGAGCCTTTGTAGAATTTTCCCGGAATCCAACGGAAAGCTTTAAAACTCTCCCCGCGGTATATCTGGCTCTCAAGATGGCACAGCTTCGGACGCGTCTTGAGCTCAACGTACACTCCCCAGAAGTGATTGAGGGGAAAATGGAAGGAACCCCTACACTCCTGAGAGGGATTCGGTAGGGTGCTTAGGTTTCCTTTCATCAGAGGGAGCTGTTTTGTCTTGGTGCTTGTCAGGATTACAGATCTATGGCCGTAGCGGTCTATGTTTCAGAGACATTAGACATTCTCAGCTGGCGTAAAACGTGCAACATCTGTACCTCTTCATGTAATTGAGCATAATTTATTCTGCTAGTGGAGTGGGGAGTGTGTTTATACTAGGTAATGAAGCCCTGTGTACTGGCATTTCTACTAAGCTCCCATATTGGACAGAATCCTCTGTACCTTCTGTATGGTACAGCAAAAAATCAAAGAAAAACAAAACAAAAGACACAAAATATGTGGCACCTTAAAGACTAACTTTCATATTTTAATGTAACATTTCGTGGACACATCCACTTCTTCAGACATATAGCAGCAGAATGAGGTGTGTAATATAATACAGGGGTAGTACATGGAGGGATGCAGTACTTCCTTGTGAAAACATAAACCCAGTTAGATGCAACAGTTCAGTCTCTGGCTTTTCCTAACAGAGCAGACTCTGGCCTTGCACACAGAATGTAATAAGATGTCGTCAGATTTAGACAGTCTTGTTTAAAACTCAGCAGCCTCAGGGACTAGAAACATACTCATTAAATGTAAGTGAAAGCTTCTCGAGGTGCTGAATTCTGCACTCTCTGTTAGATTTTGGAATGCACCTGTGATTCTGGAGTTGAAGTTTTAGAAGAGGTACCCATGTTAGTCTGTGCAGGCACGTCTGGGGAAGTGGAGTTATCCATTAAAGCGGTTATTAAAATACAGCAAGTAGTCTTTAAGGTGCCATGACAGTTTTGTTTTGCTTTGGCCTATTTTTCTGGAGCTTCTGAAAGCAAATTCCAAAAACGGGAGCAAAATTAATGATCTGGAGAAAGCAAACGGCATTGAAAGCTATGGCTTAATGACAGCACTCAGCATTTTCCAGAACACATAACGTTTAGAAAAGACATTATTGTTTCAGTGAGATTTATAAAATGCTGTACAAAAGCAATATACGTAGCAATGATTCAAATTCATGTAGACTTAATATGTACAGGTTTTCAGTTCCCTTCCTAATGAAGGCTCCCATTGACATTTGCCCCAGTACTGTAGAGACCTTGATGGGGTAAAAAAAAGAGTGCCTTTCATTGCTTGACTGGGTAAGAAGGAGTTCAGTGCAAGCAGGAGAACAGGTCTGGCAGAGATGGGGTGGGGGGTACCAGGTTTTTGGGGCGTCAATCAAGTTTTGGTTTGGTATTTGCAGACTATTCATTATTTCAGCTTTATCTTGAAGGGCCTCCCTGAGTGTCAGCAATGCGGCAGCAGAATGATATCATGTTCCGTGTATTTGTTTGCAGGGTGAATGTGGACTTTCAGAAGCATATTGTGGCTCCTGTGCAGATGTTCAGTAGCACTTCGGAAACACTGCAGACCTTAAATAGCCTGAACTTATCTATCAATGTCACTGAGGTAAAGGGACCTTAACGGGTACAACTGCTTATAGGTGTGTAGCTAGCAACGGGGGAGGGGGCACGTGGCGGCTCAGTGGGCTAGAGCGCTGAAATGTCGGCTGCAAAGCCGGCCGCTTGGCGGTTCGAATCCCGGGTGCCGCACAGCGGAGTGAGCTCCCGCTGATAACCCCAGCTCCTGCCAACCGTAGCAGTTTGAAAACATGTAAATGCAAGTAGATAAATAGGTACCTCCGTAAAAAAGCGGGAAGGTAAACAGTGTTCCTTGTGCAGAAATGCATTCAACCATGCCACGGACTTGCACAACTCTGGCTCTTTGGCTTGGAAATGGAGATGAGTCGGACATGAATAGCGTGCATGTGCAGGGGGAACCTTTGCTTTTACTAACAATGGTGGCAGTGAAGTCTAACATGTTGTAGGTGGGCATCTTTCAATGTTCCTTGAGTCTATTTCAGATTGGATCATTCAAAATCTGTTCTAAGAGGAGCAGAGGTGTTTTGAAGGTTTCAGGGCTCTTTCTCTCTCTCCTGCTCCATTTCTCTCTCTCCCCCCCCCCGCGTCCTTGCACACCACATACGCACACATCCACATGCTTGGCATCACTGGCCTATTGTGTTGCACCGGGTCTGACCCGAAGGCTCGTGCAGCCTTCATGACTGAGCGATGTCGACATATGTAGGTTACACCCCTCGTCTGTAGGCGCTTTATAAGAACCGTAGTGGAGAACCATCGTATGAAGGGCTCCCTTTAGCAAGCATTCTTTTCCAGAGCTTAGCTCCCTTGTGGATTGTTCATAGACAGACCTTAAAACGTGGTTGTTCCAACCTGCCTTTATCTGACTAAAAGCTCACCTTTCGCAATGTTAATTTAAAGCTAAGGCTTTGAAATGTTTTAACTACTTTATATTTTAATGTAATGTAGAGCATGCCTATGTCTACACTGTACATACATAAATGTTTAAATCCCTGAATAACCAACAAAGAAGTCTTTGCATTCCCTTCTCTCATCTGATCTAACAGGGAGTTAACCTTTCCAAACTCGGGTACTGAGCCAAAGAGCTAATTGAGTTTCTAGGAGTGTGATGTGACCAGAAAAAAAGGGATGTGTGGCAAATACTATTTTAGGCTGCATTAGAACATAAGAACAGCCTCGCTGGAACAGGCCACAGCCCATCCAGTTCAGCATTCTGTCTCACACAGCGGCTCACCATTTGCTTCAGGGTATTCCCAAGCAGATGTCTTCACCTCCTTACGGTTCCCCACAAATGGCATTGAGAGATACCCTGCCTATCTCTCCAACCCGGAGGTTGTCCTTAGGCATCCATAAAGACAGCCATGGATACCCTTGTTCTCAAGTTGTCTATTCCTTTCTTAAAGCTGTCAGAGCTGACAGCTGTCACCATTTCTTCTGGCAGGGAGTTCCAGAGACCAGTGATCCTCTGGGTGAAAAAGGACTTTCTCTTATTAACAGAAGTATAATTTCCAAATCTCGTGAGATGCTCTTCGCCCTCAATGCAGCGGTAGTTAGGCCTCACCTTGATTGTTGTGTCCAGTTCTGGACACTGTACTTCAAGAAAGGTGCAGGCAAATTTGAACAAGTTCAGAGGAGGGGGACAAGGATGATCAGGGAGCTGGAAACCAAGCTCTGTATGGAAAAACTAAAAGAGCTGGGCATGTTTAGCCTGGAGAAAAGAAGACTGAACGAACATAAGAACATAAGAAGAGCCCTGCTGGATCAGGCCAAAGGCCCATCTAGTCCAGCTTCCTGTATCTCACAGTGGCCCACCGGATGCCTCTGGGAGTGCACGAGACTAGATATCTGTCTCCTGAGACCACTCCCCTGCATCTGACCCTTGATGTACCCTGGTTTTAAGCCTGGAGATTATACATCTCCATCATGGCTTGTAACCTGTGATGGACTTTTCCTCCAGGATATGACAATATGGTGGCACTTTTCAAATATTTAAAAGGTTGTCATACAGAGGAGGGGCAGGATCTGTTCTCGATCACAGACTGCGGGACATGCAACCATGGGCTCAAGTTACGAGAACCCAGCTTTCGTCTGAATACCAGGAAAAACTTCCCAACTGTTAGAGCAGTATGACAGTTGCCTTGAGAGTTGCTGAGTGATCCAATACTGGAAGCATTCAAGAGAAATTTGGACCACCACCTGGCTGATATCTTTTGATTTGTGCTCCTGCCTTGATCGGGGTTTGGACTTGATGTCCTTGTGGGACCCTTCCAATTTCGTTAGTCTATGATTCTAAACCAAGGGTAATTAGAAAGTTACATTATGTAGGATGAGATAATGGGTTCATCTAGCCCCAGACTGGCAGCATTGACCAACAGCAGCTCTTCATACTTTCTGGTAGGATTCTTCAGTATAGCAACCCTCTTAATGCTAGGAACTAGACCTGCAGTCTTTTACATTGATAATACTCTCTTGCTGAGGTATAGCCCGTCATGGTTAATGTGAATGCGTGGAGATCTGAGAGCCTTTTCACATGACCCCTAAGATCCGCTGACCACTTAAATTCAGACCAGAGATCTTAGGGGTTTGTCGCTGTTCCTGCCTTCCCACCCCCTCCGCACTCCTGGCTGCTGGCTGCGTGAGGGGAGGGAGAAAAAAAGGAAGAAAAGAAATGCCGCTCACCTCCGTTCTGCCGTCCCGGCACTGCATTCAGATCTCTTAAAGGGGCAGGGGGGGGCAAAAAAAGAACAAACAGAAGCAAGGAGAGCCCGGCAGTCACTACGTTATATCCGCATCAGGAATTTTCACCTCCAGAGAGCAGGTACCTGAAAAGTGCGTTGGGACGTGCTTAGGTAGGCGTGGTCGCACTTAATTATATGTAAACTCCAGAGTTGATGGGGAAACAATTTTAAGCTCCGGAGCTGGGAGCCATTTGCCGCGGAGTTTAGGGGTCATGTACAAATACCCTGAGTTGAATCAGAACTTGGTCTCAGGCTCTGCAAGGTTTTTCTGTTTGTACAGAAGCAGATTCTGCCCAATTGGTGGAGAACTTTATGGGGGGGGGAAGTACTCCTTGCTTCCGACATGCTGGCAGCTGTTCTCAAGAGACAGGCATGTGCCATTTTCCATCCTTGAGGATAAAAGGTTGGTCTCCGGAAATGCGTAAAACAAGAGTGGTCGTTTGATCGAGTTCTTTGTCGGTTTGTTTTGCTTTAGGTGGTAGAGGTCGGGCACTTCTGGGGGTACAGAATTGACGAGAGCAACATGGCTTTACTCAAAAGTCTGTCCGCTGAAATCAACCAGCTGGAATTGAACCGTTTGCCAGTTCATCCCTATCCGGACCTTGTGTGTTTGGCCCCGTTTACTGACTGGCAAGATGAGAGTTATTATAGAGCCCAGATCTTGTATGTGTCTGGAGAGAGTGCAGAGGTATGTTTTTATACAGCTACCACCACCACCACCACCACCACCACCCAAACTTCTTCATGTTGAGAAGTAGTGCAAAACAGAACAAAAACAAAAACCAAGAGTAGTGCAGAAAGATGATGTCTATAGTGTAAGGATTACATCTGTGTGACTGAGGAAATGCTACTCTGTAGTGGATTTGCAGCTGGTTGATGATGATGCACAAAGAGTATCCCTCAGCATTCTGGACAGAGTTTTGCCTTAGGCCCAAGTTGCTTAAACATCTTTATAAACAACTTGGATAAGTATGTGGATGTTATTCTCATTAAATTTTAAATTGCACCAAACATACTTCCCAAGTCAGAATGATTTGCAGAAAGAGGTCAAAACTGCATTTGGAAGTGGTTGGATTTGATCCTGTCATCTCTTAAGTCAGGGGTGTCCAAACTTTTTGCAAGGAGGGCCCGATTTGGTGAGGTGAAAATGTCTGGGGGCCGACCATTTACCTGCATTTGGCCCCTGGGCTGGATGCTGCACAAGCCTCTGGGACATGCAAGGAGGTGGGGAGGATGCTGCAGCCACAGAGCCAGGGGTGGGTAGGCTGGGCAGGTGGCTGGGAGAACGGATGGAGGCAGGGAGGGCAGGCAAACCATAAAACTGCAAGCTAACACCTCCATCCGGTATGAGGAGCGGCCAGCTGGTGGGGATGCATGACAGGATGAGCCAGCGGGGAGAAGAAGCCGCTCAGAATTTGAAAATGGGCCACATTTGGCCCCCGGGCCTGACTTTGGACATGCCTGTCTTAAGTGCACGAATAAAAAGCTAGAAATCCTCAGTACCACAAACAGAAGAAAATTGCAATATTTTGGACACATAATGCGCTCTGAGAAATCCCATCTGTTACAGGTTATCCTTCAAGGAAAAATAGATGGGAAGCATGGCCTGAGGCATAGAAGAATATTCGGGCTTAAGAACTTAAGCCAGTGGTCCAGAGTGAACACAGCTGCTCTGTTTAGAATAGCTTTAGATCGAAACCAGTTCAGGCTACTGATCGCCAACGTTCTATGAGGACTTGGCACTTGAAGAAAAACTCAGGTCTGGTTGATTCTGTGATCATTTCCCACTGGCTTGGTTGGCTACGTCTGGCAGGAAATACAGACCAGCGTGCCATTATGGAGCAGTAAACTTCCCATCCATAGACTGTGGGTGCCACACGTCAGTGTTTTTTTTTTTTTAATTGTCACAATTGGTAGGAGCAGTAAAAAAAACACCCCACTGAGATCTCCTTAAAGACAACTTGTGGCCAACTTAGAATATATTGTCAACAACTAGTACACATCTTCTGGCAGCAGTCTATGGGCTCAAAAAGCCCTTGGAAGAGGCTGAGGAAATCTTTCTAAGCTGCTTAGCTCTCAAGAAGACAGGCTGATTTGTTATTCCGAGACAGCCTTCTGAGAAATCATGAAACCCTGAACAGATTTCTTGCCTCCACTGCTTTCATCCAAGCACTCCTTTGTTCCTGCCTGTTTTTGCCTTTAACTTAAAATGTCTGTGCTTCTCTCAACTGATACATTCAGAATCAGAGTACATGCACACACAAATGATGCAAGAGCACTGACTGACTGATTAAAAAGATGCAGAGAACCTATCCAATGCTTCTTAGTGTCTATAATCAGGAACATTTTTTCCACACAAGTAGCCTCTCCTAGTCTAGCTAAGGAGGGTCAAAATTTGCTCATTTCTGCCAAAGTGAAAACCTGTATCAGTACAAACAATTTTTTGATTGTTTTGAACTCAGTAATAGGTTTGTAGTGTCTTCTTTTAGTGCATGAAAGTCCTTAAATCCAGCTGCTCAAGAGGATAAGAACATAAGAAGAGCCATGCTGGATCAGGCCAAAGGCCCATCTAGTCCAGCTTCCTGTATCTCACGGTGGCCCCACCAAATGCATGGTGCATTGTGCAAAAAGTCTGTACGCCAGCATTAGAGAGACTCCTGATGCTTTGGGGTCTACCCATGGGTCAAGTCATCTTGTGATTCAGGCCATTAGTTCATCTAGGTTAGTACTATAGAGGCAGCCCTCAGTAGTTTCCAGTGATGGACTTTCCCAGTCCTACCTGTGCATCCTGGGAACTCCGTCCAGGACATGCTGCATGCCAGGCAGGTACTCCACCATGAAGCTGTGCTATTTCTGGCAGCTGCATGAGCCGGTGAGCTGCTTCTGTGCAGCAATATTTGCTTGGTTCTCCTTCGTGGCTTTCATGAAGCCACACAGATGGGTTTCCCAGCATGCCCGTCTGGAGGTCGGACTTCCCTAGCAGTAGCGTCCCTCTGTGTCTAAGAAGGCTCCAACCCTTATGTTGCCAGTTTTGGAGAAGTCTTTGAAATCGAACCTCTCTAAAGATCCTCTGTGACTGCTTCCAAGCCGTCCGAGGTTATTCTACTTGATATCAAGCACTCTGATCCGTCGGGTTCGATGCCTTCATTTCTACAACATCCTGGATTCGAGTCAACCCTTTGCTCCCTTCAGAGCCCTTGGTCTTTCCATGTTTTTTTTTTTTTTTACAAAAGTGTGCCTTCCAGTTGAATAGCTCTCCTCATTTACAAATTAATACAGTAGGACCTCCGTATCCACTGATTCATTATCCACTGATTCAGTTATCCACGGTTGGCAGTGGAAAAACATTAAATTATTCAGCAGCCACAAAGCAAGCTGTAAAGCAAGCTATTGTCACAAATAGCATCCGTAAAGCAAGCTACTGTCACAAACAGCGGCCATAAAGCAAGCTACTGTCTCAAAACAGCAGTCATAAAGCAAGCTACTGTAAGGAAACAGCAGTCTGGTGGTGGGTGGGCAGGCGTTCTTTGTTATCCGCAGTTTTCATTATCCACGAGAAGGCCTGGAACCAATTCCCAGCGGATACAAGGGTTCTACTGTAAATCTGTGCAAGTGCTTTCTTTGCAAATGAATGCTTCGGTTTAAATGGTTCTTGCTTTATTGTCCAGGTTTTCTATGTTGACTACGGCAACAGATCAAAAGTAGCCTTGGACAACTTACGAGAGATCCCAAGCCATCTTCAGGAGATTCCTTTTCAGGTGGTGTCTTTTTCCCTTTGCTTTATGAATGGAAGTGTGTTCTCGAGCAGTGGCGGACAAACTTCGGCCCTCCAGATGTTTTGGACCACAACTCCCAGAATTCCAAGCCTGTATTCTCAATGACAAAGGACTGTGGGAGTTGTGGTCCAAAACATCCGGAGGACCAGAGTTTGACCACCACTGTTCTAGAGGAACAGATATGGGATTGCAAAACATCTTAAAATGCTTCCTGGAAAGAAATCATGTTTCTCTTGATGGTTTGTTTTTCTAAAATTCATTTAGGCTCTGGAATTCAAAGTGCGCAGTATGCGGCCTTCTGCGCAGTCTCTTATCTGTGGAGAGCAGTGGAGCCGGAAGGCCAACCAGAGGTTTGCTTCACTGATCAACGGTTGCACTTTAATGGTGAAAGTCTTTTCAGTCGTGCACAGCATCTTGCACGTTGACCTGTTTCGATACTTGGGGACAGTGGACATTGTGAACATCCGCGACATTCTCGTGGAAGAAGGCTATGCTGAATTGGCAGAGGATTCCTACGAATCCAAGGTACGTCTTTGGTCTCTGATGCTACTTCGTAGGGTAGAAGAAGACCAAATCCAGTCATTAGGCCTAGCTCACACTGACCTGTTCAACACGTGGGATGTGTTTAGAGTCAACAGTTACGTGAGCATTATCCATTATAAGTATAAAAAAAATAGCCGGCCATTAGAAGTAAGAATTCCTTTAAGTACTGACTTGTGTAGTCACTTGTGTAGTCAGCATGTCTACTTTACGCGGGACTGACAAGTGGATTCATCCCGTACAGTAGTTTGGCAGAACTCTGAAAACAACGAGAAGGATGTCAAGATAAGAGGGCCGACCTATAGGTTCTCGGCTTTTAACCTTATTCCTTATCCCCAAGCAAAGCTGAGCTTAAATGCATTTCTCTTGTCTCATGACCGGTGCCCGTGGGCCAGGGGCTTATTTTCTCATACATATAGAAATGTAGATAAATACCATGGTGTTGTATAAATGACAATAGTACAGGCATCTAGATTTGTTCTCCATCGTCTGTTTCATACTGTTCTGATAATAATAAATGGGTGCCACCCAAGTCAGTTATTTTTGGGGTTTTCTAGATTGAGAGTATTCGGAAGTCATTTGCCATTCCCTTTTTCTGGGGACATCCTGGAACAACAGCAACAACAACTTCTTCTTCTTCTTCTTCTTCTTCTTCTTCTTCTTCTTCTTCTTCTTCTTCTTCTTCTTCTTCTTCTTCCTTCTTCTTCTTCCTTCTTCTTCTTCTTCCTTCTTCTTCTTCTTCCTTCTTAGCTTTTCAAAAAGAAGGCTGAGGGGGGATATGATGTCTTTGTTTAAATATTTGAAAGGATGTCCTATTGAAGAGGGAACAGGCTTGTTTTCCATGGCTTCAGTGACTAGGATTTGGGGCAGTAGTCTCAAACTACAGGATAAGAGATTCCATTTGAAAATTCGGAAGAACTTCATGACAGTTAGAGCTGTTTGGCAGTGGAATGGAGGTGGGTGGAGTCTCCTTCTTTGGAGGTTTTTAAGCAGAGGCTGGATGGCCACCTGTTGGAAATACTGTAACTCCCGGTGGATTCTTGGTATTGTAGTCCAAGAAGTAACCTTTCAAGCTATGATTCAGAAGTACTTTAGGGTTCAGGGCCAGAGTGAAATAGAATCTTATCCCACTAGACCTGCCAAGACAAATTTTGTTATTCCTCCTTTTTAGAATTACTGTTCAAATAACAGGCTGGGATGTCCTTCATCCACTAAGTACAGCTGACCTAGGGCATTTTGAGAACATGAGCTGCATCAGCAAATGTTGCCAACATTGCTCAAGTTAGAGTAGGAGTAGAGTTGGAGTAGAACAATAATGCTTTTCTACCTTCTTGGAAGCAAAATTACAGTGTTCATAAATAACGGTTGCTATAATTTAATGCACCAGGACTGGATGCTTCATTCTCCCTAATGGGTGGAGTAGCTATACTTGCAAGTCAAATTTCCTGTCTCTGTCCACCCACACACGTATTTCAAGTCTCTCCTTTTCATTTTCTCCTGTTAGCTAAGCAATGAGACTCTCAAGCAGCTGTTTTCAAAGGCGGGCACAAACAAGGAGACTGGAGACACATTTCTGCAGAGCAGTGCAAGGAAGGAGGAGAAACACATGATTGAAATGTTGTTGGAGAGCGTTTCTGCCAATAGAATGAGTGCTCCAAACTGCAAAGTAAGCTTAATGAGCATCATTGTTTTAAGTTCTACCACTATGTACGCCCACACATCCCTGTTGTATTTTCCTCTGGGTCCTGGAATAGCAGATGATTTCATTGTTCAGCACTGAAGTCAAGGAAGCCTCTTGAAGGATTTGAGATTTTTAAATTTTTGTTTGTTCCTCTGACCATGTTTTCTGAAGTCCAAGAATCAGTTTGTCCATTTGCTGGGTAGATTATATCTTGATCTTTAAATGTTTAGCCTTTCAAAACGGAGGCTGAGACGGGATATGATAGCCATGTTTAAATATTTGAAAGGATGTCATATTGAAGAGGGAACAGGTTTGTTTTCCATGGCTTCAGAGACTAGGACTCGGGGCAGTGATTTCAAACTACAGGAAAAGAGATTCTATTTGAAGATTCGGAAGAACTTCATGACGGTTAGAGCTGTTCGGCAGTGGAATATGCTGCCACGGAGGGTGGTGGAGTCTCCTTCTTTGGAGGTTTTTGAGCAGAGGCTGGATGGCCATCTGTCGGAAATACTGTGATGGGGGTTCCTGCATGGCAGGGGGTTGGACTGGATGGCCCTTGAGGTCTCTTCCAACTCTATGATTCTATGTTTCTTTGAGGTGCTCCTACCAGAGGTGAAAAATAATGTGCTTGCGTATCTTGCTTTTAATCGTTGGAGGGTAAATTTACAGGTCTGCCAAAACACCTCATTTCTGAGCAAGTCCTGTTGTGGAAGGGAAAGGTTAATCCCCAAGGGGGGAAAAACATTTTCTGTAATATTTATATCAGTATTTGACCCTGATCAGACAATGATCCAGTTTGGATATGCTAAAGAGACACATTTTAAAAGCAGCAGTTTGTTTCAGCCTGAACTTCCTTAAATCGGAGGTTACTACTTCAGGTACATGGGTAACACAAAAAGCAAAGTGTGTGGCTTATATGCCTTCCCTATAGTGCTTAAAGCATTCCCTGGGTGGTTTACAAGAATCATGGAGGCTACACATTCCCCACCCCCTTGAACTGGGCACTCAGTTTACCGAGTTGGGAAGGATGGAAGGCTGAGTGAACCTTGAGCTGGTTGCCTGGGATTGAACCCCAATTTGTGAGCAGAGTTATACTGCAGAGTTTGGTTGCATTTCAACCATTGCACCACACATTACATGGGTACTCCCATGGGTAGCAAAGGTTTATTGTTTTTAGTCCCAAAGAAGGTCTATACAACTTCATTCCATCTTCCAGTATGAGGTGGTTCTTACCTCCTAGAGAAAATATCATGTTTCTCTCTGCTCTGAGATCTCCATGTGTCGCCTTCCGCTGCTATTCCACTCTTTGTTCCTGCCCTTACATGCTCTCCCTTGTCTGCAAGGTCCTGCTATCACTGCTGGGATTATTATTTTTTTTGTATCCTGAAGGCCTTTTCTCTTCTCTTTTAGAGACCGAGTGCCCAAACTGTGATCCAAAACCCACTAATTTTTCCCAAAGTGCCAAGACAACAACTTAACCTGAGTACAGGTGGCTGTGAAGGGGCGATGTTGGGTGCCCACAGAAAGGGCTCCAAGTGCCACCTTTGGCACCCGTGCCATAGGTTCACCAACACTGTCCTAGGGGTAGTTCCACAGTAACAGCAGTGGGACAGGCTACACAGTGTGATGGTACATTATCCTTTGTTGGTGGTTCTTAAATGGAGGTTAGTTGTGGTTTTCCTGGATTGATAATGGGTTAGGCTAGAAAGGATAATTAGATCCTTCGAGTTCTGGTATTTTACGTTGCGGTTGCAAACAGTGTCTAGTTTTTGTGTGGATGCTTAAATATAAATGTGGAAAGGAATGTCTGGGTTGTACATTCCCCAACCCTTTCTCCTTCCTTCGGTTCCTTGCATTCATTCATTCATTCATTCATTCATAAGAACATAAGAAGAGCCATGCTGGATCAGGCCAAAGGCCCATCTAGTCCAGCTTCCTGTATCTCATAGTGGCCCCAACCAGATGTGTCTGGGAGCGCACAAGACTAGATACCTGTCTTCTGATACCACACCCCGGCATCTGGCCCTTGAAGTACCCCGGTTTTAAGACTGGAGATTACTCATCTCCATCATGGTTTGTAACCTGTGATGGACTTTTCTTCTAGGAATCTGTCCAATCCCCTTTTGAAGGCATCCAGGCTAGATGCCATCACCATATCCTGTGGCAGGGAGTTCCACAGACTAACAATGCACTGGGTGAAATAATATTTTCTTTTGTCTGTTCTTACTCTCCCAGCCCTCAGTTTGAGTGGATGTCCCCTAGTTCTGGTATTTTGTGAGAGGGAGAAGAGCGTCCCTCTATCCACTTCACTCATGCCCTTCATTATTTTGTACGTCTCAATCATATCACCCCCTCAGGCGCCTTTTTTCCAGACTAAAGAGCCCCAAATGTTTTAGCCTTTCCTCATAAGGGAAGTGCCCCAGCCCAGTAATCATTTTAGTCATTCTCTTCTGCACCTTTTCCAGTTCCACTATGTCTTTTTTGAGATTCATTCGTTTGTTCGTTCGTTTGTTCGTTCATTTAATATACTGCCCCATTAGTGCAACACACTGTTTTGGGAAGTTTGCAGGAAAACAAAATACAACCCGGCAACAATAAGGGTTATAAATAAAAGCTATGACTATCTTGCTTCTCATGAGTAGGTTGGAAGGCAGACTCGATCAGTGTTTTTGGATCAACTCTAGTCTTTCAGTGTTGCAGAATAAGGTGGCACTGCCTAGTATGGGGAAAGTAGATGAGCTGTACAGTGATCCTCCGTTCGATTGGAAGCAATTAACTTATCCTTTTAGCAATTCAAAACAGTCCAGAAGTGTTCGTTTTTTCCTTTCTTTTCCTCGCCTTCTAGAGAAGCTTTCTAGGGGCGCTTTAAATGACCCCTAAGTTCTGCTGGCCACTTAAATTCGGACCAGAGATCTTGGGGGTTTGTCGCTCTTCCTGTGTTCCCACCCCTCCGCACTCCCTGGCTCCTGTCTGCCTGAGGGGAGGGAGAAAAAAAAGGAGAAAAGAATGCTGCCTCACCTCAGTTCTGCCGTCTCCCTCTGCTCCAGGAAGCATTCCAGTCTCTTAATATCTCTTAAAGGGGCGGGGGCAAAAAAACAACAAACACAAGGCGAGGAGAGCCTGGCAGTCACTGCTTTACATTCGCATCAGAATTTTTTCACCTCCAGAGAGCAGGTACTTGAAAAGTGCGCTGGGATGCGCTTGGGTAGGTGTAGTCACACTTAATTTTTTTTAAACTCCGGAGCTGGTGGCAAAACAATTTTAAGCTCTGGATCTGGGAGCCATTTGCCTCGGATTTTAGGGGTCGTGTAAAAGCGCCCTAGGAGAGATGGGGGATGCAGGGTAGAGGAGGAGAAGGGAAACGATCTGCTGTGTTGGATTTCATAGAATGATACAGATCTCTAGACTTGGAAGAATCCTGATAATCAAATTAAACCCCCAATTGAGAAAGGAAATCCATATTATATATTAAAGCAGTCATGTCCAAACTTTGGCCCTCCTGTTGTTTTTGACCACAACTCCCAGAATTCCAAGCCTGTATTTCCAATGGCAAAGAACTGTGGGAGTTGTGGTCCAAAACATCTGGAGGGCTGAAGTTTGTACATGCCTGTATTAAAGCATCCATGATTGATGGCCAGCAGCAGAGAAGCCATACCTTTTGTGGTAGTTCTGCTACTGAACACCTCTTAGTAGCCAGGAAGTTCTTCCTAACGTTCAGTCAGAATCCTGTTGTTTTTTTAATACTCGCCATTTACTTTTACAAATGGGGCATGGTAGCTCAGTGGACTAAGGCTCCGAAAACTGTTGACTACAAAGTCAGCAGTTCAGCGGTTCGAATTCCGGGTGCCACGCAGTGGAGCGAGCTCCCACTGTTCAGCCCAGTTCCTGCCAACCTAGCAGTTCGAAAGCATGTAAATGCAAGTAGATAAATAGGTACTGCCGTAAAAAGCAGGAAGGTAAAAACAGTGTTTCCTTGCAGCCATGCCGGCCACATGGCCATGGACTTGCACAACACTGGCTCTTCCGGCTTGAACACGGAGATGAGCACCGCCCCTAGAGTCGGACACGACTAGCACACATGTGCGGGGGAAACCTTTACCTTTACCTTTTTATTTACTTTTACAGTACGAACAGAGAAAAGTAATTCACCAGAATGTTGCATGTTTATTTTCACTTATATTTATTTATTAAATTTATACCCCACCCATCTGGCCACTCTAGGTGGCTTACAGAGTGTTCTGCTCTCTTTTCCCTCCTCAAAGGCAACAATTACTGGTCCGTTCAATCCCTACAGTCTGAATCTCAGCAGCATGACCAGAGTCTCCAGGTTCAGGTAGGTTGTGTGTTACACATCTTTGTGAGGCACAAGGTTCGGGGAAACGGTTGTCACCCTGTTTTATGGAGTTACCTCTTGCATACATGTTTGATCCCAGCAGGGGATGGAAGACTTCTCGTGGTTTTGTGGTTCTTTCCAGGAGAGGGTCTTCTTAAATTCCTTCATTTGCAGACATTTGAAGCTGTGGAGTGTCTCAGTGCATTTCAAGGTTTTGCTTTTGGTTCCTGGACATGTGTTTCTCAGGTCAAGGTATTGGTATTAACTGTTAAAGCCCAAAGCTTATTCACATGTTAAGGTCTTCAGTGGAGGTCCTTCTGAGGATTTTATTTATTTATTTATTTATTTATTTATTTATTTATTTATTTATTTATTTATTTATTTATTTAT